>OW203764.1:26330463-26374627 GCA_934045905.1 Leuctra nigra
TTCGAATCCCACTTCCACTGCAGGAGAAGTTAAGCCCAGTAGTATATTTGAGGAATTAGGTCACATTGTCATTTTGTTTCTTTTTGAATCCTTATATTGATCAATATTTCGACATTTCTGCAATAATATATAACAATGGGAATACGAATTGTATTTTGATATATTCTGCCCCGAGTTATTATTATACCCCTATGATTACTTTCCATAAATTTGATTGAAAAAATAACCGCTTGTGATCGAGCTGTTTTCGGATGGAGTTCGTCCACCACGCGTCTCAGAGCGCCTCGGACGTCGCCTAGGGCGTCGCGACGTCTCCAGGGAGCGAGGCGGGAAGAAAATAGCGTCGTATCCTTGCCGGCGTCGAGGGACAGAAGCGCGAGCCGGGGGTCAAGAGCGACGCTAACTTCATGATAGAGGATAACTCGATTGATGAATTTATTTGCAGTTCTATCGCGAAGGAACAAAGTTTATATTTGAGATGGCGTAGGTTCGAGTTGGTCAATTTAGTTCGCGCTTTTTGAAGTTAAAGTGTAACAATATAACTTTATTACTCGTGAGCGTCTCTCTAATGTTTAAAAATACGTGTTTCGAGTGATGTTATATTTTATGCTGTCACTTTCAATGCGCCATGGCCTATAGGTATCATGGGTTGATAGGATAATCGTTGATCATGATATTGTGAATAATATATTTGGAGAGTTGCTATATTATGTAGCAAAATATATTGCTACAAATATATTTTTTGCTTCTGAAAATTATTTCTGAAATTCAACATTTCCTCTTCCAGTAGAGTGAATACCTTTGTGCTCTTTGTATATATCATCATGAAAGATCATCATAAATATTTTACAAATTCAGATAAATCGTAAAAATACATTTATTCTTTTAAGTACTGTAAATAATTAATGGATTTCAGAATATCTCAGCAAAGCATTTTATCGGTCAAACAATTTTTGAAACTTTATGGCTTCACAATAGCGATAAAATGCAATTTTGAAAACAGTTTCTCAGAGACTAACTGACATCTATGTTGTTCGCAAAGTTGACTTGAAAAATCCTTTAGCATGAGTGACAACAGTTTGGTGTTTCCCTGAAGCAGTTTCTGACAATAGTAGGTTGATATTAAAGCCGATATTATTATAGTAAAATGTTAAAAACATTAACCCACTAACCTGAGACGATGCTAGAAATAAACAAGCATTACAATATAGTTTTAAAGTTCATAAATATTATACGAGATGAAGAATTCTCTGACAAGCTGAGATGCCCTTTATTCTGCATCTTCGCGAGTTGGTTGACAGGTTGATTTGTAAACACTCGCTCACAATGAAAGCTGAACAAAGGGTTGAAGGGTGAAGTTCACAACACAGACTTCATATTATAATCTCAAATGTTTGACTCTCCTCAATCATGATCACGCCGAGCTCAAACACAGCTTCGCAGATCCTGTTGATCTTTGCGCTTCACCATCACCTTTGTTGCCGAATATGATGTCGACATCTTTATAAGATTCATCTGTAAATAACTGCTGCCATTTTGTTTGTAGAACGTGTTTAGATACGTTGTAAAACTGATTTGGGAGCCTCGAGTTTGATACTGGATTCCATTACTTCGTACACAGATTTTATGACCGGTGAAGTAAGAACTAAACCTTTATAGGCCAAGCAACGAAGCATTTAACCCGGGACAAATTGCAAGATTTGTCTTTTTCATCAGACCTTATTCAGAAAAATTCGCTGATTACAACAAAAAAAAGTTTTACGCAGAGATGTGAAGGGAAATTGCCCAAAATTACGTGTAAAGTTCAAATTTTGAGAACATAAAATAATTTTTTTAAGAATCACAGAACACATTTTGATATTTGTTTTCAATAAAAAGTATGTATTATATTAGGATACAATACTCGAAAAAAAATTGGGTGATATTATTAATTATTTTTGGATGTATTCAATTATTTAATAAAATGACGTCATTTAAATAATTAGTCGTAGTGACGTAACTAAATGAGCTAGAATAAATGTTTTTACGGAAAAATGTTGGTAATAAAGCCTAATATTTTTGGTATGAATTTGATCAAAAGTTCACCACGCATCTACTAATTGTTGTCAAACAAAATTTTAATCAAATTATATGAAAAGTTAAACATCAATATAACGCAATTATTGGCATAACGGCGTAACTGTTTGATCAGAAAATGTTGTAAATTATAGAATTTTGGCGCCTGATAAAACCTAGCCCAAAGAGAGATTTGGGACGCCATTTTGAAACCGGAAGTGGCATCATCTTAAAAACGGCTGAACCGATTATAACGGAACTGGTGGCAATCGACTCCAACGGTCATATGACAGAACAGATCAATAGAAAAACCAGAAATTACCAATAACAAATACCGGAAATGACGTCACAAATATTCAAAATTCTTCTAAAACCCCCTGTTCAACAATAAATACATTATTCTGGCTTGTTATAATGTACCTAATATATGAATTTATTTAAAAAATCTATGTGGCATTGTTTTCAGTCGCCATTTTGAGAACCGGAAGTGACTCCATAGCTCGGAAACGTATTGGAATGAAATCAAATACCAATTAATAAAGTGGATACCACTCTGTGTCTGGATTCAGAAAATTTTTTAAGCCTTATGGCGGCATAATTTTATGTCGGTACAGCATTATAACTAGGTACCAATATTTTTAAAACTTATTATTTTATCATTATAAATAGCGACTTTTACAATTAAATTCATAAAGATATGCATTTATGTATTTATTTAATGTACACTCAGCACAACAAAAATTGATCGGTGAACAAATTTGAATGACTGCTTGTCATGTTCCATACCAATCAAAGCTTGTTATTATCATTGAAATGAGAGGTCACCTACTAGAGTGAGACAAGGAGATCGCTTGGACTCACTTCTGATAGTGCGATGTAACATTTTTCAGTCAATCAAATTTATTGAACGATCAATTTTAGTTGTGCCAAGTGTACCTACTTATTGTTAAATAGGGGGTTTTAGAAGAATTTAGAATATTTCAATATGTGACGTCATTTCCGGTATTTGTTATTGGTAATTTCTGGTTTTACTATTGATATGTTCTGTCATATGACTGTTGGAGTCGATTGCCACCAGTTCCGTTATTATCGGTTCAGCCGTTTTTAAGATGATGCCACTTCCGGTTTCAAAATGGCGTCCCAAATCTCTCTTTGGGCTAGGTTTTATCAGGCGCCAAAATTCTATAAGTTACAACATTTTCTGATCAAACAGTTACGCCGTTATGCCAATAATTGCGTTATATTGATGTTTAATTTTTCATATAATTTGATTAAAATTTTGTTTGACAACAATTAGTAGATGAGTGGTGAACTTTTGATCATATTCATACCAAAAATATTAGGCTTTATTACCAACATTTTTCCGTAAAAACATTTATTCTAGCTCCTTTAGTTACGTCACTACGACTTATTATTTAAATGACGTCATTTTATTAAATAATTGAATACATCCAAAAATAATTAATATTATCACCCAATTTTTTTTCGAGTATTGTATCCTAATATAATACATACTTTTTATTGAAAACAAATATCAAAATATGTTCTGTGATTCTTAAAAAAATTATTTTATGTTCTCAAAATTTGAACTTTACACGTAATTTTGGGCAATTTCCCTTCACATCTCTGCGTAAAACTTTTTTTTGTTGTAATCAGCGAATTTTTATGAATAAGGTCTGATGAAAAAGTCAAATCTTGCAATTTGTCCCGGGTTCGGCCTGTTTTTAGCCTTCGTTGCTTGGCCTATTATCCGGTGGAGAATGTGCATTATTTAAACTTCATTGAGTCCGTCTAACTTTCACGAAAAAGCATTATAAATCAAACCCACTTTTATTCCTTTTCCATCGACTTTTTCGTCTCATTTATTTTGTAAGATTTTCCTCCGCCCTCATCACTTCCTCTTCACCAAGTTTCTTGACATGAATTAAACCTGACTGTCAATAAACTGTAATTAAGAGTTCACCGGTTGAACATCGCTAGTTGGTTGAACTTTGCTCCCTGTTTGTTATGAACCTTTATTAGAATCAGAGTTAATCCCTTAAACACGTCCCCAACAAAACAATGCAGTAGCCGGTCTCGCATGTGTGGGAGGTCTCATACCTAACACTATCGATGATACTCATTAGAATGGGAATGTTGATAGGTTGGGTCGTGGGAGGTAATGCAAGCGTTCCAGGCTAAGTCGTATAATAAGTAGCACAACCAACTATTGTCGGAATTACATTAAACAATGCAAGTCGCAGGCGCCTGGTGACACAATATACCCGTCATTAGAAACAACTTTGAAGCTTTTAAGTTTTTATCGAGAGTTTGTGGCTGTTTAAATATTTACAGAAAGCGTTAAAGTAGAAAAGCTGATCTCGAAAGCGATTAAAAAGTTGCAATTTAATGTTCATCCTTATTAATGTAATCTCGTTTTATATTCATTAATCTTTTCATACTAAAGTTTTAAACCGAGTTATGTTATGTCGTAAAATTCCTCTTCTTCACATAATCACATTATACGTGCCTGATGCGGATCGTATTGGTTCGAGACAAGTTGGATAAACTAGTTTAGAAATAACTAAAGATAATCACGAACATCGATTGAGACATTCGAATACAGATGTTATGCTGATTTGATTTGGTTAACGTTCGTACAAGTTGCAAAACTCGCTTCGAAATTTCATTCAGTTTATTTGTTTTTCTCTTCCAGCGAAATAACTGAAGATCCTGGATTGAATGTTTGTACGCAGAAGCATAAAGTAGTAAGTATACAATGTACATGGATTCCATATTAATAGCATTATAGTTCCTGACTTGAGCTTGATTCAAAGAAGTGAGCTACAAACAGTCATCCTACTTCCACATTACTCCACTTCCTTCAATATTTGTAAAGATGAGAAGCTAAGTTTTAAAACTAAAAACTTTCCCTTCCATTCGGATATCTACTCTGTGATAACATTTTGATATAATTAATATAAACATTGCTAAAAGGTTCAATTTGCTTTCAGTCTGAGAAGACATCTTTCAAATCTTAAAATATAATCAGTTCGACAAAAGAGATAGCCCGTTGTATCATACAGTAAACTCCAAAGTTTGTCGTTTATTTCTACAAAGTCCGTTCTGGGACGCGTTCTTCTATACCCAGGCTGTAGAGGTTGAACGTAGGGCCGTTGCTTTTAATCAAGCCACAGAGAGCCAAGTCCCTCTATAAACACCCCCTTGCGAGTTGCCAGCACCCGCAATATCGCGACCCATCTCTCCTCTCTCTCGACGCCAACTACATAAGAAACAAGATAGAAGAAACTAGAACGCGACGTGTGTATTGTGGACAGCTGCGGTATTGTTGCCAAGAAAAGCACCACTCGTTTCGAGTTATTGTAATGTTTTATGAGACACGTGGCTCAAGTTGAGTGGATTCTGGAGAGGATAAAACACAACTTTTATATTCAGTGATCAATTTTATTGTGTTATACTTTCATTTCTGTGTAAGTACTAAATCACGTGCGTAATACGGCAAGAGAGCAACTGAAGAAAAAACATTACAATTCGTCTGCATAATCTTCATTTTTGTTCTTTTATGAATTCTGCAACTAAACATGATGATGATGATGATGATGATGATGATGATGATGATGATGATGATGATGATGATGATGATGATGATGATGATGATGATGATGATGATGATGATGATGATGATGATGATGATGATGATGATGATGATGATGATGATGATGATGATGATGATGATGATGATGATGATGATGATGATGATGATGATGATGATGATGATGACGATGATGATGATGATGTTGATGATGAACGGGAAAGGAGGTGTAGTAGGTATAAGACACCCATTAGATTAGGACCTTCCAAGTATTCAAACGAGTGAAACAGGCGCGTAGAAAGGGGGAGGGGGGACGGGGGATTCGATTCCCATCCCTATGTTTTTATTTTTCCGGGGCAGTGCGCCCCGGACCCGTATGGCACTGGGGGGCCCTCCCCCAGACCCCTCAATGTCTTCGTAGCCAATAGTATCTACAGATAAAGTTCTTTTGCAATATTATCCCCTCTTCTTACAACTTTAGTTCCTACGCTCCTGGAGGGAAACGACGAAAATAATAGGAATTTCAGGAAAAGACAGGAAAGACGACCACGGGAATCGAACCGGGTCTACGAAGTGCAATTCCAAAGTTAATTTAGTCCTGTGACCGCTAAATGTGACCGCTCATATTCAATTTTCTTAGTTTTTCTCTAGCAGATCACTTTATTCTGAATTAAATTGTTAGTATTTGTTCCGCATCGTTTACAAGTTACTTCGAATTATTTCATCCCACTCTTAAATTCAAATTTAAGTCCTTCAGACAAAATTGGAAAACTAATGAGGTTGTCAAGTATCCACCAACGTAATTTCTACAAGTCATAACAAGTCTTGAATCCTTCTAAAGTTACGATTCATATGAACTCAATATCAACTACTACAAATACCGTTGCTTTTAGTAACTGCATTAAGGACTAAATATTTTTGACGATATTGTCAATGTAATGGATGTAATAACAATAAACTCATGAGTTATATGCGGTTATCTGACTAACGAATTAAGAATATAGTGTTGAACAAGAAAGTTATGGCTGATGTTAGTATCCACTTCATCGTACTCTTGCGTATCATAAAACTTGAGAGAATAATAACATTTAGTACCACATGAATTGTTTTCTAGCCAATTACGTGTAAAACCAGCTTAACAACAACAAAGAGTTTTAAGAGTTCTTGAGGTAAAATGATTTCAAGTTTACTTGTTGAGAGCTCTCCCGAGAGCATGATCTGAAGTTGGTTTCATCCAGTGAAATGTGTAAAATGTCTTGGATGTGTTAAGAAGGTATTGGTATTGGAGGCAAGGGTGTGATTAAGCCCCACACTGCGACAAAGAGTCGATATTTGTGAAATTTTCCTATCAGGAAGCTTCTGTATTATACTTGAGGGAATGTTATTATTAATTATTGATATTGGAATGGAATAAAATTCAATTCCTAGAGAATAAAAAAATTTCATTAACTCTCTCTTTCTCTCTTTTATCACAAAATTACGTTTCGGTATTTCTTTTTTTCGGTTATTATTACTAAATCCAAAAATAATTAAGTCGATATTTTCAATAAAAAAAGAAGAAGTATGAGTCGACGTTCCATTAGGTAATGTCTTATGTTCCATCATTAATCAAATATCTGGAAAACGCTGGCATGGCATCATTGGCAGCAAGACATGTCGTAAGTAAGCTATTCCAGGAGGTTACAGAGAAAATTAATAAGTTCGAGTTGTGTCGATCGTTTAGAAAGTAAAAATTAAATTTTATTTTTAGCTGGGTATTTTTTGCAATACGGATTTAGTAGTTTTCCAGCTTGATTATTTGAAAGCACATTGGGATGGGGGGGGGGAGGGGGGCAGTCCTCCCACACAAAGTGCTATTCAATTCACACAGGATACTAAAAATGAAATCATATATTGACAGGAATGTTCATTCACTTTTATACGCAGTGACGTCGAATCAAAATAAAACAATAAGCCCGTCATCCATGTTCAATCTTCATTCTACAGATGTTACTTTGATTTGAGGCGAATGATTGATTCATATTTCATATTATTGATTTCAGTTTCCGATCAGAGGATCAGTTCAGAGTCTGCTGCTTGCCGGCAGTAAACATTAATATTTGTATTGTACCCAACATTTTGCTTCCCCCCCCCCCCCTCTCCCAGCTTTTCCTGACATCTCCACTAATATGGATCAGGACCCAAAACAGCAATAAATAAAACAGAATTATAATGAAGAATAGGCAGATGTACAGATGGAGTTCTAGAGGCACATCTGTAAACACAGCAGCCGCAGTGGTTGACGGGGGGGGGGGGTGGGGGAGGGGGAGTTGAGTGGGTGGAAGAAATGTACCATAAAAACACGGCACCTCCACTGCTTATAATGTTATAGATCTGTCGTTGGAGGTGCCAGCTTCTTAGGCATTATTTTGATAAGCTTTTGTTTGGAAAATTATATCAATGAGAACTTTAGCTGTGACAATAGTAATTGAAATATTTAATCAGACATCTTGAAGGGTTATCAGTCACAAAGCTTTCGTTTTTTTTTCAGAACAAAATGAAGAGTGATGGTTTAATAATGATAATAATTACGGGAAATGCATGAATGGTGCGGACCATAGTTGGTCAAGCTAAATTTACACAATGCAGTAAGTATTACAATCGCATCAACATGGGTAGGCACTTGATTCAAATAGATGGTTTTGACTTCAACCCCTAGATTGTTTTTCAATGTTGAAGCTTCATGACCATTATCAGACATCCAGATATGTTTGTGATAAGTTGACCCCAGTTGAGGCCCGAAACCAACCCTGATAAGAAACATTGTATTTTCAAAGGTTTAGGTTATTTTATCTGGAATTTAATGAGATGCACGTACAACAAATATACCATTATTATAATAGTGTTTGTGTATGTATATTAGGCAGCGTATTTTCTACACTTTTGTGTTTGTGATTATAAAAAATCTATCTTACAACGATTTCTTACTACCATCCACTCAAAACTGTAGGTACCTACCCTATTGTCAAATAAAAATAAAAATAATTCCAATTCCAATTTATTTTACGTCTTACAAATGAAGGGTAGGAAAATATCTCTATGAGTCACATTCGGATGAAACTGAGATAAATGAGGCTTATATTGAAACGTGTGTCTATCTTCCATACAAACCGATATTTCAATTGCGTTTTTCAAGACTTTGTGGCAATATTTTCTAAAAACCGATGGTATTTATTTATTATTTATTTTTCTGTTTGTACAGCATATACAAATTGCAAAAAAACACAGTATACCAAATAACAAGAAAATGTTTGATTAAACTAAAAGCTATTATTATAAATTGAAAAGATAAAATTAAGAAATTATCCTACCACAATGAAAACAATAACGATATTAAGACTAACAGAAAATTACAGCAAATGAAATTAAATACAAAAACCAACATTACTACTCTGAATATATATATTATTCTGAATGCAATGCTCATAAAAATCACTGCTTGATTACACCTTAAACTCATTTTTTCTAAAAATGGACACCCAAAACAGTCCCTGTTTTCCCTGTAGCTACCCTTCAAATGTTTACGTGGGACAAAGCACGTATTGAAATGTTCAGTCTCTCGACACAACTGGGCTCGGAACTGCTTCCCTGACATCCTTCGGGAACATCCCACACCCCATTAGCTCCACTCCCTTGGAAGTTCTGGGAATAGCAAAGAGAACTTCCCACATTCCTTCCTGGCCTCTGGCTAATACAAGATATCCACCAGATCTTCATACTTCAGGTCTTCACTCAATTTTTAAATTTGCTGTTTTAAATGTTTACCACAATTTCCTGCTTCCTACACAAAAGTTAATGTTCACCACCGTTGTAGTGACATGAAAATGAAACCGTCCACCACTGTGCTCGTGATATTTAACTGAGATATTATTTTCATCCCGTGGAATGAATCTCCGGCAGCCGCGTGATTATAGCGTGTTATCATAAGCGTGGAGATTAGCACGATATAGAACCACTAATAAATCATACTCCAAGTAATTAGCGACATTATGAACGATGTGCCGGCGCTGTATATCGTGTCTTTTTTTATCGTTAGAATGTTATTAAATTCTCGGATATATCATTTTTATGTGTGCAAAGGGGGGAGTTATGTTCGTATGTACATTTCGTATTGATCGGAGAAAGCTTAAAAGCTCTGTTGAGATGAAGAGGGGACGATTTCCTGTGACTTTTTGGCGGAAATTCTTTAGCTATCATAATTTATGTAGTTCGAAAAGTTACAGCTTAAATTAATTGTGAATAACCGAAGTTCAAACTTAATCAGTATAACAAAAGTTTATGTATAAACATGGAGTAAGTATGACTATTTTTGTTTAATTTTCGCTTTTACTCAACAGAAGTAGTTGTTAAATTCTTACAATATCAGATTAGGAACCCTCTGACAAAACATTTAGTATGTTATAAATGTTAGAAGCATTTGTCCCATAATGTACGAATTCATTTTGATTTGAGATTCACATGTCAAATTTTGAAGCCAATAAGTAAAATATGCTCATGTTTGTTTTTAGTTTTTAGTTCTTAATATTTTAAATTAATTCCATAAGTAAAATGTTTATGAATAAGTATGATTGCACAATAGACTAAATACTCTTTTCGATACGAGTATAAAATTATATTTTCTAATGATAATGTATTCAAAAAATCTTGATGATACCGTCCAATATTTAGTTTAGTTACGAAATAAATTTATACAGCGTTATCTCTTGGTTCAATAAATTGAACATAGTCATTGATTGAATGTCAGTACAGTTCAATACTCGTCGATGAATGTCAACACTCAAAACGCTTTCAATGAAAGAGTTTTCTATTTCATAAATAAATAACAGCATTCTGTATCTATTCACTCTGCTAATAACATACGTAACTATGTGTTGTGAGCAGCTGTTGCAAAGACCCACATTTCATCTGCATATTCAAGCTTTGTGATTGGCTGCTGAGCTCATTGTTGCCACCACAATGCGTTGTGTGATAATCAACGCGTACCGACGTTACAAAAGCAACATAGGTACCTACATTATTACGTAGATAGGTGACGACGGGGAATTCCAGTGACGCCAATGTGACTCCCACGCACTCTGAAATGACGTCTACTTAGACTGACATTTAGTCATAGTATTTCGGATTCGCGTGAACAGAAGGCGGGAATTAATTTAGAGATGCAGACGACAGAAATAATCATTTTGTTACCGTCGCGAGTACCTAATTAAGTTAATTTAATCGTGAGCTCAAACAATCCTGTATTTCATCCCGTTTTCCAAATTGATTTGTGTGATACAATTCAACTTTGTATTTATTTTATTCACCTCAAAATGTAAGTAATGCATTCCCACAAAACCAGTAAATAATAAACAGTCCTGTGAAGCCCGTTTAATGCCTATTTAACACGGTTCAATGTTTCATTCAATTCATTGAGTTAAATGTTTGGTTCACCGAACGTAACCGTGTAACTTCGCGAAATTGAAGCAAAACTACGTGGCATTTAGAACCTGTCCTATTTTTTTTTCAATTAACTATTATTGAATTAAATTGAATCACATATTCAAGAAATGGTATAAGTCCATTTGTTGTGATTTAAAGAAAACAGTGATAAACTGTCCTAGACTGATGCCCAATCCTGCAAAATGAAGTAAATTTTAAGCGGATTTCAGCCATCAGGAGTACTGGGACTGACGCTCTTTTTGCTTAAATGTGTGTCTACATGCTTAGAGACGAATTTAGTAGTAGAAATAGTAGATCTACTATAGCCAATAGTAGAAACGTTTTACCACGTCTCTCGACTCAGGAAAAGCACGAAGAAACTACATCATGATGGTCGGACACGGGAATCAAACCCAAGTATGCTAGTTGGCACTTACTAAGCTGTGCACATTAGAGTGAGGAAAGTTCACTTAAACTTATAAAATCCATTAGCAGTAAAATTACGACCTTGAAATCTACTGTCAAGTCATAGCCATTCAGCTCAATTTTGAATACGATTTTAATTACTGTAAAATATCTGTAATGACATTTAGGTATAATGTTGATAAATTGTTTCTAATGAATTGCAGGATGTCAACCTAATAAATGGCTTAACTTTATGTTTCATAGGTGGATCACTTTTACAGTGAACATTTCAAAGAAGTTTAAGAAATTCGATGAAGATTTTCGTAACTCGCAAAAGTTTTAAAAATACTCCTCCGATACTTTCATTTTTTGTCGCTAACAGAAAACAGCAGTTTAATGCAAACTCCCAAAGTATCGCTGACAAGGGTATGAAAACTGTAGTTGCGACTGAAATTTGCCTTGAAAATCGATAATCAGGTGGGGGACATTACGGCCCCATCGGGTCGCGTCAAGAGTAGCAATTGCTGCCACATGTTGGATCGTCGGCAAACTCTCCCGCGTTCAACGTAACATTTTACTGCGTTATTTATCAAGTTTTGTTCAACAAGCTGTAGCATGATATTCGAGTTTGTTTTTGCGTTAGCTGATAACAATCAAACTACCGAATGACAACAGTGGAAGGTAGTGATAAATTTGGCCAGTTAGGTTTCGTGTTTAGTTTATAAAATTTTATTAGCCGTATCAGTGGACAACATGCTCACAATATAAACAATAGCGATTGATACATTCACTGATAAACAAATAATGACAGCATTTTTTTTTTTTATAAAAACACACTATAAAGTACATAACAGTATTTCCGTACATTTGGCTTCAAAGCCCATGTTACAAGTAGGTCGCCAAATGATAACAATAATGTAATAACATAACAACAAATCTTACGAAACTCGTCTGGTATCTCAACCATGCTTCCCGCCTCCGCCTCCGCCTCCGCCTCCGCCTCCCCCGCCCCCGCCGCTGCTATGCGAGGACGACTTCCCCCCAGAGCTGCCCCCCTTCTTCCCGTACTCCTCGCCGTGACTGTGACTCTCGTCATGCCCACCCTCTCCTTTATGACCCTTGTCCTCGTGATAGTAATGACCTTTATCGTGTCCGCCCTTCTTGCCGTAGTCACTGCCGTGATGACCAGAGTCGCTGTGTCCGCCCTTCTTGTGTCCGCCCTTCTTCTCGGAGTGATGCCCGCTGTCACCTCCGTGCTTGTCATGCTTGCCGCCCGCGTCGTCTTCCCCAAAGAACTCGGTTTTCTTCGCGTATTCGTCCTTCTTGTGGATGTTGTGTTGACCCTTGGTGCTGTGACCCTTGTCGTGGCTGCCCTTCTCGCCGAACGAGTTGCCCTTGGAACCCTTGTCGCCGTAATGGTGGTCTTCACTGTACCCGCCGCCATCTTGGTGGCCGGATTTCTTGCCACCATGATCACTTTTGAAGCCCTTCTTATCTTCCTTATTCGATGACCCTTTGCTGCCTTTGTAGTTCTGATGATCGCCCTTGTAACCCTTCTCTCCCTTGCTGCCGTGGCTGGAGCCATCTTCTGAGTGATATTTCTTGCCGCCTCCTTTCTTGTGATTTCCTCCTCCTCCACTGCCTCCGTGCCCTCCTCCTCCACCTCCATGACCACCTCCTCCGTGCCCTCCTCCTCCACCTCCATGACCACCTCCTCCGTGACCTCCGCCTCCACCTCCATGACCGCCGCCTCCGTGACCTCCTCCTCCACCTCCGTGACCTCCGCTTCCACCTCCATGACCGCCACCTCCATGTACACCACCGACACCTCCATGACCGCCGCCTCCATGTCCGCCGCCTCCATGACCGCCGCCTCCATGACCGCCGCCTCCATGACCGCCGCCTCCATGACCCCCTCCGTGACCACCACCTCCATGACCTCCACCTCCATGACCTCCACCTCCATGCCCTCCACCTCCGTGCTGAACATGAATACCACTAGCAGCTCCGTGATAGCCCTCTTCTTCCTCATCGTCTCCGCTCTGTTCTCGACGTTCACCGTCGTAACCTCCGTCGTTATCGTCGTCGTTGTCATTGTGTCTGCGACTCTCTTCACGCTCGTAGCTGCCGCCGTCATCATTGCGGCTCTCCTCGCTCTCTTCGTCATTTCCTCTGTAGCTGCCGTCATCTTCTTCTCCGCTGCTTCCACCGTTGTCGTCCCCATTGTGTCTGTAGCTTCCGTCGTCACTGTTCCCGTTCCCGTGTCTGTAGCTTCCGTCATTGCTGTTCCCGTTCCCGTGTTTGTAGCTACCGTCGTCGTTGTTCCCGTTCCCGTGTTTGTAGCTTCCGTCATCGCTATTCCCGTTCCCGCCGCCGTCGTCGTTGTTGTAGTGACTTTGCCCTCCGTGGTACTGTCCTCCATTGTTCTGGCCTCCATGGTTCTGATTCTCATTGCTTCTTGGGCTCCCGTGATGTACTGTGTGACCTTGACCACCACCTCCATGATGGCTCGGTGCCGCTCCCACGTGCTGGTTCACGTGATTCCTTGCCCCATTGCCGTGATGCACCGAGTAGCCAACCTGATTCCCTACATTGTTATTAGCACTTCCTACAAACCCACTCTTTTGAGCGTAATGCCCTCTATTATTTGGTTGCTGGTGCACATACTGTCCACTGTTTTGATTGCCGTTATGACCACCGTGATGAACGTATTTCCCATTGTTCTGGTTCACATATTGTCCATCATTGACGGGCACCCCTTGCACGGGCGCCGCCGCCAACCCCTGCCCCCCGGCGCCTCCACCGTAATGCACCGTCGTCCCACCAGCCGGCGTCTGACTTGCTTGATTGCCGTAATGCTCGTAGACTCTGGTCGCCTCCGACGATTGCCTCGACGGCGACGTCTTCTTGCGACGCTGTCTGGCGACGCCAACAGGTGCCGGCAGGACGGCGGGCACCTGTTGCGGGTAATGACGCACGGCACTGCGATGAAGCACTCGACCAGGCTCGATGTTTGATGTCGGCGGCGACGCTACAGGTTGCACTACTTGTTGTTTCGGAGCAGCGGGCCACAAGTTTGTCGAACTGAACGCGTAGGAAACTGGAGTTATAACACGTGTCTCTGATATCGCTAAATCACTATCTGTTGAGTTGATTTTAGATCCTAAACTTAATATTAGAAGCTCAATCAAAATACAACAAAACAATGAACTCCTTAAACTGGGAGCCATCTTGATTTTGCTGACACCACAATACTTCTCAAACTCTGAACTGCAACTGATACCATCAAGCTTGTGATCATTGATTATATATGTCCGTTAAAATAAGAACAAAGCGGTTCGTAACATGTATTACGTATAATGTTTACGGTTCAATTCTTGCATTACGTATTCCGATATTATGTGGTTTGGTTTGGTTTATTCAATTTACAGATTGATTCTCTTTAAGAAGACCGCAAGGTGTTGAGAGTTTTGCGACCGCAGCCAGATCGTCGGCTCTATTGTTCCGCTTTCAATTTGAAGTCAGCTTCTCGATGCTTCCTCGCTGATCACATCCAGGAGTATTATGAAGTATGCGGAAAAAGAAACTAGAGTAGATCAATTTGATCGGAGGTTGATTATGTAATTAGCGCTCTGGAGTAATTTTCTCTAATAGTTGTCGAGGATGAATGGAGGAGTGGGCGTGGAGGATTTAGTGAAGTAGGAGATGAAAGAGAGGGATGTTTGGATTGCTAATTGCTCAGGTAATCAGTATTAAAGGAATATTATATTTTGTAAATATAAAGATCGTCTTACGTCTTACAGCTTCCGTAAAAAAAAACGAAATAATTTTAGTAGAATATGAACGACTTATTAATATTAGTAAGATGGAACCATGCAAATTAGTTTATATTATATTTTCAGTGTGGGTGGTGTGGAGGGAGAGCTGGGGGAGGGTTGTGATTTGTTAGCATGTGAAATGTCCCTGGTTCATATCTCCGTTAGACCGGGTAAAGTTTTTAGATACCTACTACATTTTACTTTTGACGTTTTGTTGTATTGCCGATACCTAAAGAACTATAAAGAAAACCAACACGAACAGATTAATTAAAAACACATAGAATAATATATTTTTATAAAAATATGAAACACTTACTATTTTTTCGACGGTAATATGTACGTATAAATACACTCGCTCATATTTCAATAATGATTACAAGTTCTATTTTCGTGCATGATAAAGCTGATCAATCACAACAATGTAATAACAAATCCAACAATGATTAAAGTCCCATCTCCGTGCGGTGGCGTTAAGTAAAGGTTAAGTAAGCTAAACCAACCTAAGCCCTTCACGTTCATTGACGTAGGATTAATGATATTGTGTTCAGGGCTGATTTATTGCTGGAAAGCTATTGGAAAGCAAAATGAATGTTTGTTTAAAGCTGCGATTAGTTCATGATTCCCTTCAGGATAGTTTCTAGCTGTGACGTCAGAGCGATGTTATTCTGAAATGTACTAGGAAAACGCTTGCAATAATGCATTTGTAAACGAGCATTTGACGTGCATGCAATAATATGCTGTGTGTGAGCTGTTGTTATAATCAAGGTGAAAGGGACATTATGTTATGTTATTATATTTTATTGACAGAATATTGGTGTACCTCAGATGTAGGGAGGATTTCCATTTACTCAATTTTACGTTGAACACTTTTGGAATAATGTAATCGAGCTCTATCATTTGACATTTAAGTGATGTCAACAAATACAGTTTGGTGCCTTAAAATATTATCTAATATTCCCTAATATTTCTCTTATATTGGGAAATATTCCCAAAGAGTAATGACTCGTGTCACAATTAAAATAAGATTGAATGACTGAGATAGACTTCCGGTCTTCTACCTCTGAGGTACAGATTTGACACATAAAAATGTATTAATTATGACATAACGATTTTTAACAATGATTTTAATCAAAATGATTTAAACGTGTAACCACAAGTTATGGAAATTAACTTCATATTTAAATTTTGCTGGTTGCATTTGGAAGCTATACAATTTTATCTGTCAGAGGATTCTATCAGAGGATTTTGAAAAAATAGTCATGTTGCATTAATGTTAGTGGTAGAAAAAATGTGAGCTAGATCATAGGAACCGTCCGACGATAAAATCATTTAACAAATGATGCAGAACTCCCATGTAAAGAAAACAATCATTCAATATCGATTACTAAATAAATAGCTGGCAATTTTCGTCTGCAAGTGCCTCGAACATTTTGCTACGTTACGTCCACTTTCGTCATTACTTCTGAGTGGTTCATATGGGATGGAATACTGGAAGTAATTGGGCACAAAGAAACAACAATAAGACGGTGGAATAAAGACGCCGGTTTCACTTGTTCAATAAAGCACAAGTGTTATATGCAGTGAACGAAGAAGAACGTAAGGTGATATAACGATCGTCTTACTGTGAGGCGTACAATTCTGTCGACGAATTCAAATACTCAGTAATTGGAGACCTCTCTCTGTAATAGGGGATATTTTCTTTTACTAAATCCGGCAATCCAGTAAAAAGTACCAACGATACACAAAATGTGCGGAGAAAATGCAGATAAATTGCTTCTCGTGAACAAAATAGAACCTGGAGGTAATTTAAACAAATTAGACGTATTACAGAATTCGCGACGTGAAATAATTTGGAAGGCTCAAAGAAAAACTCGGTTTCATTCTAAATCAGTCTTTCTTTCTTTCTTTTCAGAAGAACAAAAAATACACTGCAGTTTGATGAAAGTAAAACACAGTTTTTGACATAAACTTGTAACTCAACATAACATAAAACGGCATTGGAACGAAACGGATTTGCTGCTGGGCAAGTTCCTTAACAATCAATCCTTGTTATTATCAATGGTATCAGAGCTCATCTACTAGAGCTAGATGATGTAGTTAGCAAAAACTTTATTGTATGATGTAATTAAATCTTTTTCAGCCAATCCGTCCGTTTTATCTTTTGTTGAGTGCACATTTGACCTATTTGTTAATTTAATTACATCTAATTTTATTTCTCTTTCGTAGCTTCTTCTGTACGGAAACATTCTATAATCACGTTCAAAATAAGCACGTATCAATACTACGTTCAATAGTAGGTACAATATCGTCAGTGCGCTATTCGATTTGACTTATTTAATATTTATAATAATTATCTCTTTCTTGAACGTTTCACAAACTATATTATTTTAATCTCGATATTTCGCCTTCTTGACAGTAGGCTTCATCAGAAGTTTTTTGAAAGTTGTACAAAAAAAATCGCTAATCTATATTAGATATTTTTGATATTAATCGATATTCTGGCTAATCGACAAGATAATTGTCTTATCTTCCCCTGATAGCTCTACCTATAATATAGTGACAGTGAACAATATTGATCATTTCATTATTTCGTTGGCAACTCCGTCAATCGCTATGTAGCGCTCATGTTGTTAGGTTTAGTAAAGTATTTAAAATATTCCGCATTATTCAAGCTATAGTTAGGCAAAACAACGGGACAAATTTGAATTTTAAGGCGTCAAAACCACGATTTGCAAGGCACACTATTTTTAATAAGTACATTGATTTTGGTATCGTTGAACCATGGAGTTAAAACTCCATGGTTGAACATTAGTTGTGTATTTGCTAAACCATAGACGTATTAGAGATCTGCTGATAATATGTCTATGCCAAAAGCTCTCCTAACCAAAAGCTCTCTTAAAAATTAATGTTCCTACGAACAATCATAGCGTATTAGGTATATATTTTTATGTACGTAGAGCATGCTCGTTTACCAAAGAGCGTTAAGCCCCAATTACAAAGCCCCAATTTATAAAATCTTTTCTACCAAGAAATGTTACCGTGTAAACAAGACAATTTGACGGTAAATTGTGTATAATCTTTTATCATATAAAGCACGTTCTATTTCTGTAAAAGATGTTATACAAGATTTGACCATAAAGATTTGAACAAATAATTTATAAAAGATTTGACATGAAATTTCACCGTGTAAATGGGGCTTTACGTTTTCCTATAAAATCTCATAGAGGTGTCATCTCGTTTGATCCCTTAAAGTTCTGTCTCGAATGCTGTTCATGTGTTTGCTTGGGATGAGAGCTTGGATCTTCACCGCAAATGCGACAAGATTATTACATTACGAGACAAACTGCGTGCATTTTGAATGAGATTGTAGTTCATCATTGAACTGTAGAGTTAGGCTTGTGAGCCTTCTAAAATCACTCATGCGTTTCTGAGGCATATGTCAAATGTAGATTCATTTCATTTTAAAAATACGCAAATATTAAATATTTATTGTTTATTAATTCATCAATAAATTGTTTAATTTTTGGTTTGATAAACCATTAAACAAACTAACCAACAAACCGTTTCTGTTTGTGGTTTGAGATTGTAAATTTATTATGTAGGTATAAAACAACAATGAATCGTCACTGTTGTTTTCAAAGGAGTTCGGTGCAATTTGAAGTTTCACATGGCAATTATTTTAACTAGTTCTGCTAAAAAATATTTTTCTTGGGGTTTTACTTCCTTATTTTCTTATTCATAACAATTTCCAGAGTGTGGAAAAAACACAGAAAATGTTGATTTCACTTATCTCATGTTACAGTAGATGTATGGGTTGCAGGTACGCAGCGATATGATCTCTACTCTGGAAGTGCCATGAATAAGTACCTATCTACAAATTTAGTTGTGGAGGTTCCTTGGTAGGTATTCATATCTTTCAAGTAGCTACAGATGATAGAAAAATGTGCTGGCATTGAAAGTTTCCTCATGTATTTATTCCAAAGTAAAAGAGAGAAGAGATGAAGATGGGGCTATGGTTCAGGATATTAACCAAAAAGAACATCAGTTGTCAATTAAAAACCTATACACTGTGTGTCTTTTTTCTTATTCCCAAAATAAATAGTTTAGTGCAAAGATTTCCATTTTCAATTCAGCGTTGCAGGGGTAAAACTCAATAACTAAGTGGAGTCTCAGCTTTAAAATATCCGCTGCGTGTCTTCTCTCATCATTAATGACTATGAACAACGAGTATTTCTTTTTAATTAATATCTAATGTTTACAAATTCTTGTTACACCATTCTTTTGACACCCATTGATGTGAACAAAAAATAATTAAACCATAATCAAAGTGAGGCAGAACATTGGAGCGAAACTCAATTTCACGCAACTGGCTTTCGACAAGCCAGCAGTTCCCATCAGTGCACAATTCAATGAGCAATCGATAGAAATACGATGATTCTTCTTACTTTTACCCGAATTATACAATTATTTAATGACATCAGCGGAGATAATGTTGTCGCTAGTACAATACCGTCGCAATTTCTCTTCAAAATACGTTTTGTAGCACCAAACACGTCGAAAGTTTCGTCTTCGTGCAGTCAAAATGCTCTTAGTGGTTTACAATTCACAGAAGTTCGTTCGCGGTAATTATACAATAGAACGGCGCGTTAAGACGCTCCTTTGTCAGTATATTTAAGAAACCGCAAGTTTTAGCAGAGTATTAAAGTGGTGATTATATATCTGAATTGAGTCTTTTGAGAGGAGTAAACGATATAGGTTGATTGTCAATTTTAATCTCCAGAAGAAGAAGTGGGTATTACACTTTTTCCAGGAGGTTGGTAACGAAGCGAAACACGTCGATTAAATCTGTCTTTTGAAAGAGGTATAAAATGTTGCGATGAAGATGTGAAGAACGAATCTTGCTTTTCAGACCTTTTTTCCTGTAAATACAGCTCTATGAAGTATCGTCGGGAAAGGTTTTTAAAGTATAAAAGCAAACTCGGCAAAAGGAGAAGTGGAGTCAACATAGAGAGATTCAGGGTTAGATACTCAGATATTCCACTCCACATTCGTTTAATATTCACGTATCAACATAACAGAATATCAATAGAACACTGACAAAGAGTTGTACTGTAATGTTTCATATCATTCAAGTTTCAAATTTAACAGTAAAATAACAGCAAATGCACACAAATTATATTGTGAGATTTTTGATTGTACAATATTAGCGGTGTCCTCCTCCTCCACCTCCATGACCTCCCCCTCCCCCTCCTCCCCCATGACCACCACCACCTCCTCCCCCATGACCTCCTCCTCCACCTCCTCCTCCATGACCGCCGCCACCGCCGCCGCCGCCTCCATCTCCTTTACTATACGCCCAATGCTTTCCTCCCGCGCTGCCTCCTTTCTTCCCGTACTCTTCGCCATGGCCGTAGTGATCGTCATGGCCAGCCTCTGCCTTGTGACCTTTCTCGTCATCGTAGTGGTACCCCTTGTCATGACTGCCCTTCTTACCGAAGTGGTCGTCATGGTAGTCGCTCTTGGAGTGTCCGCCCTTCTTACTGCCGCCTGATTTACTGTCGTGGTGCTCGTCGAACGAACCCTCTTTGAAATGATCCCCGCCGTCGTGGTCCTCTTCGAAGAATTCATGCTTCTTCTCGTACTCATCTTTCTTGTAGATGTTGTGCTCGCCCTTGGTGCTGTGACCCTTCTTGTGGGCGCCGCTCTCGCCGTACTTGGCGCCCTTCTCTCCTTTCTCCCCCTTGTGATGGTCGCCATAGTGACCGCCGCCCTCGGCGTGATCTGCTTTCTTGCCGCCGTCGTCGCTGTAATGTCCCTTGTGTCCTTCCTTGTTGTGCGAGCCCTTCTCCCCCTTCTCGTGAGAATGATGTCCCTTGTATCCTTTGTCTCCTTTACTACCCCCACTGCTGTGGTGCTCGGAACCGTGCTTCTTTCCGCCGCCCTTCTCATGATGCGTAGCTTTTCCTCCTCCGTCGCCTCCGCCCCCACCACCGTGTCCACCTCCTCCACCTCCACCTCCATGTCCACCGCCTCCACCGCCTCCACCATGGCCTCCTGTCGCTTCCAAAGCCTGATCATCAGATGCCGCAGGCTTCAAATCTTTTTCCACTTCTTCCTCTTCCGCTGGAGGTTCGACGAACGTGAAAACTTCTGGTTTTCTGATTTTCTTCACTCGAAGCCGACGCCTTGGTCTTGGCGTCGCGGAAGCGTCTTCGTCTTCGTCTTCTGCCTCCTCGACTTCTACGGGCTTTGGTTCTCGAGTTCTCAGTGGTCTGTACGTGACTGTTTCTGACGCCGCGGCACGGGCGGTTGGTACAGACCTCGGGCTTGCTCTCGGTGTTGGAACATTTTCAACAACTCTTGGACTGGGTCTTGGTTTAGGAACATTCTCAACAACTCTTGGGCTGGGTCTTGGTTTAGGAACATTTTCAACAATCCTAGGACTGGGCCTTGATTTTGGTACATTTTCAACAACCCTTTGACTGGGTCTTGGTATAGGAACATTCTCAACTATCCTTTGACTGGGTCTTGGTATGGGAACATTCTCAACAATCCTTTGACTTGGTCTTGGTATGGGAACATTCTCAACTATCCTTTGACTGGGTCTTGGTATAGGAACGTTCTCAACTATCCTTTGACTTGGTCTTGGTATAGGAACATTCTCAACAATTCTGGAACTATGTCTTTGTTTCGGAACATTTTCTTCTTCGTCAGCTACTTCCCGGGAAACTGGCGCCGACCTCTCTACTGGAGGCGATCTCTTCTTTGGCTCAGATGTGTAAACTGGCGCTTGTTCGATGATCGGTTCCGTCTTCGTCGTCGACGCCGACTCCACGTCGCTCTCCACGTCAGGTTTAACGACGTCGGGAAGCGTCTTGACAAACGGATTGACGATGCACTCTGTCCTGTGATCGACGACGACGTCCCGCTGCTCGGAATGTTGACCTAACAGGATCTCGGGCGTCGTTCCTTGCTCGCCGCGGTCGAAGCGGAGATTCGCGGCGAGAATCGACGTTAAGAAACACCATCCTAATAACACAGTCCACTGAGGACCCATTGCCCACAGTTCGATTATCACTACAAGTCTGCCAAATCTCTCGACACGAATGAAGAAGCTCTACTGACGGATGAATGCTTAATCACCTGCATTTATATCTCCGCGGAGAGGGAGGACCAAGTCATGGTTTAATTCATTGCATTCGTTTCAATCTACTAGTTAACCGTGGTTGACAAATTTCCTTCTTCTTTCGCGGTAATTAAATAATCTGTCCCTCTGACTGTTAATCTCTCTGTATAAATTAGCGTACCATTTCGATATTGTCGCTTGATTTGACGCTTGCTTTCGAAAATGTCGGTTGGTGCCGTCATCATTTTGTATCACTGCTTTCATCACTTTTATAGAAATAGAAGAACATTGCGAATTTATTATATGGATGAGTGCAATTGCACAATTGCATCCTAATTTAAGAATTTTACGTAAACCACCACACCCTATGTTTGGTGGTTTAGAGTAAATAATACGTTTTGAAGATTTAGAAACTTTTGGCGAAAGTTGTCTTCCTATTATTTGGGATGTACCTTTAAATATCATGAATATTTGAATTAATTTTTAATCACCATTATAATTGTACACAACACCTCATTGGTAAAAAGAAACTAAAATTGTTAATACTACTGACACAGAGTGCCTGATAAAAATCAATTATTTTTTTTTTTTTTTTTTAGACAATCAAGTAGTAATATTAAGGTGCTGCAAGCGCGAGCGATTTTGCTGCTTTTTGTAGACACTTTTTGCGATACGATTGGAGACGAAATGGGTAGACCAAATTATTTGAAATTTTAATCGTTATTAGATAAAATACAAACTTAGGGTTATCCCTTGGTACATTTTTATTTTTTTGTTTCGTTAATTAGTAATAATTAGTGGATTTTTGGTGAAAAATTAGCTATTTTCTCGTCTCACTGGGCGCCGTATAAAATTAAATTTCAAAAATGAGCCAAGAGATAACCCTAAGTTTGTCTTTCATCTAATCATGATTAAAATTTGAGATCAATTGGTTTACGGGTATGGTCTCCAATCGTATCGCAAATTTCATCGTTTTGCGCGGTTTTGTTGAATAACCGGCGCCTAATTAACGATGCAATAAGCAAAAATTAAAAAGGGCTACTAATATACAATCAGACTGATCATGTGAACATCCTGTAAAAGTTACACTCACTTATGAAACAATTTTTCTCTCTCAATTTTCTAAAACGGCCGAGCGCTAGTATCACCTTAATGTAATGTGTGCAGAACGTGCCCAAATCTTAAGAAATTGTTTAAAATGTTCTATATTTAGTCACAATGGGCCATGAATATTGTCAACATTATGAAGTGTTTCTAGCCTACTGAGCCAGACAGCATCCGCCCACGGTTGCGACTTGGATCTGTGACATAGTTCGAGATGATCCTCAGGGATTTGCTGTCGATGTCGACTCAGGAGGTGTCAATAAGACCTGAATACCTGACGCAATCTTGAGTCACGTTAAATTTACTGCAAAGCCTAAAACGTGGAATTGTATCACGTTTTGGTTTTATTCGGAAGAAATAGGGATACGAATGATGTAACATATTTTTTCTCTTTGGAATGGTCAAGAGAAAGGATTTACATGCATGATATTCAATTCTTTCTTCTACAACCAATATTATTGTAACCGAAATGTCAAGTTCAATCAATAGTAATTAATAATAACAATAAACTAGGAAAACGCTTTCAGTAAACTCGTCGATAAGCGAGCACTTGTGTATGCAATATGTTGTACAAAAACAAAAACTTGTAAAAAAAACTGCCAAGCACCTTCCCACTTAAAACAATTGAGATCTAAAAGAAGGGCCAAGCAATAATATATTGTTTAAAATATTTCGCACTTAAAATTCGTGAAATCATTTCGCCCAGTTACTGCCGCCAAGCACAACACTAAAAACCTAATGTTGTGTCCAAATTTGAAGAATACAATCTAAGTGAACCATCATTGTTAATTTAACAAAATTATAAAAATTAAAAACGACTTCAAAATAAATTTAAAATTGAAATTAAAAAAATTAAAAATAAAGCTAGGCGCATTGTGTCAAGAAGAAGGCAACATAAGAAAGAAGATGACGATAAAGGAGCCGAAGAAAGACAGAAAGTAGGAAGAAGATAGAGGAAGTCTACAATATGGTCGGTGCAAATTCAATGCGCCAAGCCTTATTTTTAATTTTTTTAATTTCAATTTTAAATTTATTTTGAAGTCGTTTTTAATTTTTATAATTTTGTTAAATTAACAATGATGGTTCACTTAGATTGTATTCTTCAAATTTGGACACAACATTAGGTTTTTAGTGTTGTGCTTGGCGGCAGTAACTGGGCGAAATGATTTCACGAATTTTAAGTGCGAAAATGTTTAAACAATATATTATTGCTTGGCCCTTCTTTTAGATCTCAATTGTTTTAAGTGGGAAAGTGCTTGGCAGTTTTTTTTACAAGTTTTTGTTTTTGTACAACATGTCATATGGGGTATAAGTTTATAGCAGCTTTCACTGATCATTAAGTGTTACCTATCATTACAGTTAACGCCAACAACGTCACTTCTTGTCTAAAGTTTTCTGTTTTTATTTCAATAGTTCCGAAGTTAGTATAACGAAAGGGTCCATTTCTTTTGGTTGAATTTGAGTTATATCAAATTATAATTTGTTAAAAGTTCACAGCTTTGAGTCATGTGAATAACGTAAATTGTAGGTGTATTGTTCCGGAGTAAACCGGAATTTGTGCGTTCATCTCGTAAAACGCGTATTTGTCGCCACTAGGTAAACTGAAAGGTACACGAAAGATGATTGCAAATGCGTTTCCTCATTTTTAAATTCTCCCATGTTCACTCTTTTATGTCAAAGTTCCGAAGTATAAACTCAATTGGTAAAGCGTGCAGGCTTACAGATGTTTACAACACATTTTAAATAAAATCCGGATGGTTTTTGGAAGGCAATGTAACTTAAAAGGAACTTAGTTAAGATTAACTAGCTGAGCCACCTGGTGTTTATAGTGCTGGTGGGAAGGAGTATGACGGGTGATGAAATTTACGCTACCCGCCTTACTCGCCTATGTACACGGATAGCATGGGCCGGCCTATACCTGGCATCTCCACCTCTCTGCCTCTCCCTGTCAGGTCAACTTAATGTTTACATTTGTTTGTTCATGGCAAATACGATCGATGTCCATTTAGTATTGTTGTCTTCTTCTATAGGTACTTGTAAACAGTTATCGAGCTTGCATTTTAATTAGTCCACTGATCTTATTTAGTGATTATTATATTGTTTTGTGATGTTGCTGTGGAAGATAATATTTTCATATTTTCAAACCAGGAAACAACTTCGTGCTATTGCCTAGATACTTGAAGAATATTATTGTATTGCCGATGTAAACAAGCCAGACCACTTTCGTATATAACGTTCGCATCAAAACCAATGTTTATTTTATTAGTGTCAGATTAGGAGGAACATCAGTTTCAGTTTCATTTATTTCCATTAAACAATGTCACTTGATGAGACTTTGACTCACAGTTTGGAAATAAATCATGACAATTTAAAAGCGTTTTATTATTCTAACTTTTTAACGTAAGCATTGTTGGATGATGAAATGAAATTTAAATCTCTCATACCCACAGATTTCCATTAATTATCATGGACCATTTAGTGTAGTTTCTTGTTTATTGTAACCGAGCTTCTAAGATTGACAGATTACAACATCTGAAATAATGAAATAATTTTTACTAAGTTGTAAACACCTAATAAACCTAGTAATGGAGCCATTTTGTGTGGTTTCTTGTTTCGTATCTGAACCATCAAGATCGACAAATTTGCATAATTAAAATAATTAAATTTATTTTAGAAACTTAAAGTTGTGATCACGTAATGGATGCACGTAATGGAGCCTTTTTGTGTGGTTTCTTGTTTCGTGTTGTTCTTGTTTCTTGTTGAGCCACCAATATTGACAAATTAACTCTATTTTAAATAATATATAAGTGTGACAAATGAAAAGTTGTAAACACGTAATACACTGAATATTAGTAATGGAGCCTTTACTGAATTTTACTATTTACTAAATTACCTGAATTTTACATAATTAAATAATTCGGATAAATTAAAAGCTGTGACAACCTTATGCACCCAGTAATGGAGCCTTTTTTGTGTGGTTTCTAGTTTAGT
Source organism: Leuctra nigra (assembly GCA_934045905.1). Classification (NCBI taxonomy): domain Eukaryota; kingdom Metazoa; phylum Arthropoda; class Insecta; order Plecoptera; family Leuctridae; genus Leuctra; species Leuctra nigra. Next base: position 26,357,012 of record OW203764.1, read on the forward strand.
AACTGAGCCACCAAGATTCTGTTGATTAGCATGACCAAGAATTGTTTTATTGCACAACTTTACGTACAACGTGTACATTGACAATCATTATTAGAGTCCAATGAGTATAATATTAAAAAGAGTTGCTATGTAATCGTTGAATGTATTCCGTATTCGGATTAACATTTTGAATATATACACAAGAAGGTTAAACATTTTTTAAGTAAAGAAAGAGATAAAAAAATAAAACATTTGTTACGGGGATCGAACCCGGCAACGCCGTGATCGAAGTCACTTGCCTCATGTGACCGAGCCAATTCGCCACACTGAAATTAAACCTGTGTAGTATATCAAAGAAGAAAGGTAGAGCGTAAAACGACGTGCGCAATTCCTGTTTCCCTGATATCTTCACTGTTCACGATGGCAACCGGCGTGCCGCGATGGCGATGTTTCTGTCTATTGATGATCTTCACAGCATCCATTGGTAGTCTCATTTATTAAAAATGTACCAGAGCACCAGAGCATTAGTCTCTTAGAGTATTAGGAGCAAAGAGCACCTAATATACCTAGTAATGGAGCCTTTTTGTGTGGTTAATTGTTTCGTAACTGAGCCATCAAGATTGACAAATTAGCATAATTAAAATAATTAAATTAATTTTAGAATCTAATGCACGTAATGGATGCACGTAATGAAGCCTTTTTGTGTGGTTTCTTGTTTCGTGTTGTTCTTGTTTCTTGTTGAGCCACCAATATTGACAAATTAACTCTATTTTAAATAATTAAATAAGTGTGACAAATGAAAAGTTGTAAACACCTAATACTCTGAATATTAGTTTTGGAGCCTTCACTGAATTTTACTATTTACTTAATTAACTGAATTTTACATAATTAAATAATTCGGATAAATTAAAAGCTGTGACAACCTTATGCACCCAGTAATGGAACCTTTTTTGTGTGGTTTCTAGTTTAGTAACTGAGCCACCAAGATTCTGTTGATTAGCATGACCACGAATTGTTTTATTGCACAACTTTACGTACAACGTGTACATTGACAATCATTACTAGAGTCCAATGAGTATAATATTAAAAAGAGTAGCTATGTAATCGTTGAATGTATTCGGATTAACATTTTGAATATATACACAAGAAGGTTAAACATTTTTTAAGTAAATAAAAAGATAAAAAATAAAACGTTTGTTACGGGGATCGAACCCGGCAACGCCGTGATCGAAGTCACTTGCCTCATGTGACCGAGCCAATTCGCCACACTGAAATATAAACCTGTGTAGTATATCAAAGAAGAAAGGTGGAGCGTAAAACGACGTGCGCAATTCCTGATTCCCTGATATCTTCAGTGTTCACGATGGCAACTGGCGTGCCGCGATTGCGATGTTTCGGTCTATTGATGATCTTCACAGCATCCCTGGACCTCTCATTTGAATATATATCCATGAAGGTATCATCGCTTATACAAATTAAAAAATAATATATGAAAAAAAAAGTTTTCCGGGATCGGGAATCGAACGTGTTATGCAGATGTCGAAGCCAGCTGCCTTCCTAACATGAGCTATCAGTCCGATGGGAATTAGAGCCGCTGTTTAGTGTATCAAAGAAGAAGGGCGGAACGTAAATATTGATAATTTTCCCACTTCCGGTTTAAATTTATTGATTTTTCTTGAAGTGGAGTGTCTAGCAATACATTGTCTTTATTGTTGCCAAATTTCAAAACTCTCGATGGACCCGTTTGACTTTTAAAATATTTAAAATTTAAAATTGTAATAACTTCACTTCCGGTCAAAATTTTTCAGATTTTCTTTCAAAGGGCACTGCTATAAATATGACTCTATGTCTCTGCCAAATTTCAACTCTCTAGGACAAACCGTTCAACCTGTGGAGAGGGGCAAACAAATTGACCGTGCCTAACTAACTAACTAACTAACTAACATGAAAGTCAATCCTTGCATGTTTGAGGCCCAAAATTCACCCCGAAGGGATGATCGCAGCACCTTGATATTTGGTTAGGTGTTGTCAGGTGGCTAAATATACCCGATAACCATGGTTTTCAACTTTCATTTCTAAATGCTTGCATGCGTACTGACACCCCGAAAACGAGCGTGAAGCGCTTGCAGTATACAGTAGTGGTAGTAAGCTCGCCGCGTTTTAAAAGTAGACCTCGTATTGACACGGTGCTTGGCAGCGTCGAGCTAACGCCCGACTAGATACATTATGTGTATAAGTACTGATTGTGTTTATCATTTTGAAATAGATAACGGCAAATTAGAGCTTTAACAGAGCATCTGACAAACATTTTGACAGAAGTTTTTCTTTTTATAAAATTCATTTATGGTCTCAATGCTCTTGCAAATTTTTATCTTGATGGGATACACGTATAGTCGCCATTACTTTTCACTGATGATTCCTATACATTTCAGTTGAATGTGTATTAATTTCAGCTCGATCTAAAGACCTGTCTGACATGGAATTAAGTCTAAGATGAATAAAATAGGCGTGTGCTTAAGTACCCAAGAAGACGTTTCCGTTTAAAATCGAAAAAACAATCTTGCCAGAAGAATTGTTATTTCCTTTGTCATGGAATGTTCTATCTATTACCTACATATTATGAACAACCCGGAAGAATGTCTTTCTTGGATTGTTACAATAGTCTGGTAAATACAGCACCTAACAGACAATGTATTAATGTTTTATAACCAACAGGTGAAGCGTTTTTGTGGTCAAATTGATCTAATATCAGTTCCGTTCCGCCACTTTCTTCTCTCAACGTAACTATTGTGTTCAAACACGCTGATCCACTGAGCCTTGACATCTTTCAAATACCTCTTAGATGAAACACCAGTGGTGAAAGATTTCTAATTAATTATTCATCTATCGTAAAAAAACGTCACATTTTCTTGAAACCCCCAAATGCTTCCTTCGTTATATAAATTTGTGATTTTCAGACGTTTCAAGAAGTTTTTAATAATTCAAACGTGAATCTACATAATATGTTTGGTTTATGTCATTTTGCTCAGTATCAAGAGGATACAATTATGACGCCATCAAATATATTTTTTATTTTTTATCACCATTTTATACACCGCCATTCACAATTTTATACTGTTTTTCATGAGATTAAAACATTGATATGGATATAAAATGAACTCGTACTTTATATCATGCAGGGAATTATCAGGTGTACGTCAGGTCATGAGTTTTACGTCCTACGCACTTTTATTTCCCAATGAAATCATATTATTTCCATTTTTACTTTATTATCCACCAAAATCCGATTATCAAAATGTTTTACATTTGCTTATCGAATATTAGTAGCATTGTGCATACAATCAAATTTTCTCATATATTTTTATGAATGTAATAATTTCTATACTTCCACAAGAAATTAAAATACTTTTAAATATACATGAAAATAAGACACCGTGAACTTCATCATAACATGTCTGTTACACGGCTCACTTATCAAAGCTTCACACAAGACAGTTTTCATTGTTTCAAAAACAATTAATCCCAAAATTTCGTATAGAGATTTCACGCATTTTAAAATTCCCCTTTTGTAGCGAAAAAAACAACGTGATGTAATTTAGTAGACACAGAAAATTACGGATATATTTCGGGATTGTTGTTCATTTTCTTTTCAGAAAAAAAAAACAGATAACCTTTAAAAAAAACTCTTTGATGAAAAGAACATTACGTTAGGGAGACGTGGTACGTGCCTCAAAATATGGTAAATTGAATGCAAATTGAACAGACAAACTTTTCCATTGTATAATGTGTGTATTAGACTCTATAAGCTGCCGCAGTTCAAAGCAGAGTTACTGCTATGGAGCTAAGCGGATTTGAAACTTAACTAATTGCTTCACTCAAATAATTTGAAGGTAGTCACGTATTAAAGGGCCTGTAAGTACACCATTTCATCGGCACAAACAAGCGTTAGTTAATTATATATTTTATGTGTTAAACCTACGCAAAATATCAACTAAATCAGTGCTATATGTAGAAACGTTTTCGTTTTTAAAATTCTTTTTTCAAAATGAAACAAATAATTAGTGGAGTGGTGTTTGTTCCAACTTTACGTGGGTATTTATGCAATACTTTTAGCTAGAAGGGCTTTTAGTTCAGATTTGCCTCTAAGATAAATTAGTTCATTCAGTTCGTCATCATTTCATAATAATCGTTTTAAAATATTTTAATTTTAATTTTTTGAGCGAGCGAAGCGAGCGTCTTTTTTTGGCTCATTTGGCACGGACATCTGTTTTTTTTTCTGCTAGGTGAGGCTATGCAGATCACAGTTTTTCTTCGATCGAGCTGAAATTTTGCACACGTGTACGGACCATTTCTGGTCGTTGCAGGCCCTTTTTTTTTTTTGAAATCCACTGATTGGTTCAAATTTAAAAAAAAATATCTTTCGATTGGTTAGTTTGATCAATTTGAAATTTTGACAATTCATTACCACTAACATTTTACCCAATCATACAAAGTTTCAGCCAAATCCTCCATTTGGTTAAAATTTAAAACCATCTTTACTGTGATTTTTTAAATTTAAACTAGAACCGTTTGACCGATCAACTTAAAACTTTGCATGGTCATTGGGACCAACATTATCTGTGTTTTTGACAATTTTCAGACACATCTGTGTTTAAATTCAAAAGTTATTGACATTTTACGGACATTTTGCTTGTTGCTATGGATCACGGCAACATTGACGCCTCAGTTCCAATGTTCCAAGGTAGTTAAAACAGAAACTTTCAAACGCATAATTATGGCACTTATAATCCACAGATTGATCTGATATTGTGAACACACACTTATATCATATGAGTGGTCCCAGGTATATTTTTGGAACAAGATCCTGTGATTTACAAAAATTAACAAGGAACCATTCAATCATAAAGGTTCAATCGATCAACTTAAAACTTTGTATGGTTATTGGGACCAATATTTTTGGAATTTTTGAAGATTTTCATACAAGATTTCGGTTCGAGGTGTTGCGCGTATCCGTGCTCGCTCATCAACGCGTTACTCAGAGCGTTTTCCTAGTAATATGTTTGGCATATAGTAAATCCACTCGCCGGGAAAATTAAAATTAAAAAAGACGACGGCACAAAAGATGTGTTGTTTTAATTGCGTTTGGCACCATTATTCTCACTTTCGTTGTAAATTTTACTTGTATTATTTTTTGACAAAAACACAATTACATTCTAATACTTATACACATTTATTATAACCGAGCGACCTAACAATAGTAATAATTTGTCAACGTTTTTAAATGATAATTTGAACTGATGTAGAAAAATAAACAGTATTGTATTTATTAAATAATATCAAACAACCAATGCTGGAAGCACTACCTACTCCACAGTTCCTTTTGTAAGCAAAACAGCGAAAAAAAAACTCTTTGTGTTTGACCAAGAATCAATCTGTCCGACCGAAAAGCAATATCGTTGAAAATAAATTACTCTCGATGATTTACAAGCGAGAGGCCGACTGTTGCAACAGTGATGGTAGATATTGAGGATTGGAGCGAGATAACGCGTACACACTAGCGAGTAAATCTTACTCTTCTTGTTTGACTTTACCCGTGTCAACTGTCTCAAGACCCAGGTTCACATCTCCGTGACGGCAATGAGACTTATCTGTGTGTCCAAGACACATTCTTTGATTCTATCTCTTCTTAGATTTCCAGCTTCTCTGATGCTTGGTTCAGATCCATAAAATAGCCCGAGGATACATACTAGGGATGGAGAAAATATCGATGTATCGATATATATCGATATCCAAAAAATATCGAAGTATCGATACCTGAATATATCGATATATCGATATATTGAAATATTGAAATATTGCAATATCAATATATTGAAATATTGAAATATCGATATATTGAAGCCTTGTGATACAATTGTTCTTAATTGAAGTTTATACTACTATGGCAAAATAATTCATACTTATTTGTTGTGCAACATTTACCAGATTTATGTTTAATTTCTCAGATTATTGATATTTTCTTTCTTATCTGGTCGGTGACCCTATTTTGGAACGGCTGTGTTATTTTTATATACATATTTCGAAATTCGATATATCGATATTTCGATATTTCAATATATCGATATTTTGATATTTCAATATTTCAATCGATATATTGAAGTATCGATATATCGATGGTCGATATCAAAATCCAAGTTCGCTCCATCACTAATACATATATTGTGCCTTCAGAGAGCATGAACGAATCGCGGCATTGTTCATCAGAGAGACAGTTTCTGTATCTCAGAGGTAGAAGGCCGGAAGTCCGTTTTCTCTATTTTTTCTGGCTTTTAACGTCGCACTGTTCTGCAGCAAGGCTAATGGCGGCGGATGAATGATTATGATGATGATGATTGGGAGATGATGGTGAAGAGTAGGTAAGGATGGAAGGTGGGAAGGAGCCGGTCGTGGCCTTATTAGTAGGGTACCTTCCCAGCATTTGCCTGTCGACTGAGGGAATACCCACGAAAAACCCCCAGTCAGGAAGGACGGCCGCGGGAATCGAACCCGGGCCTCCGGAAAACACGTTCAGAGCTTTCACTCAGCCAACCTGTTCCGTACCTGGTCCTGTTTTATTTTCTCGATTTTGAGTTGTACACTTTTGAAATTATGTAATCAAGCTTCATCAATTGCTATTTGTCTGATGTCAAAAAGTACAGTATTGAAGTATCGTACTTAATTACTTAATATGTAACCATTACAAATCTGGTCAAGTATGATTGGATAAAGGCAGAATTAATATTTTTGAGCTCACTTCAAGAATCATTGAAATTGACTTCATGCTTCCTACCTCTGAAGCTAGGGACACATAATATGAATATTGATATATGGATATAAAACAACAGGTATAACGATATTAATCATTTTTCATTATCGATATTCTCGAAAGTTGTTAATGAGTTCCAGAAAGTGAGATGATGAAGCTTATAGGATGAAGTAGTAACTAAACTTGGATAGCTTAGACTTAGAGAGTAGGAGAAAGATTAATCGGCTGTGTAACATCATATTGATCATGCAAAAAGGTGATGGGATTTGTAAGAAGTTGACTTAACAAGAAAATCACTGGGGACGTCGAATTCAATCTACGAACTTCAATCCAAAAGGGACTTGGAAGATATTCTTTCATAAACAAAACAGTAAGGGATTGGCACGAGTTTGGCACGGGATTGGCACGATTGGGAAGGAGAACGAAGAAACTTAATTTTAGACGAAGCCCCTTTAGAGGTTTCTTTACATTCATTATAGTGATATGATCAGTGGTTACAAGAGATATAATTTATTTATTGTTAGTTCCTTACTACCGGTGTACAAACAGTATCTATAAGATTTAAATAAATGCCATTCATATGTAAAATGTTGCCAAGTTCAACTTTTGGAAACATTTTTTTTCGACCATTTAGAAGGTGATTTTTAAATACAAACTAATTTGAGGATTTGGCTTAAACCTGTTTTTAGATTTAAACCAATGAGAGTAGTCTGTTAAATTTTCAGTCTGCAAACCATTAAGTTGGTCTTGACATGTGTGCAAAATTTGAGCTCGATCGGAGAAACAGTGCAAACTGTATATCGCCAGAAACAAAATTAAAAAAAAAAAAAAAAAAAAAAACGTGCCAAAAGTGCGAAAAGGGGACACTCGATCAATTATTTTATTCTCTCCAGTTCGTAATGTGTGACCCTTCGTCTTCAATATTGTCAGTATCCTTACACAATAGCTATATATATTAGTTACAATATGTTTGTAAGGTATTGAAATGTAGTCTAGTCTTTATATTTGAACAACGGGACGAGTGTTCAACCACAACCATAAAGTAAGTTCAACCAATCTCGCGACAAATCGATTTCCTACAGCAATTAACATATTGATTAGATATGTTTTATATGTTTTTATATTCGTGCTTCTAGATCAGTCTGTCGCCTGTGTCCAATGTTTAGGCATGATAAAATAATAACACGCGCAGATAATAAAAAAAACATTGTACAGACACTGTCACTGGCAGAGAAATGGACATACTACCTTGATTAGTTGGGGAAGGTTATCATTTTTATGGTGTGTTACAAACCACTCGCTAACTACGTAGACCAAAATGCGGTTACATGTATTGTTCTTAACCCCCATGGCGAGGAAACTATGTCATCTCTCGGTAATACCAAATTATAAGGATGATTGGGAAATGATGAAGAAATGTTAACTTCGTGTCTATTGAAAGGACCACTTAATTTAATTGGATATAGAATTGCTTTGATTAAGAATTTCTTTGTTCGATCTGAAATCAAATGGTGGACTAATGGACTTGATGAGTTTTGAGAACTGCTCTACATTTTGAACTCCACATTTTTAATTTGTAAACCCTCCATGTTAGCAAATATAAATTAATTTATAACAGACTTAGATATGCTAATTTCCCTCTATATTGTGTTTCTTTGTTTCAGTTCTATTATTTTTCTTGTAAGTGAAAATGAACAAAAACAGTCAGGGATGAAGTTATCAACGATACTAATGAAATATAATAATTATGAACACGTAGTTGTTCAGATATTTATAGCAAACAACCCACAAACATATTCGACATTCATTGGGTTTCGCCGTCGCCCACAAACCCACACCACCACGGTTTTTAGCTGAACATTATCAAATACCAAACACTTCAAATATTCATCGAAAATACTGGATACATCGAGTCAAAATGTAGCGTGAAATGATGACCACTCTGAATTTTGTTCGAATCGATCGGACAGTTGATGAGGAAGGTACATTAGTGTAAATCAAGCGGCAATTATAAAGTACGTAATTCCTGGCATTTTCAAACTTGTTAACATTAATTGAAATATTTTAATAATTTTTTACATTTAATCCACAGCAGTATTGGCTTGAACTTTAATGCCATTTTAGTTGTATATTTTGTTCACGCACTTCAAACCAAACCATTTTACTGATAAGATTACTCTTAATTAGTACCTTAATACTACACAATTGGATTATATTAAATACATGTGGATTCTCAAGTACATTATTTTGCTTAATCACCAGTTAATGCTATGCAATTCCTTGGGCTAAGTACTGGGAAATATTGGTAGAATTTTGGTGGAAAATATTGGTAGGAGCTGCTAAGAAACAAATTAAATATTGCAAGTATGAGGATACTGCCTTATCTTGCCTTATATTGCCTTAGTATGACTTGATATGACTCGAGACGCACTCGACGTGTGCATGGGGTCATGGTATCAACGACACGGAAAACAGGCTAAGTCTATGTGGGTGGTTATTTATTTAGCAACATTGTATTGTATGTAACGTTGTATGTACAGTCAAGGAAACTAGATGGTTCATACTCTGCCTCTCTCTGACCCATAACATAAACATGTTTTTATATGGAGCAGAGAGAGATAGAGTATGAACCATCTAGTTTCCTTGAATATACACCCGCGGTCAGAAAAAATGACGGTAAAGTTGGCTAAGTTGGAGCACGAACAACCGTCAATATTTGTTGAATGGAATAATTATTATGAGATGAGATGATTGGTTGGTTCTTACAACAAAACCTTCCGGCCCCGCATGCTCTTAATCTGTGTTTTCCTCTGTGTTTTCGTCTGGTTAATCAAGTTTTGCCTTCGTCAACTGTTTATTTAGCATAATTTGAATAAGGTTTTAATGACTGTATAATATCTATAATAATAATGTTAAAAATGTTTTCCAATAGATTGGATGACAATCAAATAAGTGACTTGACTTTATGTTTCAAGGTCGTCATTCTTACATTGAACGGTACTTATAGACGTCCGAAAGCGTTTGCGTACCGAAAGCGTAAGTTTCAAGACTTGGTACCCTGATTGTTCGACTAGAAGTGTTGACATCGCAGACATCAGATCAGGTACACTCAAACCAATACCAATAGAATTGGTACTCGAAAAGAAAAGGATTGGCTGCTGGTCAGGTTCTTTGACAATCAATCCTTGTTATTATCAATGAAATAAGAGCTCACCTACTAGAGGTAGATGATGCGTTCAGCGTTAACACAGCTTTCATTGGATGATGCCATCAAACCTTAATCAACCAATCATTTTCTTTTCGAGAACCGATTTTTATTGGTTTGAGGGTACCATTGATCTCGTTGAGAAATGTCTGCCTCGTGCAGACGATGTTGAAGAAGACAATATTCTTGTCAAGTCAGTGACCTTGAATTCAGTGACCTTCACTTAAAGCCCCACAGATATGATCAAACTTGCATGCCAAACCGGGCTTGTCAGATTAGATTAGATTATTATGGTTTAACGGCGCGTCAACGACGAGGTTATGTTGCGCCGAATTCATTATATTATATCATAAAATGTAACAAATGTATTGCATAGTCGTCAACATTACTCATTGCACAAGCAGGAATGGCATTTAAAGATGAGACAGAAAAAATAAAAATATATGAAAATGATGGTGAAATGATGGTATGCACGAATCCCGCTGTGCAATGCACCGCGTCAAGGTGGCAGTCCTTCGGGGGGTCCGGGCTTGTCAAATGAAGGGTACAGGGAAAGAACGCTATGAGTCATCTTGCAGTGATTTTTATGAGTTTTCAGAATATTCCCTCGGTTTTTAAAAAATATTGCTACAAAGTCTTCAAAACTTAAATTGAAATGTCGATCTGTATGGCAGATAGATACATGTTTCAAACATAAAACTTTGTTTATCTCAGTTCCATTCGAATGTGACTTATAGCGTTCTTTCCCTGTATACCCTTCAAATGCAATTCATTCGACTGATTATCTACTATTCTAGTTGCTACCCAACACTATTGCTATGAAAGTAAAGGATTTTACTCAAAGCGTCAAGCTATTTTCAATAAATCAACTTTTAAACGTTTTGAAAACCAAAGTGCAGAAAGTGAACTTCCTCTATGACGCTGAATCGGTACCAATTCACAGCTATATACCAACACTCCCATATGATATGCATTATCAATATCATGACGTATTGGTCGGTACCAATTCACAGTTATACCAACACTCCCATATGATATGCATTATCAATATCATGACGTATTGGTAGCCATGTTGAAATGTTAATGCCTTGTGTCTCTTGACGTGATTGCAATTAGTCATTGCTTTATGATGAAATTAATTAATTATGAGCAGCGATTTACACTCAAGTCCCAAACTGTTGCTGACTGTGGTGCATCTTCGATCAAATGTGTGCCTATGGGGCCCTATTCTGTAACTTAATTGGATTCCAGCAGAATCTAGAATTTTGAAGATATAGAATAGGGCCCCTGGTTTATTATCCAGAAATGTGGAAAATCAGTTTCATAATTGCCTACTGTAAAGCTGGAATTTTCGTAATTACTATATCTAATGGTGTACCTAATAGAAACGTCGAAACGTATATTATTTATTAATCGTTTCGTGTTTGATTAACTTTTATCGAAACATACACTTACTAAATCAATAGAGACGATGATAAGAATCTATACATACACAACATCTTCTTCTTCTTCTTCTTCTTCTTCTTCTTCTTCTTCTCCCCCCGACGGCTGCCACCTTAACGCGGTGGTGGGGTTTGTGTTGGCCAATGATCCATTGCAGCTACGCCGGCGAGCATATGCTCATGTGTAAGGGTTACCCATGCCGGACAGATCAGTGGTGAGGCCCAGACCAAGAGCAGCCAGGGTCGGCCTAACCATGCCCTCCCTTGAATTTGCGGTCCCCTCGGGCCGGCCTCCCCCCTCGAGATGGTGATCCCCCTGAAATCGGGTTCAGCCGGCCCAAATCCTCACACCCCCCGGTACATCCCCATTCCGGCCTGGCCTTCCCACCAGTGCCGGACTCCCCCGGATCGGGCCCGTTAGGTCGACCCCCTCCCCTTGCCCTCCAATTATGATCAACAAAGTTAAATATAACAATTAATGTGCGCAATATAACCTCGTCGTTGACGCGCCATTAAACTAATCTAATCTAATCTAATCTTCTTCTTCTTCTTCTTCTTCTTCTTCTTCTTCTTCTTTTTCATTTGTATTTTTATCAGCTTTTCAAAGGTCCACCAAGAAGTAAAATTGTTCAACAGTTCACGTTCACTGGAATTCAATTAATGTTTCACAGCAATCACCAATCCTAACTATTTTTTTTTACTGCAATAAGCCACAAAATCACAATATCTCATTTGGAGACTCTTTTTGTCATCCTTAGGAACACAAATTTGACGTCTCAATATGAGATGCTACGGTGGCTTATTGCAGCTTAAAACTGCCTAAAGCTCTCTTTATGAGACACCAAATTCCGTCTTCTCAGTTTCATACACGTGTCTCCAAATGACTTGTAGATTGCGTGAGTGATTGTATGGGAACTTAATTTAGAGCCTGTGAGAGTACAATTAAAATGCTTCAACATTACTCTCCCAATTAGTGCAGTGCGAACAACGCACATGTGTCTTGTAAGAATAATTACTCTAGTGATGGTATTAAGGTATTAACCCGCACTGGCTAGATGTTTCCCCATGAGAGGAGACTGAATCTATGACCTAAATATTTTGACAATTTAGCTTCCAGAAACAAGTATATTAAGCATCAAAGCTTAAAAGTTGAAATAAACTAAATTAATTCAATTGGACTAATTGAATTCTTGTTTTTTGATAGTGTAGATATAGTTATACGTATCACTATCTATATTTAGGTCGGAGTTAATAGCAAACATTTTGAAATAAATACAACAAATACAATTTCATAAGCAAAAAATAGATAAGAAATCAAAATTGTCTGTGCACTCGCTTCCAAATCATATTTTCTTTCCAACCCTTAAAGCCAATCAATCTATGTCCCGTAAAAGAGACTAGAAAATAAGATCTCGAGACATCTATCTCATTTGACGGAGTTGCAATTCGATCAGAACAACTCCTGCCAATAATCATCAGAGCATCATTGCGCCTGCCAAGAAGAGTAATGCGATCTTCAGAATCGACGCCACCGACGCCGACGACGCCACACGAGACGTCCTATATTGCCACCTACTTACACGACACGTGCAGCCAAAGTGTTGTGCATAAATCACTGGATTTAATTAGCTCTCGGTGAATATCGGGACTAGTCCAATATAAGACGTGAGCACATTATTGTGGAACTTGTACAAAGTTTGGGGGTTTAATGGTGTGGAAAACAATAATTCAGTGGGACGCTGCCAACAATAACAGTAGGTATACTAACTCGCTGTTTATTGAATATTGAGTTAACGTGGCGCGAGCACTCGATATAGCACATATTTATTTATTTTTATAATTACCATTTAAAAAAAATGTATTACAGCTAGGGATGGAGCGAACCTGGATTTTGATATCGACTATCGATATCATTTATATATCGATATATATCGATATATCGATATCGCGATATATCGATATATTGAAATATTGAAATATTGATATATTGAAATATTGAAATATCGATATATTGAAATATTGAAATATCGATATATTGAAATATTGAAGTATCGAAATATCGATATATTGAAATATTGAAATATCGAAATATTGAAATATCGAAATATCGAAATATCGATATATTGAAATATCGAAATATTGATATATGACAATATTATATATCGATTTAGGTATGGAAATATTGATATATCGCATAAATGCCTTAAATTGCTCCTAAAACTGCTAGGAAATTCAAAAGAAAATTTAAATAGAAATAACACAGCCGTTCCAAAATATAGGGTCACCGGCCAGATAAGAAAGAAAATGTGAATAATCTGAGAAATTGTCGTAAAATCTGATAAACGCTGCACTGCAAATATGAATTATTTTGCCATTGTAGGTATAAACTTCAATTAAGAATATAGTTTTATCATACGGTAACGCTTCGATATATCGATATTTCAATATACCGATATTTCAATATTTCGATATTTCGATATTTCAATATTTCGATATTTCAATATTTCGATATTTCGATATTTCAATATTTCAATATTTCGATATTTCGATATTTCAATATTTCAATATATCGATATTTCAATATTTCGATATATCGATATTTCAATATATCGATATATCGATATTTCAATATATCGATATTCAATATATTCAGGTATCGATATTTCGATATTTTTTTGATATCGATATATATCGATATATCGATATTTTCTCCATCCCTAATTACAGCTTTCAGCTATATTGAAGTATAAAATACTCGTGTATTGTCCTCCTGTTGTTTGAAACTCCCATCCAATACCTAATGAGTTTTCAATTTTATATCTTTTGAGAATGAACAAAACTTTAACATGGGAGGTAACGGAAAATCATTTAGAATTTGATTAATAACTTTTAAAATAGCACACGTTGGTGTTGTTTTAAATTTTTTCCTAATAGTATGTCCGTAAGTCTACCTGAAAAAATGTTTTTTGTTAAATTCTAACTGTACAAAAAAATTAGAACTTCATTTTAGCTTAAAAATGACACGATTTTACTTGGCTGCCATAAGATAACATGGGGGAGAAAACTCAGATTATCTCAGAAACTAGACACGAGAAGTGTTTAATTTTTTCAAGTATTGTGTATGGCGTGATTATCAATAAGTATACAAAAAATGATGAAGATCTGAAACTATGCCTCGAGTGATTGCGCCACCTTAACAAAAAGGGTACTTATCTGAATATTAAATCTCTGCCTCTGATGCAAAATGCCGGTAGTCCATTTCAATGATCATTGAGAAGCGTTCATCCAATCTTATTTGTTGTACCTATTTGTGACATAAATCATTTTGAAAGAAAATACTTCCAACATCTGTATTTTTGGACTTCAGTCAATTTGTAATTGATAGAGCTTGGTTACAGGATCCGAATGTGTGCTACATTCGTTCGCGATATTCCTTCGCGATCATAGACTTAGGCCCTTCTGCTTTCAAGGTACCTACCCAAAGGAATATTATTTAAACATATTTAAATTTATTTGCAATCGACGCTGATTATGTTTTATTTCTTTTGAATTCTGTTTAAGGTACTGTATACAATTTATACCGGTCCCATGATCAAGCTGAAAATTATATACTAGAATTTGTCTTATAATTCTTTTTACAAAATCTTCTTTTGGTGAGAAAGAAATTGCCTAGATACCGTTAGCCTCACGAATAAAAAGTTTCATCGACAGATTAAGACAGACACGTAGATAGTTTATTGTTTTTTATTTTATGAATTGAAAAGAGTTAAACGCGTTAAGATCAAAGAGCATACTTGAAAAAAGCAGCCAAAGCTGCCCTTCGCCCTTTTCAGGGCCAACACAAGTACAACACCGAGCAAAGACCGCACCGGATCCACGATTTCAAAGATATTAAAATGATATTTTACGATTTCAAATGTGATTTTTTTGTAATAAGGTAATATTTAAGACGAACAACATGCTCACTGTACGTCCATAGCAGACTTCATAAATACGAGTACCTACGACATATTTACTCTCTAATGAAAAGAAAATTATTTCTTGCAACGAAAGGGATTTTAAAGTGAACGTCTTCTAATATAAGCTTTATTAAATTGAGGATCCCGACTTGAAAACAACGTTTTCCATTTCCCTCCTATAACAAGCTACTTATAACCAATTTTCTCATTCAATAATCTTCGTCATATTAAATTCTCGAAGATACGTCGAAGTTTAGGGCGCCGGCGCTCCCAGTGCGTAGTATTGTGTGTTTATCGTTTCCCCTATCAGTGACGCCTCCGCCTTGGATTCTGATTGGTCGAGGCGATGGTGTGACGTCACGTGTACGCGGGCGCTCAAAACAATTGCAAACTCAGTTTGACAAAGTTATAAAGGACGTGTAGGGTGGCAGGAACTGGTCATATCCTGGCAAGACACATAGAACGCACATCGGAATAGGACATTCAGAAGTAGACGCAATCGTGGTGAAGAAACTTGTTACAACTTGGACGTCCAAAGCTGAGAGACTCGAAAACCTGGAACAGAAATTATTGGGTGAGTATTTTTTTTATATAACTTCTGTATTGTCCACCCACGTTCAATTTCACAGAATTATTCTATTCGTCTTGACTGTTTTTCGTTAACATTCAGACGAACATTCTTGACAACATAATTCAAATTTTTCGATAAGAATTGCATTTCGCTTTGCTACTTAAGAAATTGTTTGGGAGTTTTTGATAACGTTCGTTTTGAGACATTTCTATTCCGATAACTCGTAAAATATTACTCCGGTTCGATATTTTAGCGAGAATACGTCGAAACATAAATCATACTTAATGGAAAATGGAAATAGTCTCTTCCAACTCTACCAAAGAAATACTCAAACTAGATTGGATTATGTTATTATCATATTACACCAATCTGTTTTCATTATCATTTGAAGTTATCTTGAAAATTGTATATGAAATATTCCCTGTTCGAGCTGTCATAAAGCTGTCGATTTATAATAGAACGGATCCTGGAAATTAAATCCAGTTGAAAGAATCCTCGATTACAAAATGATCTGAAGATCCTGTCAGGTTCAGGATTTCAGTTTCGAACAACTTTTGAAAACTACCAAAGTTCGCTTTTAAGAACTTCCGTCAACAATCTTGGCAGGTACTTATTTCTCTCTTATATTTTCAAACATTATGTTTTCGAATACGCGTGTGCGCTCAATCGTGAAATATGGAACATAATATCCAGCTTATCCCCAAATGGAGAAAACACTTCTGGAAAAGTCTTTGTTATGATTCTGACATGAAAGAATAAATCAGATTCATTCGAAAGACTGTAGTTCTCTCTCTTCTTTGTGGCTTAGCTGTTAGGTTTTATGACAGACCAACGTAATTCCACAAAGCACAATTACAAGTTTATTTGCTAGAGACAGTTGGTTTGAATTGAACGACAACTCCAGGTCTAGTAATGTAAATCGAGGTCGATACATTGCTATTTAGATGGTGGAGGTGCCGCGTATCCAACACCGGCACCTCCACTAACTGTTGCTTCGTGTCATTAGTAATTTTCACATTTAACACATTCTAACACATTTTATTTTATTTTATTTATCACATTTTTTCTGTTCTCAAACCAAAACAAACTTCTGTATTTTTCGTTCTAAGTAAAATATATTTTATGAAATAATTCGGACTCCGATAATGACGTTTTGTTTCGTGATCATGATAATATACATAAATGTCTTCGTCATTGTCAAAAAAATCTGATTAAATCGATTACATGGATCTTATAAAATATATTTCGAACCAGTTTACTCTGATAAAAAAAACTTAATCTAATTCTATTCGAGATAAATGTATTGCATTTAAAGAAGGAAACAAAAGAGCTGTTTGACGTAATTTCTAGCCAGGGAAATATCTCAGCTCGAAAGTAATTAATAGAATGTACAGAAACAAGTGAGCACAATTTATTTCCCCGGTACATACTTGAGTATTTGTAAAGTGAACCTTGTACTGTTTGATATGCGAGCTCCGCAAAAAGATTCAATATTTCATCACACTTCCCGGCTTGGGTTCCACACTTCGCAGCCAAGCTGAGGGAAATGAACAAGGAGACGAAAAGAACAGTCGATAATAAGTATAAATCAAACGCAGTCGAGTTTACTGCGCGGCCTGCTGTTGTGTTCGCGTTTTGTTCAAGTCGGAATCACC
>OW203764.1:26374827-26420350 GCA_934045905.1 Leuctra nigra
AAGGTCAGATTTCCTTTTCAATGATTATTTATTTGAGCTCAAAAACCAGTAATTCTGCCTTCGTCCAATCTTATTTGCAAATTGCAATGGTGATTTTCAATGGTGAATGGTATTTGCTTATTTTCAAATTGTCATTGTAGCACATTTAGTTTAGAGCCACATCAAGTCCTCAGTATTAATTGAAAAGGGAGATTTACCAGAAACCAACATTTCATTCATGAAAAGCAGTTTTTGTTTGTTCATTCCTAGGCAGTGACCAAAATATTGACATTCATTCAGTGGACCTTGATTCAATACAGCCACGGGCCAACCGTCCTTTCAAGTAAATATTTGCTGAAATATTGGCCCATTGGGGGAAAGATGTCCAGGCAAAAGAACTTTCCTGTCCACAAGTTGTTAAAAGGAAAAGTTTTTCTTCGTTTCTCATTTACTAATATACTAATGGTATGCTTTGAGTCATGTATTCATTAAGGGTTCATCTAAGTTTTTAATAATGCCAGTAAACTTTTAAAGGTTTTGACCAATTTAAAAAAAAAAATCTGAAATATGTCAATATGATCAGTTATACGGTGTGAGCATTTTCAGTAGTTTTAAGTAACTCTCGTAGAGAAGAAAAATAACTGAGATGAAAACCAAAACGCAAAATGGGTTAACACTTTGAGCCAATTTCATTCTAATGAAGCAAAGAGCCTTCTCATCATTCAAATAATATTCGACCACAGGGAGTGAATTCTCATTCCATTTTTCTCTCTGGAAAGTTTAATTCACAAGTATCGTAATGACCCTTCCTCTGATTGCAAGTAACCCACAGGGTAACTGCGAGGGTTACACGGACCCTTGTTAGTTAAAAACTGTGCTGTCGGGTCTGGTCAAACGCATTTGAGTGACCGAAACCATGGCTCGGGGCATCACTCAGCAGAATGAGCCTGCAACAGAGTGGTTGGTCCAGATAGAGACGGAGAATGGAAGCTCTTTTGAAATTACTAATTTCGTCCAAAAGAGTCTCCAGTGGCCGTCTGCAAAATTCGGAATATATAATACTGCCTTGCGACTATGGCGGTATGAGGACACCGGACAATTGTAATTGGATGCTCTTTTAAATTAAAATTGGTATTTCTTCTCCATACATATTTTTTAACGGAAACTGGAAATGAGCCAGCAAACAGTTCTAAAAAGTTCGCGATTCACCAATCGCCACTCTTTTTTAATTTTTATTAAACCGAACAGACAAGCCTTCTACTAGACGATTTAAGGAGGTAGAGTTAATTTCAAAATGAACACTATGTATAAAAATTGATTTATCGAACCCTTGTATTACTTGAGGGGGTGGATGGGGGGGGGGGGAAACGAACATAAGAGCATTAGCGATTACAATGATAACTAATTAGCGTGTGACGCTCTTCAATTAAATTCAATTGTGAATTAGCTCTTCAAATTAATGATGTTCAAAATCTAACTGTTCACAAATGCATTTTATCTAAAAACAAAGTCATAATTACAACCGTTTTATTACCACGTATTCATATGTGATTCACACTAATGCACACATAAGTAGTTACATTTAAAGTGCCGATGGCGAGACCTATTGCAAAGTTCAAGCGAACATTAACCTCACATCAGGGAGTATTTTAACTTTTACAACTTTTAGTCTCTCAGTTCTGGTCTATGTTGGAATATTGTCGCTGAACAGCTGTGAAATGAGACCAGTGGTTGCAACTTCCGCAGAGTAGCACGTGAGAGCTTTAGCGCCACCTGGGATGGCGCTAAGCCATTAAATGCAACAGATGACAGAAGAGAGTTTAGAACTTTATTTCTAAATAAAACGTAGAAAGGTCAACGTGGCCATTTCGTTTCGTTTAAATTAAATTTTCGAAATTAATTATTATTCTGTGTCTAGCGGTTGTGAAAGCGGTGTATAATGTGATGTGGTTCAATGGAATTCAACAGTTAATTTTTCAACATCCAAATCCCACATCACATCATTCAGCCTATTGATAATGTCACTCACTTCGGTCGTGGCGAACATTTTAACAAAAAAGAATGTACATTCTTTTAAATTTGGGTAACATGCGGATAATATATGCGCAGCTTTCACAAATAAAAGCAGTGTTCTTCAAATACTGAATGAAAGGTTCGGGTTTTGATGAAAAATCACATCGTTTGATTAAACCTCGTTTGCTCGAAACAATTTCTCTGAACTCAAACATCAAGAAAATGTATTCACGCATTCAAATAAAATATCATCCCGTCTATGGAAAATTATGAGAAATGCTAATAAATACTCTCCAGCTGAGTTTAGTCGTTTTCTCTGGTGTAACAATTTTATCTCAACAGAGGAATATGTGAAGGGTTAATAATCTTCTGAAAAGAAAAAGTCTACTTTGAAAGCTGCCGTTGAGCGTCGAAAACATCGCGAAGATATGTCGACGTTTCACTGTGGATGATTCTGATGCGTCTGTCTGCTTCTCTTCTCAACTCGAGATGTAGTCTCTAGACTCTGGCATTCACAATTACACAATATGATACATTTCATGTTTCTTTTGCGTCTGTCTCCTCCATTGCCCACACACTTGTCTATGAATACCAAGATATTTTGCATTTCGCATTCATGTTAAATTGCTTTGTTGCTCATAAAAATAAGCCCAGGAAATATTTATGATATTTTTTCTGTACCAACAGTGTTTATTCTGTCTAGATATCTGTAGGCTATTTTTATGATACAATTTTTCTGCCTTCCAATACGAGTGTATAATCAATTTGTTTCAATAGGTCTAGAAACTTAAGATGGTCCCTGTAGTGCGATTGTGTAACTTTTATGAGATAACGATCGTTATTTTTAGTGATAAAAGTTCTATGAATAATTTTATAAGTAGACATCTGTTATGGATTATTTTTTATAGTTATGGGATTATTAACCCTGGAGAGCCAAGGTCTTTTGAAATGATTCAAGATGTCCATCAGTCTCCTGAATATTCTCTGATGATAAGATAACCAATGTAGCTTTGTTGAAATTACATAGAAATCAGCTCGTATGGAAATACTCAATTTTCTGTAAAATATAACAACGCTACTTGTGACTAAAAAGTAAAAATATCTTGAAAAGTTTTGGAATGAGTTTGACTGTAATTTAACCCGTACGTACGATGTACATCTGAATATTTATGAGTGTTATTGAAGCAAAAAGGTTGATGGTGTATTTATTGTACAATATGCGAAAGTAACATCCAACAATACCTCATTTTCGACAAACGAGTTCGGTAGATGCAACATGTTTTTGGATACACATTTCATTTTATACGCTTAGCGAGGCAGTAGGTACACTTTAGTTTGATGTCATTACTGTTGCATTAGATTGATGAGATGAGTGCTTCTTCTAGAGGAGCCAAGATACGTGCGAGCACTTTATCGAGGAAGCAGCCGCTTGCCCCAAGCAAGATATTGGATTTTCATTGTTTTATGATGGATTTAGTGCGTTTTGAACGAATTATGTTTAGCGATTCTCCAAAGGGATTCTAACTTTAATAAGATTTTAAAACTCTTTGTTACGGCGCCACTCTCGATAATGTTCGGATTGTGTGTGTGGGTGTGACTGGCAGAAGTACACCCGCGGCTACTTTATTTTACTTATTAAAAGAAAACAAAGCGAGCTGCGTGTGACTGTGTTGTGTTTAGTAAAAACAAGCACTCAATTATTTATATGGCATATTTCGCTTTAGCAAGAGCGTTACGGTGCCCACCCCATTACCACCAAAACACTATGTATAATTAGTTGTTTTGAAATAAAATATTAGTAATAATTATATTAATAAACTTTAATGGACTCTACTTGACGCTCTCTTCTCAAAATTTAAATCAATAACTTAATTTATGTCCTTCGTTTAAACTACAAATTTGATTTAAAACGTTTATATTTGGAATAATATTTAAAACTCTTACAGATACGGTCACTGTATAGTAAATAGTTAACTAATAAGACTAAAATTAGATGTAATAGTTGGAAACGATTTTTTGAAAAGTATACTTTATACTTCTTGAAATCCGTCCTTTCAAATATTCTATCATCATGTTTCAATAGTGCTGGCGTAACATAACCAAGCGGTAAAGAGTAATCCACGTGGATCCTTTAATGAAATCCAAGATCTAATTATCTCTCGACGACGCCGCGACGCTGCCACGGAAGACGCCGTGACGTCTCGCTATAGATACTACGTGGATTCTATGACGTCTACCGGAAGTGACTCTTTGTTTACCAAGGACCACTTTTGTCTGCGGGGCTCGCAACTTGATGCTCCAAGTTCTACAATCTGTTTGAGTCAAAGCTCTCTAGCAAATATACCCAAGTTCTACAACCATTTTAAATATTGCCTCCCTCAAGACAAAGAAATGAGCTTTCGGCGATTCGTCTTTAACTTGAGAACTCCTCCTTTTAATGTAAATTTGGTTTGACTTAAAATGGTCTAAATCTTGATGAACTTTAATTCGTATAAGGAACTACAACATGCTGATAGAATTCTAATAGAAAGATTCAACATCTGACTTGAAGTACGAATATTTTTACTGATTCATTTTGCGCATCTTATTGATAGAGTATAATTCTATCAGTATATTATATATCAGTACTAGAGAGCCCCGCCATGTAACACATGACCTAATCACAATCTTTTCTGATCAAGGTATAATAGATGGCGCAATCCTCGAACCACTCTTGCTGATGAATTGACTGATCGTGATCGTGACTTGACCCTCGCGGAACTACCGATCTCAATAGCAACTCAATTCTAAATCTTGATTTTTTTTCAAAACAAACCGAAACAATAATTAAATATGAATGGATCTGTTCAGTGCAGAATTAACCCAAAGTGGCAGTTTCCAAATTAATACACTTACTTAGAATATTGAAAACAACAACTGAAAAAGTTATGAACGAATCTAAACGAATCCAAATTCTGAATTCGAAATCATACCCAAATGAGTTAATTATACGAAACAAATACGCAACATAAACAATTACAGCACAATCAAAAATTTCCAACATTAAAAATGTATGCTAAGAAAACACGGGACACACTATCAAGCTTATATGAAAGAAGAGTGAAGAGCATTTCTGTCGTTGTCTGACTACACTCACGTGACCTTACTTTCCTCACTGCTATTTGGTCATGATCGATAAAGCACAAAGTATACTTGAAGCCCATGGTCAAGACTGAGTAGTATAGAATTTAATGCGATTTTATTCAGGTCTCCACAACAATTAACAACTATACAATTTTGATTTCTAAATGGTAATTTCAGTTTTCAATATACTCAAATCATTTTCAAAATGCGATGTGACGTAAGGAGGAACACCCGAGAAAAATTTCCAATATCAGAAATGTTCTCTTGCGCCCCCTCCACCCACCCTACACAACATTCTCAACCCCCAAAATAACAATTACATTTAAATGTTGCTTTTCATGTGGTTCTATGTATTTATTCAAGGTCCACAGAGTTAAATTGTATTTTCTTCACTGCCAATGGATTCACAGCTTCCTGAAGTTTCAAAGTTTCGAAAAAATTATGTTTTTCCATGAAATTTTGCTTTCCATGTAATAACTCTCGTAATACTCAACGGATTCGATTGAAATGGTGTGCACTTTATTTGGCTCGAAATTATCTACAGGAAAAATCCAGGTTTGATTAAAATTGAGCTAAAATGACGATTTCTATAGAGGTCTATCGTAACGCAAATTCCGAGCTCAAGGTCAAAACTGTGCATTAATAGTAAAGGATTATATATCAGTATTGGAAGCTATATTGTAGCTTCCACCAAAAGTTTTTTTCTGTTGGTTTAAAAACTTTTTTTTTCCAAAAGGGAGGTAGGTGAGGTAGGTATTTATTTTTCCATAGAACGGTCCGAAATTGGATAATGTGTTGTTGGAGCTGGTAATGGAAGATTGCACTGTGAAGAGGTTTAAGGAATTGATAAGGGATGGATGCTGATGTATATAGTTTGTATTTTATTTTGTTCCTTTGTAATTTTGTGTTCTTAGGATTATTATAACGTTATTGTGAATTTGAAGTTATTTATGGTTTGTGATTGTTTTCCTTGCCACATAAAATGTAAAAAAATTATTGCAAGATGTTTTAAATAAATAAATAAATAAATAAATAAATAAATAAAATATGTCAGCTGACGAAACATCGCGATCTTCAGGGCAAATTAAATTGCATACCAGAGCAAATTCCGCCAAGACTAACACTACAATAATTAAGGCACATTTCTGAAGTACCGTAATATCCTGTTCACACTGCAGAAGTTGATCCAGATCAAGTTAATGTAGATCACGTGATCGATGTAACTGCGTTCACACTGGTCTTTTGTTTTGTGTGTAAGAATTAATCACAATCAACTTTTAAAGTGTGAACAAGGTATTCGCTATTGAAATGACCTTGAACTCCAATCGTACTTAGAAGTCAAGCTTGAGGCAAGAGATGAACTTTGAGAATTATATCTGAAGTCTTTGTTGCTTGCTAAATGGAATACGTCACATTCGAGGGGTAGTAACAAGACCACATTATATCCTCTAAGTTAGGAGAAAAACAGGAAAATCCATTATTTTTGTTTCTATACTTTCTATACTTTGGAATTACCTACATGACTAAACCAAAATTAATTTTTTGGGAAATGCCGTGATATTCATAGTTTGCACGTGAAGTCATCTCATTGTTGCCTGCCACCATCTTGATGGCACGCAGAATAGCCGTGATTCTCTGCTTTTTTGACGATATTTTATAGTTAATTGATACCTGGGAAATTGTAAAGGCTACGGAGATATCTTAAGGTGATACTAGCGCTCGGCCGTTTTAGAAAATTGAGAGAGAAAAATTGTTTCATAAGTGAGTGTAACTTTTACAGGATGTTCACATGATCAGTCTGATTGTATATTAGTAGCACTTTTTAATTTTTGCTCATTGCATCGTTAATCAGGCGCCGGTATTTCAACAAAACCGCGCAAAACTCTGAAATTTGCGATACGATTGGAGACCAAACCCGTTAACCAATTGATCTCAAATTTTAATCATGATTAGATGAAAGACAAACTTAGGGTTATCACTTGGCACATTTTTGAAATTTAATTTTATACGGCACCCATGGAGACAAGAAAATAGCTAATTTTTCACCAAAAATCCACTAATTATTACTAATTAACAAAACAAAAAATAAAAAATGAACCAAGGGATAACCCTAAGTTTGTCTTTTATCTAATCACGATTAAAATTTCAAATAATTTGGTTTACCCATTTCGTGTCCAATCGTATCGCAAAAAGTGTCTACAAAAGGCAGCAAAATCGCTCGCGCTTGCAGCACCTTAAGTACTTACGAAGAGGAATCACTCACATTACAAAAATACATCGATTTACCCCAATAAAGTTATAAATCTGACCAGTCAACGTGTCAACAAAATGTCCGTTTTCAGGTGGAAAATTCAATTATTTTGCATTGTTGATATAAAACAAAAGAAGTTCGTGCAAGCTATGAACTGTTTCTATATACATCACTTATTTCATGTGTTTCTTGCTTTTAAATATTGCATTTTCAATGAGTTTCAATATAACGACGAGATGTCGTCTCATTTAAACCGACCCTACATTGCAAGACCATGAACGATGGAGGTTGAAACCGAATAAAACCGCTCACCCACTCGAAAGTATTATTCATAAATATGGAATCTCTAGAAGTTCATGTTTTCGAGTGGGAAGAAAAACAACTTTCTATCAGACAGGAAACCAAGAAGTTTTATTATTATGAAGATAATAATAAACATGGTATTTCAACATAGAAGCCACACAAATCCTGGCGCAAAGTGTGTCACGAATTCTCGAGATATCTTGAAACTTATATTTATTTGAAGAAATGAAGTCAAAATACATTTCGTATTCAATGTTTTGTACGTTTATCTGTTCACTTTTTAAAGCCTAACCAACTTCATTTTAATTGTAATTCTTACCAGATCCTGCAGTAATAAAGAAAAATTACACAAATCATTGCTGGAATTACTTAAAAAATAAAAATTAAAGTACAAAAATAAAAGAACAATGTAGGAACATTAGGTTCATTGCATGGTCATTGGGATCATCATTTTAGGTTTTTTGTTTGCCAATTTTCAGACTAATATGTCATTATCTTCAAAAGTTATTGTCAATTAAAGGACATTTTGTTCTATAATCTTGAAATATTTGCAAATTTATGCCAGGAATTTAAATTATTTTTTCAGTGCTATCCTGATGCTTCCGTTCCAAGGTCTGTAGAGCAGAGACTTACAAACGCATATCAAATCATATGTTGTATGTACACTTGGCACATTTAAAATTGATCGTTCAATAAATCTGATTGGCTGAAAAATGTTAAATCGCACCATCAGAAGTCAGTCCAAGCGATCTCCTTGTCTCACTCTAGTAGGTGACCTCACATTTCAATGATAATAACAAGCTTTGATTGGTTATGGGACATGACCAGCAGTCATTCAAATTTGCTCACCGATCAATTTTAAATGTGCCAAGTGTACGAAGGCTCGCTCCCCAACGCGCTATTTAGAGCGTTTTCCTATAGTATATGTTTAACATTCAGCTTTTTAGCGTAGACCACTTTGTTTGAAACGCAAATTTGCGTTAAACTGTTTTTCTCTCCTTCTTGCACGCTCTGTTACACTTCTGTTTTACACAAGAAAGTAGTGAATTCGCATGTGAACGACGTATAAAATATTTATTCTTTTCGTATCGTTTTGATGTCAATGTCGTATGGAAAGTCAAACGATGCGTACACTTCTATGGTATGTTTGTCATTTCTCGCGAAAGAAGGAAATAGGCACGAGTTAAAGGAAGATAAGTGGAATGTATGTCAACCCGGCACAATAAGAGGGATTTAAGTAGAGAGTAGGTAACCCCGGCAATAAAAGAGAAGATCAGTAGTATGTAAGCAACACCGTCATAATAAAATACAAATGTACCTTCAGAATCAGCTTTATAGTCGTTTTATTCTAATTTTTATACGTTATTGCCGAAAATGACAGTTGTAAAATGATCACTTTATGCCATCTTCTGTTCATGAAAAGAAGCGAAGCTAAAGGTTGACTTCAAAGCTCAAATATAAATTTACAAACATAAATATTTTATGTAGATAACACACTCTATGTATCACGAGTATTATCAACTGAAATTATCTACGTAAAAGGCTCCATTCCGTAGCATTTTGGCTGTGTATTTTAGCTTCTATGTGGACTTTGACAACTTAAAGCTTGCTAAAACGATTCCTCAAGAGAGTGATCCCTTAATGTAGATTCCATTCCCTTCTACCGTGGCAACTTACCTACGTATACGTTAAGCGCTACCTACAATTGACGTAACGGCAACGCAACGTATAACGGCGCCGTAACACAAATTTAACAAAAAACATTTTCTGTCACCGCGTCAATTGTGGCCAGACTTATTGAACTTCCATTTTCAACATTCCCGTTCAGTACCTTGCGACGCCATTACGCTATGTTCTATACATAGATTGACAACTCAAGTATACAATGGATATGCGGACCAGTATATTTTGACTCTTGGTTGTGTCATTTCAATATTTTAGCAGCGTTTGTTCTCACTTGTATTATGTGTTGCATCAAATGAGAGCAAACCGTAACGTGTGCAATTGTAGGTAGGCATGCTCTGGTTTACCGTTTACGTCAGGGGTCGGCAACCCTTTTTGTTGAAGGAGCCAATTTCCCAATAATTAAGAAATTAGATAATAATGGGAGCCGCAGTAGAGGCAATCAAATATAATACATCGAAAATAAAAATTTGAATTACTAGTTTATTTTGATATTTTGACGAATCTCTCCAGTTGTTGCCCCGCAGGGCGTTTTTCAGATTTTCAACAATTTAAAAATAATTCTGGGACTCTAAAATGAACAAACTGATTCAAATAACAATCCAATTGTTGCCCCGCAGGGCGTTTTTTCCGCATTTTAAAATTTTTCGATTCCAGGTCTTTATTTAAATTATAAAGAGCCATTCAAGAACCATCAAGGAGCCGCAGGTTGCCGACCCCTGGTTTATGTAATGACGAAGATAAGTCAGTGTTCTAGAAACGACTTGAAATGTCTAAGGCCCTCGGCTGGTTTGACACGATTAGAATTAACTCACTTTCAAGAATGCCTTCGGGGAATACAATCTTATCTTGTAAACAAATTCAAGCTATTTGGCAATCATTCCTCGCTGATCCACCAATCAAGACAATGAGAAATTCAATCACAGCACCTCGATTGCAATGATTAAGTCTCTAATTACGATTTGACAGAGATATACAACGTTCATCTAGTCTTGTCTTGTTTGCTAAATAAGTTTCTGGAGAAGAAAACAGTTTGAGATTGGATGAGAGTTGTCATTGTACATAGCAGATGCTCTGATTTAATACTGTTAAACGAGCGTCTACATTCGTCATTTGTGAATTATTCGCATTCTTCTGAACAAGACGAATTGACTCCTATAAATTACTAGGGAAGTCTCATGAAAATTAAAGTTGAGATGTTGACAGATGTAGTATTATTTTTGTTGTGGGATAAAAAGTTTCAAGGAATTAATTTACACAGTTTGATGATTCTTCAAATTTACAATTTGCTACACTGCCATGGCAACAATTATTTCACCATAGTAACACATTGTTGGCTGGAAATGACATTGCTATTTACAATTGCTATTGTTGCTATTTACAATTTACTGGGATGAAATTTCATGATACTTCCCTATATTATTTTTTTAACAAATCATCTGATAGGTTCATAAATTATGAATGTATATTTATCAACAGTAGATAAATACGGATCATACTACTGTGATGGAAATGCCCTAAAGCCTACTCTATGAATTCATTTTGTACCATGTTACAAATTGAATTGATATTATATTGAGATATTTATTTTTGATCAATGTAATTATTGACATTGATATGATATTATATTGAGACCTTCAAATACTACTACTCTGCTACCAAAGTGCAGAGTACATTTTGACAACAAATTCAAATGCAAAGCAGACACTTTTAGATTTACTCTCATGAATTACGACAAAAGTCAATCGGAGTAAGAGTAAGTAAATATTAAGATCCGAAAGCACCGTTTATGTTTCCTAATTGCCGTCAACATTTTTGAACCATTCGATTTAACGTGAAAATTTTGTGTATTGTTTTTCTTGAATCGACACACCATAAACTAGTCATCTTTACGAAAAGAAAGTATTTTAATTTTATGATCAGTTTTTACAAGATTTCAGGGAATTCATCATCATTGTCGTTTCTCCAACTATATTTTATTTCCATTTAAAGCATCTTTAAAGATTTATGCGGTGCTATATGGTGGCACTTTATAGAGGTATTAACTCTTTTACTCTTTATAATGTTTCTTTGCCACTCGCGGATATAATCTAATATAATTTGGTAGCTTTATCATGAGAAAAGCATAAACTTTACATATTTCTTTGAGTGTGTACCATTTACGTATTACAACCACAACAAGTATAAATAAGTTAAAAGAATATAAAAGCTGATCATATTTTTAAACTTGGTTAAATGTTGCATTACAAATCTGAACAAGAATTGCTTTCTATTGTCATCACTTTAAAAGTTTTTCATAAAACATTGGAATTGTCCTCCCCTGGGGCATTAATATCAGCAACCGGAAGTTAGTTGTTGGTTCACGGAACACAGAACATTCGAGAAACTCAGGGGACGGGGTTCAAATCGATTAATATTCACTCTCATGATAGAGTCATTTCATATGTAACTCCAGGGAGGGCTAAATACTGTAGAGCGCAATCAAATTTCCATGCGAAATCAAAACAGACGCTTTTTAAAATCAATATTTGTTCAATGGTTTTGATGCGTTCGCATTTAAAATACGATGTAAATTGTTGTTTTAGAGAAGAGAGCAACAGTATGATTCCGTAAATAGTGAAGACGTCTTTCCATATCGTACTTGCGAAGCTGTGCTTTTGACGTAGAACTTCGTCTTTTTGAATGATTAGCGGTGACAGCGACACGACACGACACGACACGACACGACACGACACGACACGACACGACACGACACGACACGACACGACACGACACGACACGACACGACACGACACGACACGACACGACACGACACGACACGACACGACACGGCAGAGCTGATACAGAGAGTCTCCACAACTGAGGTATGTTTTCACACTTTTAGGATTTTAGGATCGGGTCCAGTGGCGGTTTGTGGGTTTGAAATGTGGGGAGGCAGAAAAATATTTCAATAATTACGTTTAATTAAGCGAGCGGAGCGAGCGTCTCTACTTGACTCTTGCGGCACTTTCTCTGTGTGTGTGTGTGTTTTTTTTTGTCGCTTCAACCCAGGTCGCACCGGTCAACGTATCGATCTGAAATTTTGCACACACCTTCATCTCATACTAACTTAGACCTGTATAGTTTTTGAGAAAGATCCGTCCATAAATAAAAAAAAATCGTGTTTTTCCATATAAATAGCATTGTAGGTTCGAGGAGTCCGTTGCGGCCGCTCGATGCACCCCATTCAAAACAAACTCGGAAGCAGTCAGCTGTCTATAGATTATTGTTAGAATACGTTTTACGGTTAAATAGGTATAGTTATAGCAATACCTGCGAGGTTATAGTTTTTATTTTATTATAACCGATAGTATAGGTATTTATTGTTTATAAAAGTTTTAACATGCAGTCTTACTTTCAATCCTTTCAAATGCTAAGCAAATTTTTTGTAGACCGGCGAAATGTCTGCTTGATTGTAGAAATAGATTGGTTGGTTGGTTGATAAATGAAATTACGTTTATGAATTATTTTATTTATTCAGTCAATACGTTATATTTATAGTTACAATACAATGTGTTGGGTAATAGGAAATTGCTCTATTGTACGGAACGGCAAGTAACTGTTTGAATACTATTTCTTAAATTATGTCATGTTGCCTATTTTGTGAGTTTCAATCTCTGTATTTATCTGTATTGTTTAATTATCTGTTTAGTTTCTGTAATTATTATTTGGAAAAAATCCCTTTGATACACACCTAAATACTCCAAAAAATACACATGAGTGTGTGTCTGTTACTAACTTGCAATGAGACACAAATGCAGTTATTTTTTATATAATTTAGTGAATCATGCTTCTAGCCTTCAGTATATTATTGCCGTGTTTTAAGGAATTATGGTTCGAGGTGTCGCACGTATCCGTGCTCGCTTATCAACGCGTTACACAGAGCGTTTTCCTAGTATATTAAACGTAATTATAAAATACTATAGTAAACGCGCGGGCAGAGCGGCGCGGGCAGAAAGCTTCGTCGTTCGCTCGGAGCCTCTCGGGCATGTCCGCCGCCTCACTGACGTCATCATAGCTCTGCATGCGTCGCGCTTACCCCGCACTCCCGCGCTTGCCCCTCGCCTGTAGAAATCAGAGGCTACACGAGGCTGTAAGCAGCTCTGCCTCCCTTGCAGTCCGCGTATACGGCTAACGTGTATTCAGCAGCGCGCGCGCTCTCATTGTGTGGGATTGGCGTGGCGAATTAAACCAATCAATCAAAGTAAAATACTAATATTTATATAATTTAAAATTAAAATGATATACACAATTATATATGAAGTTAAGAGTTGTGAAATACGATGCAATCCCTTTCTTCTTCTCTAATATTTAGGGAGGCACAGCCTCCCTTGCCTCATGCACAAACCGCCACTGGGTCAGGTCCATTGTAAGTGTCCCTAATACATTAAAAACGAGAACAATGGGTGTGTCTGCGCTAAGAATAAACTGTAGTGCTAGAAATATGAACATAGTTCCGGTATACGACAAAATCCCAATACGCAGAGCAACGCTGGTCGAATGTTGAGGCTAGCTGAACATTTTCGACGTCTGTGATTCTTGGCGAAGTTAGATTCTGATTGGTTGAGAATAGTGGCGCAGAGATGATTTAATTAAGTTACATAATCGCTAATTAGAGCATGGAAAATTAATATTTTGTTTCACGAGTAAAATCATATCTCTTAACATCACCATTGTTTGATGTCTTTATTTTATGAGAATGAGAAAATGTGAAATATTATTAAAGCAATTAAAAGTTTTGGGATATTTCATCATGTTTTTGTAAAATTATTTATTATTTTGTCTACAGTTTCGATTTTGTGGGAAAGTCGACTGCGAGTTAGGAAATAAGTTGTTATATGTATTGTCTGTGGTTTATGCCTCTAGCAAATTGTTTTTTATTGGATACTGTTGTTCTTTTTGATGTAAATTTGTAAAGTTTTGTCCCGAGGAAGATTTTAAATAGAAAAATCGAAACTGTAGACAAAATAATAAATAATTTTACAAAAACATGACGAAATATCCCAAAACTTTTAATTGCTTTAATAATAAAAGCCATGAATCTTCTAAAACATGAAATATTATATTTAATTTAAGTTAATATAATGTATAACAATGTAATCTTTCAAGATGTGGGGGTGGGGGCTATTTATTTTGCAAACTCGGTTATAGAATATTTCATATTTAGAATCGCAGTAGCTTGTTTGTAGCAGTATAATCTTGAATGCCTCTGTCATTAATATCACATCTTGGGGGTGTGTAACTTGATCTAATTCAGCTTCGAGCCCCCTCTATAATACCCCTACAACAAGCTTCATCGAGTATCTAAACCTATCAATATCTTAGTTAAGCCAATGGATTATTATAATCCTTCATGTGCCTGAGAACATTATGGCGAATCTTCAAAACAAAACCTTACAGACTCCGGGAACAAACGAAATATTGGAATGTTTCAGTAACTGTTTCTGTTTTAGAAAGAACCAGAAATGACAGACGGTTTTTGAAGAATCACATTTGAAGGGTATACAGGGAAAGAAAGCTATGAGTCACATTCGGATGAAACTGAGATAAACGAAGTTTTATGTTGAAACTTGTATCTATCTTCCATACAAACCGATATTTCAATTGCGTTTTTGAAGGCTTTGTGGTAATATTTTCTAAAAACCGAAAGCATATTTTTCTGAAAGCTCATAAGTCGTATAACAATCACTGCAAGATTGAACGTTAAACAAATTTAAAAAAAAAATGACTTAAATAGCGATCTTTGTTGTGTTGCTATTTACTTCTTCATTATTTGTGAGTGAGAATTGTTTATCCATTGATTAATAGTAAACTTTTGGAAGCCACGAAACACATCCGGGACAATTACTGTGTGCAAAATGCATGCTGTAAGAATTTTGGGCATTCCATATTTAGGAAATGATAGATTGAGATGAAACTCAGTGAGAACATTCATGTAGTAAAGCAATGAAAAATACTTTTTCCGTTCTTTTCATCCAGTCATAACATAAAAAAATAACGTAGCTACCTTATTTTCCAGTGCAATAACTGATTCAGGCGAGGCAAGAATCGGCGTAGGAATGAATTAATTTAAAATGAAACAAGATACCACCTTCCTATATCTCATGAACAAAACAAGCTCTCTGGAAGTATGTAGCGTGAAAATTGGGCAGTGAACAGCGTTCCGAATGAGCAAATTAAAATATGTAGAATCTGGGACGGGGAAAAGGTCATGTGAGTTGTAGAATCACGTCTAGAATGTCTAGAATGTCTAGAATGGAAAAATACCGTCTCACTGGCCAGTTTTCCAATATCGTGTTTTTGCACTGGAATCGCTCGTTACGTCATGTGGTATCTCCCTAGTAGTCAAATACAGTTCGATAGAATTTAATAGCGTCGAGAATATTCAAGTATTTCAAGTATGTTTTATTGTTGTTGAAATCAGTACATAGTACACGTAATATGCTACCCCAGTAAGAAGGAACTTCTTGTGTCGGGGTGGGGTTTACTTAAAATTAAGAGAGACTTTACTAAAAAGTCTTCTTTTGCTCTTTCTCTATGTCTGTTAGTTGTTTCTGTTGTCATTCTGTTAGATCTGTACAGGCCAAAATTAAAAAGGTAGCCAAAAAGAGTACAAGCTGAAATTTAGCAAATCAGGGGGGTCATCCCTGTACGTTTTTACTAAACTTAGCTATCGTATCGTAAATTTTGTTTACTCTAATGTTAACGTCCATAACAACGGTTGACTCTCTTAAAATGGAATGACCCCCCAGATCCAGAAGCACCTGACTATTTTTTTTCGTTGAAAAGTAACAGAAACTGGTTGCACCACCGAGCGGTGTTTAGGTTACACCCAGTAACATATACAATCACACTCCCAACTCAATTCGCGTGAAAAATTTCAATTTTGAGAAATTTGTACCGTTATTGATACTAGGAAAACGCTCAGTGTAACGCGTTGATGAGCGAGCACAGAACATGCAACATCCCCATAGTAACGATGCACGACACGGCACAAAACGATTTTCTCTGCAATTTTTCAATCTCCATAATACTCTGGATGAATAACAGATCCATTGTGTCGTGAAGTCTTACCTACATACCTTCTCCAGAAATCTCTTGTAACATCCCATTCTAAACTCGTAAAATTACAATTAATACTTGACTGATTGGGCTTACAATATGTAAACTTTAATAATAAGTTGGTCTTGATTACCATGCAAAATTTGAACTTAATGTGAACATTTTTATTGTCGACCAATCAGAAGACATTATTTAAACTTAAACCAATTAGAGGATTTGGCCTTCGTACTGCATCCGATTTTATGCGCTAGCTCAAAAATGCTTTCATTTTACTGTACATTGTGGATAGCTTGGCTGCTCTACAGGCCTTGCCTTGGAACAGAAGCTTAAAGAAGGCAGGGATGACAATTTAGTATACATTTTTCAAGATTATGGAATAAAATGACCTTAAAATGACAAAACTTTTGAAAATAACGACAGATTAGACTGGAAATTGGCAAAAATATCTAAAATGTTGGTACCAATGACCACGCGAAGTTTCAAGTTGATCGGTAAATCTGTTCTAGTTTAAATTACAAAAATCACCGTAAAAATGGTTTCAAATTTGAACCAATGGGAGGATTTGGCTGAAATTTATTATGATTGGGTAAATTGTTGGTTGAAATGACTTTGCTAAATTTCAAATTGATCGGAACAACCAATCGAAAGATATTTTTTTTTAAATTTGAACCAATCACGGGAGCCCGTTCAAAAACGATCCCAGGGACCTCATAGATTACGTTAGTATGTGTACAAAATTTCAGATCGATTGCTTGAGCGGTTTGACCTGGGCTGTGACCACACAAAAAAAAAAAAAAAACACACAGAGAAAGTGCCATAATAGTACCGTGGTGACGCTCGCTACGCTCGCTCAACAAACTGTAATATATTATGCGAGATATTGCAATCTTTTAATATTTGTGATATTATGTTCTATTGACAAACTCTCTATAACTGAATCTATATTCAACATGCTCAGCATATTTCACTCAAAACTTGAATGACAAACTCCTCCTTATTGTCAACGCTTTTTCATATCTCGCCAACATCTATCAAAATACAAGAAACTACAGAATTGAGATAAGCAAGACGAATACTTTTTAATATTACATTGGAACGTTATAAAATCTAGTTTCAAACTCATATTTAGATTGATTATAACTAATTAATTTTATTCAATTGACTCGTATCCATTAAGCGTCAGTCTTTCAATACACTGCTAACTTTTAAACGGTTGTTTAGGACTGTATTGTCATAGCAACAGCCAATGACAATCCTGGAATGACCGTTTAAAACTTAACTACTGGTTTAGCAGGGCATTGAAAAACCGGCCCTAAATCTCTTTAGCTCTTCTAAATCAGTATTAAGTTTAACAATTACATAGTGGCCATTCTAGAAATATTATTGCTTGTTGCCGTGGCAATCGAGTCTTAATCAGTCGTTTAAAATTTATCACAGTATTGAAAAACTGCCACTAAGGCCCGGTCTTTCAATACTCTGCTATAGTCTCAATTAGCTCTTAACAGTTAGTTAGTGGTCATTCTAGGAATGTCATTGGTTGTTGCCATGACAATACAGTCCTAATCGACAGTTTAAAAGTTAGCAGAGTATTGAAAGACTGGACCTAAGTATACTTTGTTATTGTTTTATTTAAACTACACCAAGGTTTCGATCAACGGTTTAGCTTTATCTCTCTTGTCACTGATCTATGATCCAGGCAGAATCGAAGTATTGCTTTCTCTCAGTCACTCTAGAGTTGAAGCGCCACTCGAGCCGCGCAAGAATGTTTAATAACACTTTGTATTGCTCGAGAATGTGAATATATATTGAACATGGGTCGCCAGTGCGTGTGCGGTCGGATCTTCGATTGTGTACATCGTGTAGGATGAAAATGCGGGGAGTCTAATATTGTCAACAAGTTGAGTGAGTTAAGTGGGTAGATTATATGGGTACAACTATTTGTAATCGCGTTGTTAATTAAACGAACCTTCATATGGAATGTAAATTAATGTTCTTTGTGAACTTGCTGCTGTACCTTTGAAACATTTGTAAGAAAACCAAATGACGTGCAAGTTGTAAAGGTGAGGTGCAGAAGACTTTCTCTGTACAAAATTCGACATATATTTCAAAATATAATAATTTGACCGATTTGTCGTAAAATCTGATAAAATTTGAGTCCCAATAACCATGCAAGCTTGAAGCGTGATCGCACAAAGATGGATCATTATTTTCATTTTTCAACCAATTAGAGGATAATGCTCTTAAGATGTGTGTTAAATTTCAGATTGATTGGCTAATCGGCGTGACCTTGGGAGGTGCAGGCAAGAAAACAAAAAAGGCATCGGACTATTATGACATTTTTCACTGAACTGTGAAAAATACAAATACAAAATTACAGTGAAAAGAAGTAGAAAAGAAGGCGTAGTTATTCTCAGTTCTATTCTTTATCTTTGTTTAGTGATCTTTTGTAGAATACTTCCTAGTGTGTTTGATCCACAAAGAGCGCACGGAATACTTGGATGGGTGACCGTCAAGTCTTGCTCGCCAGTTGCTTCTGTTGTACTTGTAGAAAGATTGTTGTGTCGATCTCCTCCACTTGTTATCACTCTCTAGAGTGCATGTTGTGAGGCCAGTGTTGTACTTCATGCCTTATTCCTTTCATTACCTGTATTATATCCTAGTTAGTTTGACTTTATTGACGCTTTATTATTATTAATAATATTATTTTGTTTTACACGGTATAGCTTCAAAACACAAAGTCAATCAAGTACATTTTTTCTGTTAAATGTGGAAACACATAATATAAATAGCAACTTTTTTTTTATCCCAACTGAAACCCAAACTGGTAAAAATAATTTTAAACCCTCATGTTATTTCTAAGTTTCAGTATGTTTGTTAAATTTATATTTATTGACATTTTGAGATTTTTTACTATACCCCTCACATGTATTGTTTTATACTTTTTCTTTTTACTGAAACAACGTTGTCGATATACCAATTTCAAAAATAAAAGCCCGGATACCGAAATTGTTTTTTTAACGTGTCTCTTTAGATTGCATATTGCAATGAGATCGATGAAAAATAATGCATTGAATTGAAATGTATTCGGTTATACTTTTTAAAATGTCATTTTGGAAGAAAATTGAATCTCATTGTTGGTAGTTAGGCGTTGTAGCAAAAAACTTGTTTAGAAAATGAATATGTCTGTTGAAATAATAGTTCAATTCTACCTTTCCAGTTTAGTACTTCAGTTTAAGGCAGCGATCTTTTTTGTCGTTTTCCAGATATTAAGCGGCGATATTATTTAGAAGTTCGCAATAAAACTCGTGTTTCACGCACACTGAACCGACTTTGTTGATCAAAATAAAACTCAGGGTTTTAACTTTTAACCGAAAGCGACTTCACGACTTGAAAAAACGCAGTACATTTTCATTGCTGAAACCTCCCCTGACCTTTCAAGCGGCCGAAAAACTTCGAGTGAGTTTATATGAATTAAGTATCATATTCATTATTTGCATTGACTTTTGTGTACAGAAATGTGCACAGAATGAAATTCCATAAAACATTGTACTACAATAATATTAACTCTTACTTACATAATCCCAAATATATTGCGTTCATAAAACTTTAGACCATGAAATATTGAGAACTATAGGGTGAGCTTATAACTGGATAGGGGTTTGCATTTCTTGAGTACAGCTTGAGCAAGTGGAGTGAGATTTTAATCCTAGATATTCAGCACTTTGAAATATTTCAATTGTTGTTTATAAATATAATCGTATTCATCATCACCACCAAAGCTTGTATGTCGAAAGTGCAAAGTATAGAAAGTGTTAGGGTGTAAGTGTGTAAATGTTGTTCAATGCTCTGTTAAAGCAGTTCCCAAAAGTAACACTAAGAAAATGTTTAAGTTAAACAGTTTCTTAGTGGTCCTATTGGGAACGCTATTGGTTGTTGCCTGGCAATCGAGTCCTTATCTACTATTCAAATTTAACAGGGCATTGAAAATCAGCCCTAAATAGTATAAATATTATCTTAGGCACTTAATAGAATTATATTTGATTTTTACTAATTAAATTCTACTCTCATTATATCTCTCCCCTTGTAACTTATGATGAAGAGAATCTGAGTAAAGAAGGCTTCAACATTGGTACTAATTAGTGAAGATATTATTAGTCTTTTCATCAAGCCACAATTAGCCACAGAACGAGTTGAGGTTCCAATATCAAATCCAATCCTCCCACCATTGATTGACTAGCAAATTGCACGAAAATGAGAAAGAATCTCCCTTGAAATCGGTGTTAATTAAAGAATTTTATGCTCGATTGCTTTTTAGAGAGTAATTAATGTCCAATCAAGATTGCTGAACGAATGCGAGAAGATTAATGATGAATTTCCTGTGCAAGATGAGTGGGATGTACAGGTGATTTTCATATCCAAATTGTATGAAAAAAGTATAAATACTGTAAGCTTTCCAAAATGATATTTTCAATATCTAAAATTATATGCATGAAAGTGTCAGTAGCTCTTTCAGAACGTTGGACTGAAATATATTTGAAGAGTCAAGAATTTCATTTCAGCACGAATGGAATATAATTTATGTTTGATGTTGACACCTAGGTGTCATTTTACCTTGTCATTTTGAAGGTGCATAAGACGAACATATTATTTCCGACGCAATCTGGCGTAGATATTATGTATCTCCTGAAGCCGTTCTAGACGAGATAGCACTTTTACTTTTCGAGGAAACTTGACGTAGACATTACATTCCAGAATAAATTCAAAGCAATTGGTTAATTTGTGCACGTTGTATCTAAATATGAAAGATATGGGAAGGTAATAAGAAGATGTCTGATAGAACAGAGACTTTTTATTTCCATGGATCTGGAGGCAGATATTTTCACATCAAGAGAACATAGAAAAGATGAGTAATGTACCAGACAAGTAGGAGAAAGATCTGCATAAGCGAGATCTTCGGAGACGGTACGGTATTTTATATGAGAGTTTCTTTTGAGGCGAAATATTATTTTTTCATATCTTTACCGTGGAAATTGTTGCGCAGGAAGAGGATGACTTACAAAAATGTGAAACTGAGAAAACAAATTTAAAGTGTATACCTAGTTTTCGCTCATTTTATTCCTTGTACTATAGTGGGTATATAGCAGCACACAAAATTGCTAGTTTTTGCAAAAAGGGGATATGTACGCGCTCCTTTCCAAATTATGTACCTCTGTAAGCATTATATTTTGTCATTACGGGGAATAAGAATACCGAATAGAAAAGAAGTGGATAATCTGTTTAATTTTGTTCATTCAAATGTTATACTTAATGTTTGTATTATCGTGCTTCATAATCATTCTTCTGAGCTTTACACCACCAAAATAATACAAAAAATTAACTGTTTATCTCAAATAATATTGAAAATTATTGAGCTTTGCTTTAGCTGTTGTCTTGACATCCATGGTCTACAGATCGTCAACTTAAAATATTTGTATGTACACTCGGCCAAACAAAAATTGAACGTTGACCAAATTTGAATGACTGCTAGTCATGTCATATAACCTTGTTGTGCTTGTTATTATCATTGAAATGTGAGGTCACCTACTACAGTGAGACAATGAGATCGCTTAGACTGACTTCTGATGGTGCGATCTTAAATTGATCAGCCTATCAGATTTATTGAACGTTCAATTTTTGTTTGGCCAAGTGTACGTTGAATGCTCTCTTATCAACGCGTTAAATCAAGCGTTTTCCTAATGATTATGCAAAATTTGAGTTCGGCCTTTTCCCGTGTGCATTGAGGAACACTTTAAGAAGATAATGAAAATAATGTTGTGCCATAAAAACACTTCAAAGTTATAATTCAGTTATGGGGTGTTTTGAGGAGTGAAAGAATGTATAGTTTAAGTTCTTTTCTTTAAGAAGTCATTTAATTATAATTCAAAGGAAAGATCCAGCTTTGTGTTTCCATACGTTTCGCTTTGTAATCAGGAAGAGGAATCTTTGTGAAAAATAGACAAATCGTTGTAACTGACAGCAAGATTTCCTCTCAGGAACATAATACTTTTATCTTTTCTACCGAAAAAAACAATGCTACTTAATTAATTATTCGTATGCAAGTTACATCTGCACACCGGAAAACTGAGCTCCTTACGTTGTTGTTGCCACCCAAGAAAAACAGTGACAAAAACACCGCATATAAACAGCAGCCAAGTCTTCTCTCATGAAGTATATGAAATCTTTACAATACTGAAAGTGCAGATATCAAGAAGGGGTCAAAGTCAACAAATCAAAATATTTGTTGACTTCGCCATGAGGTCGATTCGTTGAATTTTGAGAACTAATTTCTTAGAAGAAACATAGGCTACTTTTTTCACAAATCATGCTTTTTTGTGGAGATATCAATTCTTTTGTGGGATGAATTATTGTGGGATGAATAGTTTTAAGTAATTGATACAGAA
This sequence comes from Leuctra nigra, assembly GCA_934045905.1. Taxonomy (NCBI): domain Eukaryota; kingdom Metazoa; phylum Arthropoda; class Insecta; order Plecoptera; family Leuctridae; genus Leuctra; species Leuctra nigra. Next base: position 26,397,721 of record OW203764.1, read on the forward strand.
AGATTGATAGAAATCGGCGAATTTTAAAATTATTTAACAAAACAGTAATATCGGCATTGACGTCATGGGGCTCAGCATTGTCATGGCAACAAAGTATTCACCATGGTAACACATTGTTGTGTACTTAAAAATTACATCACGTCACACTTAGATTTTTCCGCCAAAATGTCACATGAAATTTGAATTTGATATTTTACGAATGAAAATGTTAACTACTTCACTTGAGCAATGTACTTGTTATTATTTTTTGTGTTGTTACAAATTTAGAATACTTTTTTTTAAGGAGACTTCCCTATTGTAAAAGATATAAAATTAAGTCATAAAATAGTTTGTAGCTCTTAGACTCAGACTTCATCAGTGCAAATACCTACATGATAAATATTCCAATTCTAACAGTATCCTAAACTATTTATATCTCCTTATTACTCTAATATTAAAACCATCAATTATAAACTGCAAATTTCACTATAACATCTTTTTGAACTCAAAATTCAAATTTTAATTGCAGAATCTGAATCGAATTTTCTATCAGATGTGATGAAAATTTCGTGAAAATCGATCAACATGGGTTTTTAACGAGTTTTTTTAATACATAAATTGACCTGTTTTGATTTTTTTTTAAAAGCAATAGAAAATGTGCAATCACGGCAATCTGTGGGAGTGCGATGATGCGATGAATTGGAACTATCTCATCATTTGTAATGAGAAAATCATTGACGAATCATTGTTAAATTCATCTGAATAGATAATGTAACACGATTTACGTGAGGTTCATGGAAATGTTACCAAAAGGTAACCGCAAATGTTCTGCAATTCAATTTTACAAGTGTTTGTTGTAGACGACATTTCATAAAACACAAATGAACCACAAAGTCTGCACTTTGTGCAGACGTACGCAGAGGAGAGAGGTTGTTTCCGCTCAGTCAAGCCGGTTATAGGTTATTACCTCAGTGCGGTAGCGTGTGTTTTGGTGTGTATTAATATGTCGAAATGTAGCAAGTGCAACGAAGATTTGCCTAAAGCTGGTGATTATGTCAAGTGCAATGGGTGCCAATCTGAATTGCATTATAATAAGTGTTCTGGACTAAAGCAAACAACCTACACGTCGAAATCTCAGCAAGCAAAGGACGAGTGGCGCTGTCCTAGTTGCCGAAAGAAAACGCCAACACCAGGTGCTGAGTCAGCAGAGGTATTTGTTTTTCCAGAGTCTGGACTAAAAGAACTTCTTATTAGCTTTCAAAACGAGGTCCGTGAGGCATTGAAGGGCCTTGGAGAAGAGCTAAAGGTGTTTAAAGGTGACATATTGGCTGAAATCAATTCTATTAAAGTTTCCATTGCTGAACTCAATACATTCAAAACGGACACAATTTATGAAGTGGGGGAGCTTAAAAGTGAACTAATTTCTATGAAAAAGGACATTTTGAAGAAAGACAGTACAATAACTAGCTTAACGGCGCACTTGAACTCGCTGGACCAATATAATCGAAACCGTAACTTCGAAATAGTAAACATTGACGAGCAGGAAGACGAGAACGTCGAGGAACTTGTTGTCGACATTTCTCGGAAGTTGGGCATCGCTTTGGAGGCCGCGGAGATCGAGGCAGCTCATCGCCTCCCGTCCCGCGACCCGACTCGTCATTCTCGTCCTGCGAATATTATTGTCCAGCTTGCCAGCAGGAAAAAGCGAGACCAGTTTCTCGCCAAGCGCCGTGATCTACATTTATTAAATTGCAATAACAATCCTGCAGAGGGAGAGGCGAGCGCGCAGCCAGGGAAATTGAGTGTTTATTTCAATGAGAATTTGAACCCGTACTTCAAGCAGCTTTTTTGGCAAACTAAAAATTCAGCCAAAGAAAAGGGCTATAAGTATACTTGGTTTAGTCGAAATAAAATTCTTGTCAGAAAAGACGAAAATACCCGTCAAGCTATTTCAATAACATCATTCCCGGACTTGAGTAAGCTCTAATTCTGTTAGGTGTTTTGCATGTTCCAAATATTTGACGACGAACATGATATTGATAACGGAATCCAGGTTGTTGTTGATGACTTAGGTCAGTGGATATTAAGAGAAGGGTTTACAATATTACATGTTAATATTAGATCAATAAAAAAAAAATGGAATGAATTAAATGTGATCTTGAGCAATATTCTTGGATGTTTTGATGTGTTGGTGTTATCAGAGATAGGTTTGAACAATGATTTCGAGACGCAGGTATTTAATTTTCAAGGTTATAATTCTTTTTCATTTGTTAGGGAAATCAAGCGAGGAGGAGGGCTGATATTGTTTGTAAAAGATGATTCAAGTTTTGTTAGAGATAACGTTAAGTTTGTCAGCTTTGAGAACATAAGTGGTGTGCTAACTACAAAATCGGGTTCAAAAATTTGCATAATTGCGATATATAGACCTCCAGCGGCAGACAAATTCAATTTTATACGTGAATTGGAGAATTATATATCACGAATAAAAATTAGTAATGTTGCAATTGTTGGAGATGTGAACCTAAACTTGCTAAATAATAATGATAATATTGTACAAGAGTATGAAAGTGTTTTGGCTGTGAATGGATTTAAGAAATGTATTTATGGAGTCACTCGAGAGGAGCTTTTGGGAAATATTGTAACTAAATCTTGCATAGACCATATTTATTAGCGTTCTAATTATGCAGGTATTTCCTCCTTAATTTACACGTCAAAACTCTCAGATCATTATTTTGTTGGTGTAAATGTAAATTTGCTCAATCGAGAAGAATTTATTGGAAAAAAGCAAAGCCTACCTAAGCAAATATTAAATGAACGTAAATTAAAAACTATACTTGAGTCTGTAGAGTGGGCGGATTTGTTAAATGTGGATGACTGTGTTGAATTGTACGATAAAATAGTAAATAGATTTGATGATTGTTATAAGCGGTCAATGTTCACTGTGTCTAATGTAGGTATAAGGAAGCAAGCAAGGAAGCAATGGATGACTCCAGAGCTGCTTGTAAAGGTGCGCAACCGTGATATAGCGTTCAAAAGATTTAAAAGCTGTCATAACACCCTAAAGGCTACACTTAAAATTGATTATAATAAAATAAGAAATGAAGTCGTTAGCGATATTAAAAAAGCAAAAATTTATTTCTATCAGATCGAGTTAGAAAGGTCTAAGTATTGCATTAAGGAGACATGGCAAACAATAAACAAAATTATAGGTAAAAGTGGGAATTTGTCTGTTGATGAAGTCATACACAGATACCTTGGTAAGACACAGTCTGATCTGAACATTGCAAACATTTTTGTTGATTCGTTTATTAGTGAAGTAAATAATTTGAAGCATGACTGTCATATGCAAATTAGTAATGAGGCTGAAAACTGTATAATGCAATCAATGTTTCTTCGGCCGGTTAGTCCTGGGGTGGTGCAATCTATCATTAATGGAATGAATGTAAGTAAAGGACCTGGAATTGAAGGAATCAGGATGAAGGATTTAGTGTTGGTTGCCGAAAAAATAAGTCCTGTGTTGTCAAACCTGTTTAATTTATCTTTCAAAAGGGGTATTGTGCCTGAGAAACTAAAAGTATCTATTGTGCGTCCTGTTTTTAAAAAGGGAAACCACTTGGAATATAGCAACTACAGGCCTATTGCGATATTACCAGCGATTGAAAAGGTTATGGAGCGTTATGTAGAAGAAAAATTGTCACATTATTTGAAAACTTACAATATAATAAATTCCGCGCAGTTTGGGTTTCAAAAGGGGAAAGGAACAGGGAATTTGTTATCATTATTTTCAGACTACATAAATAGCAAGATAAACAATAATATGCACATTTTAGTTATGTTTATTGACTTTACAAAGGCTTTTGACACTTTAGATCATAATAAGCTGATAGCGGCCTTGCAGAGAGTAGGGATAAGGGGACCTGTATTGCAATGGTTTATGAGTTATCTTTTAGATAGGCATATAGTTGTTAAAATAGGTCAAAATTATAGTGTTAAAAATAAATATGTTACAGGTGTACCGCAGGGATCCATTTTGGGCCCTATATTATACCTCCTTTATGTTAATGATATCTTCAATAGCGTTCGTATGTGTAAAACGCTTATGTATGCTGATGATACAGCATTAATATCAGTTCATAAATCTTTAGAGATGGCTCAGCTTTATCTTCAACGAGATTTTAATAATATAATCAAAGTGACACATGATAGGAAGTTAATAATAAACTGCTCAAAGACAAAAGTTATGCATATATGTTCGTCTGCCAACAGTAACAGAAACAGTTCCGTAAAAATAACGTTTCATTCCAATGATTGCTTGCACGCCCCGGATGAATACAATATGGATGAGTGTACAACTTGTGTAGATCAGATTGAGGTTGTACCTAATCATGTGTATCTGGGCATGGTTATTGATGACAGGTTTTCATGGAAGCCTCATATTGATCGTTTATGTAAAAGATTGCGTTCGTGTGCCTTTCAAATATTTAATTTAAAAGATATCCTTCCTCTATATCTACTAAGAACAGTGTACTATGCTTTAGCTGAATCTGTAATATCTTATGGTATTCTTACTTATGGAAACGCATCAGACGTTCATTTAAAGAAAGTTGCAAATTTGCAGAGCAGAATTGTAAGGAGCATAACACTGGAGAGTGAGATTCTTCATGAAGGCATTAACACTCATTTTCAACAAGCCCAGATATTACCTTTTGAATATTTAAGACGTTATAGATTTGTATTACAATATTATTTTGATAATGATAATAAAGTGTGCTTAAAAAGAAATCGAGAGACAAGGGACGCTATTCAAAATTTAAATCAGTTTCAGGTGCCACTTTTTAATAATAAACATGGTAAGAGAACGCTAGCTTATGAAACTCCAATTATATTTAACAACATTCCGTTTAATATGAGACAATATACAAAGTTTAGTGAAGTAAAAGTAAATATTAAAAAACATTTTCTATCCTTGCTGCAATTATAGTTTGAAAGTTAAAAATATAACAAAATTTATCGATCTCTCTCATCTCTCTCGATCGCTGCGATCTCTCTCATTGTTGTGCTCTTGCACAACTTGCTCTTGTTGTTCAGTTCAATTCAATTTATTACATCTTGCAAATAATATTATAGGTTCTACCTTCTCTCTCTGTGCATTTTATTTGTATTTATATTTATATTTATTTATATGTAACTAAAGTGTATATCAATGTGTTAATTATATATGTGTTATTTGCCACATTCAAGTCTCAATGGGGCTTTGTGGCTGCGACCAATTTTGTAATTATTTGTATTTGTATGTTATTTTTGTAAAATAAACAAAAAAAAAAAAAAAAAATGCTTTTTCATACAAACTCATATGATTTTACGAACGTCAGGTAAAATCGTATTTGAGGAATATCTTCTAAAATAAGATGAGAGAAATAAGAATAAAAAATATAATGAGAGCGTTGTCTCGTAAAGAACGAATTATCCCATGGTATAATACTTATTCGTATTGTGAACATTGTCCTTATACCATTATACGAAGCCTATTTTACGACGAAGTTCCTATTCGATCGATATAAAGCTTCATCTAAATTATTTTATAATACTATCTCTGCAAATGTCACACTACGTCATTTATGTCAATACTCCTCATTCATTATTAAATATCGTAATGCCATTGTTTACTCATTAAATGTCATAATAGCTCGGTTGAAACAATTTTATTCCTTTTTAGAGAATAAACGTTTAATATCGTGAGTTCTGAAAGCTTCTATAGATCTAGTTACCTATTGTGTTGTTTTGAAGTTATTATTATTATTATTATTATTATTATTATTACTTTTTTAATATTACAATTACCTAACATACATTTGATTTGATGTGACACAATCTGTTTTTAAAAACAAAACGTTTAATAACGTGAGTTCTGAATGGGTTTGAAGTTATTTATTTAGCTTTACTATTTTAATACATTTGATTTGATGTGACAAAACCTGTTTTTAAAAACAAAACGAGTTGTGAAACCTTCGATAGATAGACCTATTGTTTTGTTTATAAGTCATTTATTTCTTTACTAAACATTACAAATTAACATACGATACATAGATGCCACCAAACGGTCATTTTTATGGACAACGCTTATACAATGTATGTATTGTGATAAAAACAATACAATACATTCATAACGCATCTTCACGGAGATCTTCTGAATGTTCGAATGAGAACATAATTGCAACGATGCATCACCCCGTGATGTAACAAACATAAACGCGATCTAATCGTCGTCGGGTGGTTGTTGAGTGCTTCAACTAATTTCCTCCGAGTGATCGATCTTCGTCAACATGTTGATAGCTTGCTTCTCACACGTCAACGCGTTGATGTTTGCCGCTTGTCATCCAATACGTCATCATTTGCTGGGTCATTGATGGACTGCGGACACTAATTCGAGTTTATATGACAACCGATTCGTAGCTAGCTATCGGGTGTTATGATTTCACGCTCATACCGTAACTTGTACTAGACTTGAGAGAAGGGGAATAGAATCTACATCAATGTGCTTCATTTATTGGGGTACAATACGTTTGTTATCAGCTTTGAATTTGTCAGAAGTTTATTGGAAGCATGATAAACGTTATTGGTTACAAAACAAATTCTCTGTTTCTTGGAAATTTTAATTTTTCATAACTGTACGATTCTGCCATAAAATATATATTATTAGTTTATTATGTAGTATTCCTGGGGTAACTAGATATACCCTAGTTTAGGTCAAAAAGTGTATTTAATTACTATGCATATCTGTAGGTCATTTGTAAAATAATAAATAGGTGGACGCTTATGATGATCAGGGGAACACGTTTGCTTACGGAACAATTGAGGATCTTAATCAGCCCCTCCCCCTCACCACCAGGGCTACAAGCCCCGGGAAAATTTTGAATTTCAGGAATGAATTTGGTTGGTATATTTCTACGAGATTTTACCATTAAAAACGAGTTGGGGGACTCATCCGCCCTCGCATGTCCCAAATTAAATACTGATGCATAACACAGTTTTAAAATCTTCCTGAAAAAATAAGTGCGTAATTTCTGCATTTTTATTTAGACATTAAAATGTTGCTAGATATTTAGAGAACTTATGCTGTTTACACAGTTGAAATATGCTCTTGTAGAGAGTCAATAATTAGAAGATTGTAATAAAAATGAAGATCCAGTTATTTCGATTAACAATTGGGATTCTTATTCGACTAATGTCTAGACATTCTGACTTGAGTTCAAACAAATGCAACTTCGAAGCCATTTAAAAGTAGCGAATGAGTTATGAACTTGTAACACCATTCGAAGAAGAAGCCGAGTTTGAAATTAAATCATTCCAATTATTAAAGTCACTCACTCGGGAAAAATATTCCATCCACATCGCTATAAGAAATGCATACCTTTTTCTTCATTCCGCAAGTCTTTAACTTTCATTTGTCTTATTTCTTAGTAACTGAGGCGTATTAATTAACCTGCTTGTAAATTTTGAAAAACTCGTACAAATAGATATATATATGTCAACGAAACAGAGCAAATTCCGCAGAAATAAATGTATTAGCAGATATAGTGTATCTTTTTTTGTAATCCCTAATCCAGGCATAACATAATTTTCCAGGATGGACATTGAGAGTTGACTTGAGACTAGCTGCTGGCAGTTGAATTTAACTATTGATAGTTTAAAAGAGTCTAATATTTAGATAACCTTTTAGGAATCTTCTTCATAGACCAATATCGACATTCTGACCAAAATTCCAAAAGTCGTTTTGCTTTGAAGTCCAAGATCAATATTGGTATGTAGCTAGATTCAAAAAGGGAATGGAGACTATTGGGGTTTTCGAATTTTAAAATAATACAATTGATGTAAATACCAAATCCAATGTACATTTACACATTGCTTGAACATTTAAAAACAAGTTTATTTTAGCAAATTGCCGAGACGGACAAAATGTATCAATTTCATGATATTTAAAATTACATATGTAAAATTACAATCTCATACTCTTAAAAAAGATACCTACAGATAATTAATTATCTTATTTATTTTAATGCTTGAAGATTATGCATGAAATTATGAACTTAAAACATACTAGCCACATTAATTATTCCGACGATAAATTTTAAAAAAAGTGCACGCTCAGCAATACAAAATGTTTGTTAATATTTCGTGTACGTTTTTACAATAGAAACGAAGACGTACCAAAAGTAGATTAAAATTTCTCATTTTCTCATTTTAATTTAGATTTACAACTTTGATAACATTACAAAAAGCAGAATTCTTATTTGTAAGAATCCCACTCATTTTAAGCTGATTTCTGATTGTCAGCATTGAATGACACACCGCTGAAAAGTTGAAATGAATCTCCCCCCCCTCTCTCTCTCTCTCTCTCTCTCTCTCTCTCTCTCTCTCTCTCTCTCTCTCTCTCTCTCTCTCTCTCTCTCTCTCTCTCTCTCTCTCTCTCTTGCTCTCTCTCTCTCAGAAGAGATTTGTTCCAGCTGGATGTGGTGATTCCGACTTGAACAAAACGCGAACACAACAGCAGGCCGCGCAGTAAACTCGACTGCGTTTGATTTATACTTATTATCGACTGTTCTTTTCGTCTCCTTGTTCATTTCCCTCAGCTTGGCTGCGAAGTGTGGAACCCAAGCCGGGAAGTGTGATGAAATATTGAATCTTTTTGCGGAGCTCGCATATCAAACAGTACAAGGTTCACTTTACAAATACTCAAGTATGTACCGGGGAAATAAATTGTGCTCACTTGTTTCTGTACATTCTATTAATTACTTTCGAGCTGAGATATTTCCCTGGCTAGAAATTACGTCAAACAGCTCTTTTGTTTCCTTCTTTAAATGCAATACATTTATCTCGAATAGAATTAGATTAAGTTTTTTTTATCAGAGTAAACTGGTTCGAAATATATTTTATAAGATCCATGTAATCGATTTAATCAGATTTTTTTGACAATGACGAAGACATTTATGTATATTATCATGATCACGAAACAAAACGTCATTATCGGAGTCCGAATTATTTCATAAAATATATTTTACTTAGAACGAAAAATACAGAAGTTTGTTTTGGTTTGAGAACAGAAAAAATGTGATAAATAAAATAAAATAAAATGTGTTAGAATGTGTTAAATGTGAAAATCTAGTGGAGCGGTCGCTCCACCCAGCCAAGTCGTACTATACACTCACACTCACTCAACATACCGTAAATGCCTAATAAACTGAGGAGCAGACGAAACACTTTTACTGTAAGCAACAACATGGCATTTTCGGCCTACTGGATCTCAAAATTGGGAAATCTCACATTGTTGCGAAATAACTTAATTTCGAGCTATGGCCCACCTGACAACATATACCAAATTTGGGAACAATACGTTATGCCGTTTGGGTGCTAGAGGGCCGTGAAAACAGTGAAATTACACCCCTTTTAAAAGCTATCTGATGATGATGATGATTCAGATATCAGGAAACGTTGCTATCACCGCCACAGCCTAAACGGCTGAACCGATCAACCTGAAATTTTTACCACATATGCACTTTTGGCGTCTGATGATACCTTGCCTCTTGTGATTTTTTGTGCCGCCATTTTTAAACCGGAAGTGACGTCATATCTCAAAAACGTCTGGACCGATTAGAACGAAATTAGCGCCATTCGATTTAGACGGTCATCTATATGAAGTATCAATAAAAAAATTATTATTTTCTTATTTTCTGAACCGGAAGTGACGTCATAAATACGCAATATTTAACTTATTTCAACAAATTATACTTAAAATACATACATAAGTAACTTACATTGTAACATAGACAATACAAATTATAAATTCAAGGAGGCAGTGTTCTCGGCCGCCATTCCTGAAACCGGAAGTGACGTAATATATCTAAAACGCCTGTACCGTTTGCAACTGAACTAGCTCCTGCGTATTCATTCTGCAACTTTTTTTGAAACTCAATTGTGAAAAATGAATAAACAAATTAACGGTACCGGAAATGGCGGCAGGAACCACTAAATGAAACCGGTAGTGACGTCATATATTACATACGGCAAGACCGATTTTACGGAAATATAGGGATTATGAATTCAGATGGTCGTTCATAAAGTATCAACTAGATTGTTTTCCTATTACCTATACCGGAAATGACGTCATAAATATGCTAAATGACGTCATAAATATGATAATTGACACAAAATTCACCACTTTATACTTTTAAATAGATATTTAGTAAACCTACTTTGTAAATAATTATAAATTCAAGGTTGCAGTGTTCTCGGCCGCCATTTTTAAAACCGGAAGTGACGTCATATATTGAAAACAGCTGTACCGATTGCAACCAAATTTTGGAAATGTGTAGGACTAATAATTATGAATTGAAGACGACATTATTTTCGGCCGCCATTGTTAAAACCGGAAGTGACGTCATATATCGAAAACGGCTGTACCGATTGCAACCAAATTTTGGAAATATGGAGGACTAATAATTATGAATGAAATACGACATTATTTTCGGCCGCCATTGTTAAAACCGGAAGTGACGTCATATATCGAAAACGGCTGTACCGATTGCAACCAAATTTTGGAAATATGTAGGAATTATAATTATGGATTAAAGGCGACATTATTTTTGGCCGCCATTGTTAAAACCGGAAGTAACGTCATATATCAAAAACGGCTGTACCGATAGCAACCAAATTTTGGAAATGTGTAGGACTTATAATTATGAATTAAAGACGACATTATTTTCGGCCGCCATTGTTAAAACCGGAAGTGACGTCATATGTCGAAATCGTCTGTACCGATTGCAACCAAATTTTGGAAATATGGAGGACTAAAAATTATGAATTAAAGACGACATTATTTTCGGCCGTCATTGTTAAAACCGGAAGGGACGTCATATATCGAAAACGTCTGTACCGATTGCAACCAAATTTTGGAAATATGTAGGACTTATAATTATGGATAAAAAGACGACATTATTTTCGGCCGCCATTGGTTAAACCGGAAGTGACGTCATATATCGAAATCGTCTGTACCGATTGCAACCAAATTGTGCAATTATGTAGGACTTATAATTATGAATTCAAGACGACATTATTTTCGGCCGCTATTTCAAAACCGGAAGTGACGTCATATATCGAAAACGGCTGGATCGATTATAACGAAACTTAAGCTATTCTTCTTGGATAATCATTTTCATCTTATACCAAACGCAACTTTTCTTAGTAAGCAAATCGGTTGAGGCGTATTTTTTTAAAGAAATTAGTCCCTGCTCGGACATGTGCTACAAGCTGTATGAATAAACTAACAAAAGAAGTGATATCCCAGAAAAAAACACTCCGTGTAAAAAAGGCAGCCAAGTCTCTTTACTTTAAAAAAATTCAACACCGAAAAGGAGTGATATCAAAAAAGGAGCCAAGTCAATGACATTTCCAAATATTTAATCGTATTTTTGAAATAAAAGAATAAACACCGAGAAATACTTTACAAAAGGACTTGGCGCATCGTTTTTTAAATTCATTTTTTGATTCATAAGCATATGCCATTGATATACAACCGTAATTTAGAATTTTTAGAATAATAGGGAAACATCTTTCAATTACATATTATACATATACCTACTGTAAAATATTATCTATTAGAATATGTACGTACGCGATAAAACTTGTTGCCTATGTTTTCTATAAATACACAATAGTTAGTTATCTTCGTAATATTGTTTCGTGGTCAACATAATTAAGTCTCATGCGTTAAACCTTCTCATCATGAAATACATTTCTATTAATCCACATTTTATAACAAAACATTTCACAAAGTACATAGTCACATTGAATTTCTATTAAAAATTTTAACTTTATACACTTGACACTTCAAAAATATATAATAGTGTTCCAAAGACAGTTCGTAATTATTTGACAACGTTTCATGATTTCCTTCAGTCAAGATCAAATTATGAAAAGATACCCTTCTAATATCACCATATTAACAGTGCTATAAGAATATGTATGAGCCCACTTCCAATTGTTATTTAATTCTTCCACCCTTATATTACTTATCTATTACAGCATGAAATCTTTCTACTATCGCCATTGACAAAACTATAAAATAGCCATTACTAAAAGTAGCTTGATTCATAGTTTCTGGCTCTAATAGAAAGAGGAAAATGTACCTACTTTAAATTTCTTTCCACTTTTAGTATTGAATGAGGTCTTTAAAAAAACGATGCGCCAAGTCCTTTTGTAAAGTATTTCTCGGTGTTTATTCTTTTATTTCAAAAATACGATTAAATATTTGGAAATGTCATTGACTTGGCTCCTTTTTTGATATCACTCCTTTTCGGTGTTGAATTTTTTTAAAGTAAAGAGACTTGGCTGCCTTTTTTACACGGAGTGTTTTTTTCTTTACTAATGACACGAAGCAACAGTTAGTGGAGGTGCCGGTGTTGGATACGCGGCACCTCCACCATCTAAATAGCAATGTATCGACCTCGATTTACATTACTAGACCTGGAGTTGTCGTTCAATTCAAACCAACTGTCTCTAGCAAATAAACTTGTAATTGTGCTTTGTGGAATTACGTTGGTCTGTCATAAAACCTAACAGCTAAGCCACAAAGAAGAGAGAGAACTACAGTCTTTCGAATGAATCTGATTTATTCTTTCATGTCAGAATCATAACAAAGACTTTTCCAGAAGTGTTTTCTCCATTTGGGGATAAGCTGGATATTATGTTCCATATTTCACGATTGAGCGCACACGCGTATTCGAAAACATAATGTTTGAAAATATAAGAGAGAAATAAGTACCTGCCAAGATTGTTGACGGAAGTTCTTAAAAGCGAACTTTGGTAGTTTTCAAAAGTTGTTCGAAACTGAAATCCTGAACCTGACAGGATCTTCAGATCATTTTGTAATCGAGGATTCTTTCAACTGGATTTAATTTCCAGGATCCGTTCTATTATAAATCGACAGCTTTATGACAGCTCGAACAGGGAATATTTCATATACAATTTTCAAGATAACTTCAAATGATAATGAAAACAGATTGGTGTAATATGATAATAACATAATCCAATCTAGTTTGAGTATTTCTTTGGTAGAGTTGGAAGAGACTATTTCCATTTTCCATTAAGTATGATTTATGTTTCGACGTATTCTCGCTAAAATATCGAACCGGAGTAATATTTTACGAGTTATCGGAATAGAAATGTCTCAAAACGAACGTTATCAAAAACTCCCAAACAATTTCTTAAGTAGCAAAGCGAAATGCAATTCTTATCGAAAAATTTGAATTATGTTGTCAAGAATGTTCGTCTGAATGTTAACGAAAAACAGTCAAGACGAATAGAATAATTCTGTGAAATTGAACGTGGGTGGACAATACAGAAGTTATATAAAAAAAATACTCACCCAATAATTTCTGTTCCAGGTTTTCGAGTCTCTCAGCTTTGGACGTCCAAGTTGTAACAAGTTTCTTCACCACGATTGCGTCTACTTCTGAATGTCCTATTCCGATGTGCGTTCTATGTGTCTTGCCAGGATATGACCAGTTCCTGCCACCCTACACGTCCTTTATAACTTTGTCAAACTGAGTTTGCAATTGTTTTGAGCGCCCGCGTACACGTGACGTCACACCATCGCCTCGACCAATCAGAATCCAAGGCGGAGGCGTCACTGATAGGGGAAACGATAAACACACAATACTACGCACTGGGAGCGCCGGCGCCCTAAACTTCGACGTATCTTCGAGAATTTAATATGACGAAGATTATTGAATGAGAAAATTGGTTATAAGTAGCTTGTTATAGGAGGGAAATGGAAAACGTTGTTTTCAAGTCGGGATCCTCAATTTAATAAAGCTTATATTAGAAGACGTTCACTTTAAAATCCCTTTCGTTGCAAGAAATAATTTTCTTTTCATTAGAGAGTAAATATGTCGTAGGTACTCGTATTTATGAAGTCTGCTATGGACGTACAGTGAGCATGTTGTTCGTCTTAAATATTACCTTATTACAAAAAAATCACATTTGAAATCGTAAAATATCATTTTAATATCTTTGAAATCGTGGATCCGGTGCGGTCTTTGCTCGGTGTTGTACTTGTGTTGGCCCTGAAAAGGGCGAAGGGCAGCTTTGGCTGCTTTTTTCAAGTATGCTCTTTGATCTTAACGCGTTTAACTCTTTTCAATTCATAAAATAAAAAACAATAAACTATCTACGTGTCTGTCTTAATCTGTCGATGAAACTTTTTATTCGTGAGGCTAACGGTATCTAGGCAATTTCTTTCTCACCAAAAGAAGATTTTGTAAAAAGAATTATAAGACAAATTCTAGTATATAATTTTCAGCTTGATCATGGGACCGGTATAAATTGTATACAGTACCTTAAACAGAATTCAAAAGAAATAAAACATTGTAACAAGTTGGCCTATCTAGGTTAGAAAATTAACTTTAAAAAATAATAATGTTTGCTTGAAATAGGTTTAAAGAATGAACAAGCTTGTAGCATGGCATTCTTAGAGTCAAGGTTAACTGAACACAAAGTAATTAATTAGAATCATTATGTAAACTTACAATCTTTAAAATTCAACAGCAATCAAAATATAGACAAAAATATAACGAGCAATCAAATAAGTTTAACAATGTGCAATTATATCAAGAAAGTGAGTGAATCCATATAAAAAGTATGTGACCTTACCTAAATTGTGATGTCACCACGTAATAACAAGTGAACCAGTCATTGTGATAACGCTACAAAACCAGTCAGCCAGACTAGTTTTCAGTGATTCCTAGAAAAGCATGGGCCTACGTGCAGAAAGAAAGTCGTTTCGCGGGCTTTAGAAATGACAGAATGTCTAAAATTAGCTATCACGTGTACGAAACCAACCAATCAGATTCTTTGGAGGGAAAACGATGTCAGAGGGTATAAAACGTCAGGCTACCAGCCAAACTTCATCAGTCGGAGTTTTCTCAGAGCAGTGAGACCTGCCTCGCGAACCGTGAAGCCTTGTGCACGCAACATAGTATAATTTCAGCGAGACAGTGCCGATGTGATCGAAGGTAAACATTAAAATAACATTTTTGTATAAACGTCAACCCAGTAAATTCAAACTTCAAGCCTAATGCTGAGGCAAATAATATCGCATTAAGACAATTTCAAGTTACAAGTGATCAACTGAACAGTTTCAACATTAAAGTCAGTAAATGTTAAAGTATAAAAGTTAGTGAATTGCAACTCCGGGAGAAACCGACGAGTCTGCAGCCACGAACGTCATCAGCCTGAGCCAACTTGATCCAGCTGCTCGAGGAGGTCACTCCTTGTGCACGGACTGCTGGACGTCCTGGTAACCAAGGGGTTATTAGACAACATCATCGCATCGCAGCTGAAGGAGGTGACATATCCAGTCATTTCATTCTGCTGGTGGACTGGAGTTCACGGGACACACTACGCAAGAGTCAACGCCATCCACTTGTTTACGCGGAAGTAAACAAACCAGACGACATCATCACTACTGCCGACGTATCGAACGTAATATTGTTTTCATAATTTTTGATTGCTCTTTTCACATCAATGAACATTTATTTTCTCTGTAATAAACAAATTATAATATTGCTGATTCTTTGTGTTCTACCCTCTGAGCCAAATCCCGCAGGTTTCAGTGGCGCTCAACGTGTGGGGCTCGAATAACATTCCTGGGAGCAATTGTTTTGAAAGAAATAATTGTTTTCTTGATTGTGAAAGAGTTACTCAGTTGTTCTGAAACTTGTGGACACAGGCATTGCGTAAAATTTTCATGTATTTGGAAATTTTACATAGAATCAACCCGTTAACGTAAAGATAAAGCCAACTGTAGATTTGTGCATGTTAGTTCATTACATCTGTTACGATGGCAGATCGAGATGCAAGTTTAGCGTCAACTGTAGATTTAGATGAGACTGTAGAGGGGGCGGGGGACCAGTCAGTGGTTAGTGAACTCGAGGTAACTAGGAGCCAGGTGATAGGGGAGGACGAACACGATGACTCGCTACCTCATGTTGAAATGCCAATCTTTGAAGAGAGACAAAAAGAAGCCAGAGCTGACAGTATATATTCACAATTCGGTGAGAAAGAATCCTCTAATCCAATTATGGAATTCCTAATGAAGGAAAGGGAAGCAAGAGAAAAGGAAAAGCAAGAACAACAAGAGAAAGAAGCTATCAAGGAAATGAATAGGAAACTAGAGAAACTAAAAGAAAAGGAGGAAAGTAAAAACGAGAAAATTAAGGAAAAGGAAGAAAGAGGAAAGGAGATGGAAAAGTTGTTGTTAAAAACTGAAAATGTCAGGGAGATCGTCAGTGAAATTCAAGCTGGATTGAAAAAGGTCGAAACTAGAGTCTCAAATGTAGAGGAGAGCGTACAGAGAATAAATGATAAAGTCGACACAGAGTTGGAGGTTATTAAGTCTTACATAGAATCAATTGGAGAACAAACGAGCAGTGTAGAGGAAAAAGTAAAATCCGAATTAGTAAAGATCAACACTGAGATCGATGAGCGTGACAAGAAACTCAGTCTGGAGCTATTTTCATTAAGCTCGCGATTTGAAAGAAAGGATAAAGAGAAGAATGAAAGCATTTCAGCTATGAAGGAGAAAATAGAGGACGTAAGTAAAAAGGTAGATGAGAATGCCAAGAAGACTGGAACGACATCGAATATCATGTGTCATGCAAATAACGAGTTGCAATTTGCAAAACATTGTACTGAGTCGCTGATACAAGAGGCAATAAGATTTAATGGGGAAGAGAGTTGCCCAATAAACGCAATGCAATTTTTGAAGCTAATCAAAGAGCGTTTTTCAACATTCAATGTGAATAACAATCAGAAGCTGGGAATCATTGTCAAGTGTTTACATGGAAAAGCAGCAGACTGGTATGTAAATAATCCCGTTGAGAATATTGATAAATTTGAAGAGGCTTTTAAAGATAAATATTGGTCGCAAACTGTACAGCATCAGCTAATCAGATCAATCTATGCTGGAGAATACAAAATTAGTTCGAACCTAAACATGGTGACCTATGTCAATCGGATTATCAACAAGGCAAAATATGTGACAGAGTTGGTCAAAATGACGGAACAAGTTTTGGTTGGCATATTGATTAATCACTTACCACCAAACATCAGGGTGATAGTGCGAGGCAAAGTCAAAACTAAAGACGAATTGATCAAGGAGCTGACTGATTTAGAGCATGATGAATTCACTGAGAAGCTAATAAGAGACCCAAAGCAATATGAGCCAATTCGTAACGGGAACGGTTACAATGACAATAGGAACGGCTACAATAACAGGAATAGTTATGACAGGAATTGCAATAACAATAACAACGGGAGAAACAGTCATAACAGAAATGGGAATGGTAACGGGAATGGTAACGGGAATAATAATAATCGTCCACCAGAGTCCGGTACGAAGGAAACGAAAAATGAGAATTCGGGAAACGAACAGAGGTCGACACAGAATGGAAAGTAGAGAAGGGACAAGATTTTGCGTCGACCGAGAAAACACGTTTCAAAGAGAGAAAAGAAGAAATTAGGAGAATGCAGAAGAAAGAGCGTGAGGATCTTAAAGAGTATATACGCAGATCTTCAAGACGGTGGAAGAAAGAGATGGATGAGCGAGAAGCTGCCAGAGAAGCAGAGGTTTCTGCAATAGAAAAGCAACTTCAAATAGATTTTTTGCTTTTCAAGAAAGGGATTGAAGACGCTGCTGCTTGCAAGACGTTGCAATCACAAGAGAGTATAGAGGGGGGCTGTGTGCTAGAAGAAATCGACGGAAATAAAATTAAATGTTTGGATGGCCCAGACAAAGTTGAAGGAAGTAGTTGTGAATATACGAAGATGAAGAAAGATGAAAATGTATTTCGAAGGAAGAATTTTGAAGACAATTGCGAGGTAGTATTGCCACAAGTGAGCGAGAAGGAAGAATTACAGATTCCGATTGCGAATCAAGATGATTTCGACAGAGTTCGAACAGTTGAAGAAATTGGCGATGTTTTGAAGTCTATAGGCGACTTTAAAAGTAATGGTGAAAAGTTTCACGACGAGAAAAATGACAAGGTGATTATGAATGAAAACGATGATGTTTTGAAGAAAGGGTTGAATAATGATTTGAGAGAAGAACACGAAAATGTTTGCTTGCAAGATGGACTGCAAATGAACGTACGAGAACTGAAGAAGAAAGCTGACGAAAATGAAAACTACACATCGACCACTGCTCAAGATAACAAGGAAGATTCTACTTGGAAACAGCTACTTGAAGATATTTCAAGAGTGACAACTCAAGGCGGTGGAGAAGACAGTACGATTTCATTTCCATTCGATCGTGGACGGAAGAATGAAATCAATACGTCGAACAAATGATTCCTACTGATGACAACAGCAATGTAATGTTGATGTTTGGTATGATGACCCAGCAGAAGTAGGTCACTAGGCCAATAACGGGATTGTGATGAGAGAGAGGGTTGAGTCGAGCATCGTTTCCGGGAGGTAGGATGAGGTTTGTTTTTGTTTTGGTAGATGGAGGGGTGAGTTCATTCATTCAGGTTTAGATTAGACAGCTGTAAGGGGAAATAAACTTGCATCTGTTGAAGGAAACTTTTTGTTTGTCAAAAGGAAGAAATTATTCCTGCTAGATAGTCCAGTCTCTATGTGAATCCTTGTTTTATCACCATTTTCTCATTCAAAATTTCAATGTGTTTCAAATTTGACTTCAGTCAAAAGGTGAACAACAAGAATTCAGGGGGCTCTGTAACAAGTTGGCCTATCTAGGTTAGAAAATTAACTTTAAAAAATAATAATGTTTGCTTGAAATAGGTTTAAAGAATGAACAAGCTTGTAGCATGGCATTCTTAGAGTCAAGGTTAACTGAACACAAAGTAATTAATTAGAATCATTATGTAAACTTACAATCTTTAAAATTCAACAGCAATCAAAATATAGACAAAAATATAACGAGCAATCAAATAAGTTTAACAATGTGCAATTATATCAAGAAAGTGAGTGAATCCATATAAAAAGTATGTGACCTTACCTAAATTGTGATGTCACCACGTAATAACAAGTGAACCAGTCATTGTGATAACGCTACAAAACCAGTCAGCCAGACTAGTTTTCAGTGATTCCTAGAAAAGCATGGGCCTACGTGCAGAAAGAAAGTCGTTTCGCGGGCTTTAGAAATGACAGAATGTCTAAAATTAGCTATCACGTGTACGAAACCAACCAATCAGATTCTTTGGAGGGAAAACGATGTCAGAGGGTATAAAACGTCAGGCTACCAGCCAAACTTCATCAGTCGGAGTTTTCTCAGAGCAGTGAGACCTGCCTCGCGAACCGTGAAGCCTTGTGCACGCAACATAGTATAATTTCAGCGAGACAGTGCCGATGTGATCGAAGGTAAACATTAAAATAACATTTTTGTATAAACGTCAACCCAGTAAATTCAAACTTCAAGCCTAATGCTGAGGCAAATAATATCGCATTAAGACAATTTCAAGTTACAAGTGATCAACTGAACAGTTTCAACATTAAAGTCAGTAAATGTTAAAGTATAAAAGTTAGTGAATTGCAACTCCGGGAGAAACCGACGAGTCTGCAGCCACGAACGTCATCAGCCTGAGCCAACTTGATCCAGCTGCTCGAGGAGGTCACTCCTTGTGCACGGACTGCTGGACGTCCTGGTAACCAAGGGGTTATTAGACAACATCATCGCATCGCAGCTGAAGGAGGTGACATATCCAGTCATTTCATTCTGCTGGTGGACTGGAGTTCACGGGACACACTACGCAAGAGTCAACGCCATCCACTTGTTTACGCGGAAGTAAACAAACCAGACGACATCATCACTACTGCCGACGTATCGAACGTAATATTGTTTTCATAATTTTTGATTGCTCTTTTCACATCAATGAACATTTATTTTCTCTGTAATAAACAAATTATAATATTGCTGATTCTTTGTGTTCTACCCTCTGAGCCAAATCCCGCAGGTTTCAACATAATCAGCGTCGATTGCAAATAAATTTAAATATGTTTAAATAATATTCCTTTGGGTAGGTACCTTGAAAGCAGAAGGGCCTAAGTCTATGATCGCGAAGGAATATCGCGAACGAATGTAGCACACATTCGGATCCTGTAACCAAGCTCTATCAATTACAAATTGACTGAAGTCCAAAAATACAGATGTTGGAAGTATTTTCTTTCAAAATGATTTATGTCACAAATAGGTACAACAAATAAGATTGGATGAACGCTTCTCAATGATCATTGAAATGGACTACCGGCATTTTGCATCAGAGGCAGAGATTTAATATTCAGATAAGTACCCTTTTTGTTAAGGTGGCGCAATCACTCGAGGCATAGTTTCAGATCTTCATCATTTTTTGTATACTTATTGATAATCACGCCATACACAATACTTGAAAAAATTAAACACTTCTCGTGTCTAGTTTCTGAGATAATCTGAGTTTTCTCCCCCATGTTATCTTATGGCAGCCAAGTAAAATCGTGTCATTTTTAAGCTAAAATGAAGTTCTAATTTTTTTGTACAGTTAGAATTTAACAAAAAACATTTTTTCAGGTAGACTTACGGACATACTATTAGGAAAAAATTTAAAACAACACCAACGTGTGCTATTTTAAAAGTTATTAATCAAATTCTAAATGATTTTCCGTTACCTCCCATGTTAAAGTTTTGTTCATTCTCAAAAGATATAAAATTGAAAACTCATTAGGTATTGGATGGGAGTTTCAAACAACAGGAGGACAATACACGAGTATTTTATACTTCAATATAGCTGAAAGCTGTAATTAGGGATGGAGAAAATATCGATATATATCGATATCAAAAAAATATCGAAATATCGATACCTGAATATATTGAATATCGATATATTGAAATATCGATATATCGATATATTGAAATATCGATATATCGAAATATTGAAATATCGATATATTGAAATATTGAAATATCGAAATATCGAAATATTGAAATATTGAAATATCGAAATATCGAAATATCGAAATATTGAAATATCGAAATATCGAAATATTGAAATATCGATATATTGAAATATCGATATATCGAAGCGTTACCGTATGATAAAACTATATTCTTAATTGAAGTTTATACCTACAATGGCAAAATAATTCATATTTGCAGTGCAGCGTTTATCAGATTTTACGACAATTTCTCAGATTATTCACATTTTCTTTCTTATCTGGCCGGTGACCCTATATTTTGGAACGGCTGTGTTATTTCTATTTAAATTTTCTTTTGAATTTCCTAGCAGTTTTAGGAGCAATTTAAGGCATTTATGCGATATATCAATATTTCCATACCTAAATCGATATATAATATTGTCATATATCAATATTTCGATATTTCAATATATCGATATTTCGATATTTCGATATTTCAATATTTCGATATTTCAATATTTCAATATATCGATATTTCGATACTTCAATATTTCAATATATCGATATTTCAATATTTCAATATATCAATATTTCAATATTTCAATATATCGATATATCGCGATATCGATATATCGATATATATCGATATATAAATGATATCGATAGTCGATATCAAAATCCAGGTTCGCTCCATCCCTAGCTGTAATAAATTTTTTTTAAATGGTAATTATAACAATAAATAAATATGTGCTATATCGAGTGCTCGCGCCACGTTAACTCAATATTCAATAAACAGCGAGTTAGTATACCTACTGTTATTGTTGGCAGCGTCCCACTGAATTATTGTTTTCCACACCATTAAACCCCCAAACTTTGTACAAGTTCCACAATAATGTGCTCACGTCTTATATTGGACTAGTCCCGATATTCACCGAGAGCTAATTAAATCCAGTGATTTATGCACAACACTTTGGCTGCACGTGTCGTGTAAGTAGGTGGCAATATAGGACGTCTCGTGTGGCGTCGTCGGCGTCGGTGGCGTCGATTCTGAAGATCGCATTACTCTTCTTGGCAGGCGCAATGATGCTCTGATGATTATTGGCAGGAGTTGTTCTGATCGAATTGCAACTCCGTCAAATGAGATAGATGTCTCGAGATCTTATTTTCTAGTCTCTTTTACGGGACATAGATTGATTGGCTTTAAGGGTTGGAAAGAAAATATGATTTGGAAGCGAGTGCACAGACAATTTTGATTTCTTATCTATTTTTTGCTTATGAAATTGTATTTGTTGTATTTATTTCAAAATGTTTGCTATTAACTCCGACCTAAATATAGATAGTGATACGTATAACTATATCTACACTATCAAAAAACAAGAATTCAATTAGTCCAATTGAATTAATTTAGTTTATTTCAACTTTTAAGCTTTGATGCTTAATATACTTGTTTCTGGAAGCTAAATTGTCAAAATATTTAGGTCATAGATTCAGTCTCCTCTCATGGGGAAACATCTAGCCAGTGCGGGTTAATACCTTAATACCATCACTAGAGTAATTATTCTTACAAGACACATGTGCGTTGTTCGCACTGCACTAATTGGGAGAGTAATGTTGAAGCATTTTAATTGTACTCTCACAGGCTCTAAATTAAGTTCCCATACAATCACTCACGCAATCTACAAGTCATTTG
>OW203764.1:26420550-26781550 GCA_934045905.1 Leuctra nigra
TGAACAAGCTAAAATGTTGGGCTGTCTGTCTGTTTTGTTGTGTATCTATACTTTTTTGTAAGTGAAAATGGACCGTTTGTCCGAAGAAGCTAAAATTTTGGAAAGGCTTAATGACAATTATTTTATATTATATTACCTACACAGCACACATTTTCAGCAAAATTGTTCAAGTACTTAAAGAGTTACTTACATTTCAAACTTATTTTGAAATATTTGAATTTTATATCTATAAATCTATAAATATTAAGAAATATCAATTAAATATTTAAAATTAAGAATACAATATTAATATCACTTGTGACAGTTTGGTATCAAAATTATTAAAGTGAAGCTATTATGGTTCAATGACCACACCCTTATCAGACAAACAGACAATAATTTTTACTTTCAACCAATCAATGAATTGCGTTTAAAAATCATCCTGTAGAATATTCCTGTATTGATCTATGTGACTTCCAAATTTCAGCTTGATCAGAAGAACATGTGAAACAACCACGTAACAACAGACGGAAATAAATAAAATGAAAGGGTATACATAGAGGTGTCAAATGATGGAGAGAAACTGTCTTATTACAAATGGTGGCAGATGTGGGACGTATAACTTCAAGCGATTGTCGGTACTCCCTGTTTAGCTCCTGTTTCCTTTCAATGCACGTTTTCGATCCTCTCGCTTTCTGAACGCAAGTTTCATTGTAATTATACGCAATATTGTCGAATTGAGTTAGTACCGTTCCATAATTAACTAACTTGTGAAATAAATGTCGAACCAAGTCAACCTCTGATTTGTGACTAGATTTGAAATTACGCATAAAATTAGGCGATAAAAAATTATTTTGGTTTAAAAATGATATTTCTTATAGTAAAATGGACCTCAAAAATAATTTAACAACAATTACAAATTTAAATATATATTAATTCAATGCTCGTTGTCGATCCTGAAACAGAATTAGTCACGTTTATTTTACAAAATCAAAACCACGTATTATTTTGATTTGAATAGTATTTTACCCTTGATAATGACACTTCAAACATTTCCACATTATTGTCTGTACCATTCCGTTATTTGTACTTGGAGAAATTAATTTCAATTTTAAAATATCATGTCAACTTCAATTTTCGTGACCGAGAATTCGAGCTGATTGCGATTGCAATGATGCTTTGGTATCTTCTTTCGTACTAAAATTCATTCCACGAAAAGGCCGATGTCCACAGCCAGTGTTGTGTTTTGTCATTTATATGAAGCATGATATTCCTCCACGAAGGTATTAGATTAGCTGGGTTTTATAAACAATCCAACATTTCAACTATAACACCTAGCGTCGTTGGAATTCCTATTTCCTCCTTTACTGCGTAAAACTATAAAACGTCATATTATATTCAATGGTTCAGCGTATTGTTTGAACTGTAATAATAAAGCGAAAGCGACTGTGTTGTTTTAATAGACACACTCACTTTTCCGGATAACGAGTTACAAGATTAACACCATCTGGTGCCTGGTTGACTTTCTAGTCAAGTCAGCAGCGTTCAAGTTTGCCCAATTCACAAGTGAAGTGATACATACATGGAATGTATAGTTCAAGTTCGTTCACTGTTAGAATATTTCTGTCGTTTTCGTTGTTCACGTCGTTCACGTGAACTCTGCTCTGTCAATAGCAAGACTTTCTTCATTGTATTATAGAAATGTTATCAATTATGTCAAATACACAATTTTAAATGTTAGAAAATATTATAAAAATTCATTTATTTGATTTATTTTTTAACTACCTACAGTACAGTCGTATTATGTATATTTTTGATTATTATATCGATACATGTGTAGGTATGCAATTTGTTCGCTAGACTACAGTAATCTACACGGCGGCCATTGCGGATCATTATTCTTACAGTGAACGAACTTTACGTATAGCTATAGAAACTTTATAGAGAGTACCCTAGTTTAACCAGATATATATTATCAAAAAAGTAGAAATACAGAGAGTAAGTACAGGTTTTTCATAAATAAATTACTTGATCAAACTTCATAACTTGAGAATTTGTTATAGCGAGTGGCACTACAGAACTCTTGGCTTTTTTGCGTTTTTTGTGTTCAATTTGCCTAGGTCAAACCGTTCAACTAATCGATCTGAAATGTTGCGTTCACACTAATGCCATAAGAGCGGTCACATAGTTTTTGAACAAAATCCTGTGATTGGTTGAAAATTAAAAAACGGGACCGTTGGACTTATCAATGGTCATTGGGACCATCATATCAGGAGGTTTTGACCATTTTCAGACCAATCTGTCAAAACTCAAAAGTTATTGACACTTTATGAACAATTAATGCTTGTTTTGAAATATTTTGCAGATTTATTTCATCTAAAAAACAAATTGCTCCTTTGACGCATTTGATTTGATCTCTTCATAGGGGTTTCTAATGCCTGTGGCAACAAACTTTTACACGCATATTAATTCGCATGTATTATTAAGGCTCGCTTATTCCAAGTTTACTTGAAATAGTTCTGTATTTGTAAATTCTAAATTTATGATATCAAAAATGATGCACATGTATCAATGTATGAAATTTGACGTAGGTACACCCAACAAATCATAAAACGGTATTTGAGCGAAACAGATTGGCTGCTGGTCACGTTCCTTGACAATCAATCCTTGTTATTATCAATGAAATCAGAGCTCAACTGAGTTAGGCAACTAGTAACCATAGACTTCATCGGATGATGCCATCACATGTTTTTCAGCCAATCCATTTGTTTCAAATACCGTTTTATCATTCGACGAGTTTTTATCAGTATTTTTATAACTATTAGTTGATAAAAAAAAATCATGTACAAATAAGAATGTTTGGTTTGTAGTTGTATTATTTATTTGCATAATATTTGTATAAATTGTCATATTATTTCTTATTTCACGTCATTTCCACATGTTCATGTTTGTAATTTTAAATTTCTGTTCTTATTTGATTTTGCTCTACAGAGTCCAAGTGACAATCTTTTTTATAATGACAGTGTTTTATCATTATCAATAAAAAGTGTCTCCCTCTCTCTCTACTGCATTGTTATAATTTATAATTATATGCATTTGCATACAAATCGTTTTTAATATTTAATTGAACAGTGTGCACATTGCTAATGAAATGATAAAAGTTCTGTCTGCTGGTTAAGAAGAGTTGCCCCTTTTGTACAAATGAATACCAACGCTTTTCTACGCTACGTCTACGCTTTTGAAACCTACTCGATTGCCAGTCGATTCGTTGAACATGCTCTAAACCCAGTGCAAATTATTTTCCTCTTTAGTTCAGGATTTACAATAGAATGACTATACTGTCCTGAAAATGACAAGACACATTTATTGGTGTGACAGTCAAATCCATCGTTAGATTACGAGTTTCAACTTTTGTAATTAAATCATTTGGTTTAGAACATCAAAAGAAGCTGCAAATAGATTCAAACAATGAATTGAAATATAATTGTGTAAATTCCTTTCCTACATTCCGTCATGTAATTAGTGAAACTTTACTTATTATGAATGTATTTAATTCTCATCTAATTATTCTCACTGCTCTACAAAAACTGCACTGATCACTTAACGCTTCACGGAGTCAGTTGACAAAGCATTATTGCAACCCCAAGAATGTTGTTCAATCGTTAAATCACATCCACGCGAGCTAAGAGTGTGAAGAACACAGCAGGAGCATGTTTTTTAATTAAATAAGTTAAATCTCGAGAGAAGTTTGAAGGAATCCTTGAAGAGACGGGGCAGGTGTCTAATGAAAGACGGGGGATTAGGTTTCTTGATGAGCAAAAGCGTTGTGTCGTGTGTAATTAAACACGAATGAAATGAGATTCAATTAAAACCAGATGCCCGTGTGTACTGGCGTTAAGACGACTGCTGAATTTGTTCTGACTTAAGAACTGTTGACCGAAGAGCAGCGTGTACTTTTCATTATTACTTAAGAGTCTATAATACTTGATGAAATCCATGTTTATAAAGCGGTAGTTCCACTCCCATACTTCTTCTGAACAGCTTGACCGATTGTCTTCAAAATTTCACAGATTATAGATAAAGAGTAAATCTGTGTTCCAATGGTCTAATGTTTGATTTTTTTCTTTTTTTCGCGGCAGGGGTGCAAAACGACCTTTAAATTACTCCAGTTTGACCGTCTGCAAAGAGATAAAAACAATTTTGTACATTTTACAAATCATGGAGAAACAGATTTATCATTTTCTTTAATCCGTAAAATTTTGAAGACTATTGGACATCAGCCGATTCTGAAAAAGTGTGGGCCGTCCACTGACATGGGCCGTCTTTAATGCTTTTTTTGGTTTTCAATATTTGAATTAAAATAACTTGTTTCGAGCAGTATATGCAATATAAAATACACGATTAAATGTCACAAATGTCACGTAAAAACCCATAGCTCTTGATAAGAATGTCCATGCATGGGCATAAGAATGGGCATAAGAATGCCCATGCATTCCTATGCATTTTTTAGGGAATTGTGAGGTACGTCTGCAGATGAGCATTGGATCCAATCGGGTGTTTTAAAGAAATTATTGTAAACCCAACAGAGATATTATAGACGAAAGTAACTTTTGATATTTGAAAAAAAAATCTAGAAAAATTGAAGGTAGGTTTAGATTTTTTGCAGCAGAAAAATATTTAAATCTACATATGGTGGCAGTTGTAGGATTTTATTTTTATGTCTATAAATATAAATAATACAGACAATGGTGGCGTTTTGAGTATAGACTAGAGTGCTATAACTCTCTAATGAAGATATTATTGACCTCAATTATCCAATTACGTCAGCAGAGCAATGTCTTAGCTGCTGAAATAAGTAAATGGATATGAAAAAATTATAAGTAACCTAACTATCAGCAAATTAGTAAGAGCAAAGGGTATAAAAAATCTATTCCAATTGATAATAAGTATTTATTATACATTATTCCAAAAATTTCGGTAAAGCACCCATTAAATGATATTCTAATTTAGAACTTCAGCTCAACAAGATTTTAGTTAAAATGACTAGGGGCTGTGCATATAGGAAGTAACGCTAGAGGGGGGGTGGGAAGGGGAGGAGGGGAATGTACCAATACGTGACAGTCTGCGACGGGGAAGGGAGAAGAGAGGCATAAGAGCCAGTGTGACATCACGTTTTCATGTAGATATATTTTTAAGCAATTTGATTTAAAGTTGATATCAGGACAGTATTTTTCTAAGTAATCTAAAATTTGAAAACAAACCAATTATATAGGGGGGAGAAGTCGATTTTGTGACGCCGTTTTAGGGTAGAGGGTTTTGAAAAGCACGGCCAAGTGTGACAAGGGGGAGGGAGGGAATAAAAATTGGAATTTTTAGCATGACATCCATTATACACAATAATTATGATCCCTTCATTCTGCATTGAATAAAATTGTAACCTTTATTTTCCCATCTGCTTTCAGAATGCCGTTAGTGTCCACATTCTGTCGTCTCTCGTCGCTGCTCCTGCTGTCGCTGGTGATCCTGGGTTCAAGCCCCGCTCACGGCACCGAGTCCGCACCCTCCAGCGACGAGTCAGCTGCGATCATATCCAAGCAGTCATCCCCTTCATACGTTGACAATGATGAGCTTTTGCTTCGTCTACAAGACTACGCCAACAACGTAGGAAAGAGAGCTTACAGCTATGTTTCTGAATTTAAACGCTTGCCCGTCTACAACTTTGGCCTGGGGAAGAGAAGTCCGTCACAGCTGTATGGGTTTGGTTTGGGAAAGCGAGCAAGTGGTGGAAGGACTTATTCATTTGGTCTTGGGAAAAGAGGAGATGACTATGATGACGAATTCAATCTAAATGAACAGAATTATGAAGGTGAAGATAATGATGATGACACAAGAGATGAAGATGAGCTGGTAGAAAAAAGAAATCGTCTCTATTCTTTCGGTTTGGGAAAGAGAACAAAACCATACAGCTTTGGTCTCGGCAAACGCGCCGCTGGAGATCAACGTACGTATGCATACGATTCTTATAAACGAGTACCGCAAATGTACAGCTTCGGTCTCGGTAAACGCTCGAACAATGAGCGGCTCTATTCGTTTGGCCTCGGAAAACGTCTTCCAAAACAGAGCTCAAGGTTCGGCTTCGGTCTGGGAAAGCGCGACGCAGAAGAGTTCGACGACGAGGAGAAGCGGGCCGCTGGCGACCACCGCTTCTCCTTCGGTCTCGGTAAGAGGGAGATCTCGCAGAAAGACACCGACGAGGTCACTGCTACGTCTGCCATCGAGAGCAAACCCGAAGGTCACGGAAGAGCAAAACGCAGCTTGCAATACGGATTCGGACTGGGGAAACGATCACGCTACGAACAGGATTCAGATGAAAAGCAGCAAGCGGACAACGAGAATGATTTGTCTAGATATGCACGAAGGCAGTATAGTTTTGGACTTGGAAAGAGAATTCCCATGTATGATTTTGGGATCGGGAAGCGATCCGAGGATTAAAACCAGTCAATAAAATTCCATCAAAGCTCTGAATTTTATTTTTGACTTTAAAAATGTGCCATCTCAATTATAATGTAAATGTACCACCTCAATTATTTGTGTATTATTATTTACCTTGACTACCTTAAGACTCAAAATAATCTAGTAATTCCTGAAATAATATGTACATTATTACTCCATAAAATCAGATTTGTCAAGAAGATTTATTAGATAAGATAAATCATAAGTACCTACCTACCTATAAGAATTAATTGGAGAATTGAGGTGAAATTGACTTAATTCAGTCCTTATTAATATAATATACTAAATAAAATAATTAATTTGTTATTGACTTATCACTCAAGCTACTTAAAATTCTATATAAAAAATGATACGATATTGTTGTTGAATGTAATAATAATATAATCACTTATGGTTTCATTAGTGTGTCTATTATTGATTTCCTCTGTATCATAAAGCCTTCTTCTGATGGAAGATTTCTTGAGATCAAATATAATTTTAGAGGTGAAACTCAGAATCTAGGCCAATCATATGGCATCGAGTTGGAAAAAACTTCGATATGGTTACCTACTAGGAAAACGCTCAGAGAAACGCGTTGATGAGCGAGCACGAAGATGCGCAACATCTCCAACCGAATACGGTCCACTCAATAAAAGATAACTATAACTACATCATTACTGATTTCATTGCAACTTTTCATTGATATACTCTGAAACAATTGAATAAGAGGTACCATGAATTTGCTAATTTTCAATCAAACTCTTCTGAGACCGATTTAAAACTCATAAAATGTCAATATGTCTGTAAATACTTGACTGATTGGGCTTAAAATGTGTAAAATTATAAATAATGATGGTCTTGATCACCATGCAAAATTTGTACTTAACCGGAACATTTAGATTTTCGACCAATCAGAAGATATTATTTAACTTAAATTAATTGGAGGATTTGGCTGAAAATTTAAGTCAATGTATTAAGTCAATGTAGGTCAATAATATTTTTTTAATTTTAATCCATCAGCGGTTTCCCCAAAAAATGGTTCTGCAACGCCAAGAGATTGTCCGTACATGTGTAAACATTTTTAGCTTGATCGGAGAAACGGTGCAACCTGTATAGCGGTACGGACAAAAGAACCAAAAAACAGAGGTCCGTGTGAAAGAGCCAAAAAAGTGAGTGGTTCGCTCAAAAATCATAATTCACATTTTCTGCTCTTCTATATTCCTGTAATCATTTACTAATTAATCAATAAAATTAATAATTCTAATTCTAAATTCTAAATATTTAAATTCAAAACTGTTCCAAATTGCAAGTGTTCAGACATTGTTTTTCAAGCATCTCTTCACCATGGTACTCTTATGGCACTTTCTCTGTTATTTTTTTCTTTTTCTTTTTTTGCCTGAACTGTCCAGGTCAAATCGCACAACCAATCGATCTTAAATTGTGCACACATACTAACGTAATCTATGCAATCTCTGGGATTGTTTTTAAAGGGGATCCAGTAATTGTGATCATTGACCGATCATCTTAAAACTTCGCATGGTCATTGGGACCAACATTAGAGGTATTTTTGCCAATTTGATGACTATTCTGTAGTTATTTTCAAAAGTTATTGTAATTTTAAGGACATTTTATTCTATAATCTTAAAATATTTCAAAAGGATGCTTCAGTTCCAAGGCCTGTAGATCAGCTGATACTTGCAAACGCATATCAAATCGCATGCAGTACGAGGCTCGCTCATCAACGCGATACACTGAGCGTTTTTGCCGCTTTCCTAGTAAGCATCCTAAGTAAGCACCTAAGGTCGGTGACAAGCAAAGATGCATTAGCATTGCCACTTTAGCATTGCCAGGTATTGGGCGGCCCGTGCTAG
Source organism: Leuctra nigra (assembly GCA_934045905.1). NCBI lineage: Eukaryota > Metazoa > Arthropoda > Insecta > Plecoptera > Leuctridae > Leuctra > Leuctra nigra. Next base: position 26,428,893 of record OW203764.1, read on the forward strand.
CGCTGGTTCATCTTTGCCTGTCACCGACCATAGGTACATCGGTATGATGCAACAACTCTAACTGAAATTCCTTCTTAATTCCCTCAGTCCTTGACTAAAATTTGTAAAATATTATAAAATGTTGGTCTCAATGACCATAAAAAATTTGACTAGATCGAACGTAATATTTCAATTTCACTTTTCAGCCAGAGAATTTTGCTCAACAAGTCCAGTACGGCACTAGGTAGGTCAACAAAATAACAACAAATAACAAAAAAAGAAATAACACCGTATTTCTATGTAAAATGCATCAATTACTGCAGGCAAAGACTGGCGATGGGAAGCAAACTGAGAGTTGCTTCCACCAGTCCGACTGCAGCCGAGCTACCCCGAGGAGACACGATTGAAGAGAACGTTGCAGTTGGTGCGCAAGAGAGTACAAATGAACAAGGAGAAAAAATATCTGTTGCATTTCTAAACTTATATTATCCATAAACAAATAGCTCAGTTTTTCAGTTTACGCAACTTCTACAAAATTATTCTCTACCTCTAATGCTCTGAAAAAATTAATTTTCCTTCTAAAAACAACAAAAAATTGTACAATTGTACATTTTGGTAATAGGTATATAAAGCATTTAAAAATTGTATGTATATAAAATTAAGAAAGTCCCTGGGGGGCAACCCTAAGATTCCCCCTCATGATGCATCCTAATTTATTTCGTGGGAATTTGCTTCCCTCAGTTACAATTTCACGGCACACCACTCTCTTGGTCGTCTTGTTTAATTAATTGTATCCACCATGACTGCTCCATGTTTCCCATGTACTATCTATGTGTTATCTAAGAAGGTATGTGCCCTACTACAATTATAAGAGCAATTTGCTTCAAAGCTATCTTAAAGTTCAACATTGTAGTGCCAGCATTCACTGTTACAAAAAGGCTTCCAACCTAAAGATGCTTATTTCAAGAGTTGTTCCATAAGTTCTTTGACTGGTCATCTACCTTCAACCCTGAACCATGATGAGCCATTCGATAACCTTTAGCGCGAGTACCTTTTTTAAAGAGTATCTTTCTTTAAATAAATGTATGAATTGTTTTTAAAATCAAAAGAGGACTCACCATCGATAATGCTCTTTTCTGCTGAATGAACTTCCACGTGACTCTGCGAGCTGCACTTAGTTTTATTAATTATTATTCATTCTTATCATTATTATATCCACTATATTATCCTAATTCTTCCAGTTACTGTGGAACTGGTACGTGCAACAGAAGGCAACAGCATGTAGCCGTCTCTGTAAGCATAACAAAATATCTTTGTGATATTGAAACATTTAGGAGAACCAAATAGACTTTTAAGTTGTAAGTAAAAAAAAAGCCTAAGATTAGACTATTTAAATATTTATTTTATACTCTTATTCAATACATAATAATTATTAAATATTGTAACAATTTTGTCTTTTAAGCATTCATGTTTGTTATCGAGCAGTGTCAAATTTTACATGTAGAAGGAATGGTGTAGAAACTTTTCAATATATAACTTTATAAAAAAAAAATTAATGAATATATCAAACGGCCAATCCACACATCAACTTTTGGTTGAGCTATGTACTTAGTCTGCACATGTACACTCAACAAAATTTTCATTCATTGATACTAAAGTTTTAAAATTAAATTTCACAATAAAAAAAGAAGAAAAATCTTCACGAAAAAAGTGCTCATCTTATAGACACTTTTTGCCAAACTAAAAACGGTGTTCCAAATATAAGTGGATTGGCTGAACAAGATTGTATAGCAGAACTAAACTGCTCAACAAAAAGTATGAAAGTCTAAATCGGCCTCTATGTAAATTAGCAACACATGTTGTGAATTGACTCAAGTGCATTGAGAACACAATTGACCCGTGTCCAGAGTTCACGCAAGGTTGCACGAGCTCTTGGTCTGCTGCGCGGTGTGCAGTCGCTCGGATTCCGCGATGGCGCGCGCCAGCATCAGGTCTTCGTCCACGGAACCCACTTCGGACTGGCAGCTCGGTGAATCTTGCATCGACATGGCAAGGGCGCGGGCCAAGGCTTCGTCTTCACTCTGCAAACACATGAGTTGCGTATTAATTGCCATGTTTAGCAATTACAGATGACTAGTCAAGCTGCACGACCCATTGACACATTGGCATTGATGTGTTATGTTTAGGGCTGGGAAAACTGAGCAGTTTAGTTTAAATGCTCTCAAAATGTCAGTTTAAAACATTTACTGAGCATAAAAATGATACAAGGATATTTATTGACTCTCCCCCCTGTGCAACCACTTTCAAGACCATGTGTCATTCTGAGAGCTTATCAACATTTTTGAAATTAATAATTATACACTGCTCAAAACTTTCCTTCTGATCAAAATCAAAATAAATTTAAATTTAAATTGCAATATTATTCAACAACTTGCACTTGTTGTTTATTGAAATAAGCACTCCCGCATCTCGACTGATCTATAAATATATGCAATTACGCAGTGATTTCCAGTCTTTCCATTCTACTACTCATTGTGAAGATATGAACTTTCTTCATATTCTCACAGAGGCTATGTCACCAGCAAAAAAGGTCAATAGTAATACATGTTAAACGGCATATAGCTTCAGCCTTGAAGTGACTTCTTGCTGGGTGGGCGTGAGATAGTAGCTAGAGGGGGAGGGGTAAAAGTATCACAGCTGATCGCAGCATTCTGACGAACTGACATCAAAATAAATAGACAAAACAACTGGTGTTAGGTATTCTTTGATACAGTTTTGAGTATTACAAATGTCAACACTTTTTACGATTAAAAGTTTACCAATGTTTAAACGCAAGCCTGACGATTAAACGTTTAAGCGCCCACCCCTAGTTATGTTAATTGTTCAAGGATACATTCTAAAATCCAAGGATGCAGTTTCTGCATCCATGTCCTACTGAGGGATTACCTGTACAAATTAATGTGTTGTGTGTATGTGCATACTGGTGGCTATAACAAATGTATTAGTCAATAATAAATAACAATCTATTCTAGTCCAAGCTGGTACAGTTGCAGTACAGCAACCGGAGCTATGAAGTCAACTAGGTTGTTGGCGAGGGGCAGGTGGGGGACTGGTAAATCTTGTGACGGGTGTTAAGAAAGCATTGCCGCATATAGCGAGGGAGTCACGTGACACAAGTCATATACACACAGTGAATTTGCTGGGGCTAAGAATAGGGTAAACTAAACCCCATAAAAAAACAAATATCAACCAAAGAGAATTCAATTAGGAGATGGCCACTGAATAAAAACAATTTTCTCAATGTGTTTTTAGTTAGGTATACTTCTGGCATCTGGAATGGACGCAGCAGTAGGCCTTAAACTTCAACAAATATTTTATTGTTTAAATAAATTATAACACTAAAACATATTTTGCTCCCTACTTGTTTAAATAAGCTGGTAGGGTACCAAGCCAAACCCACTGGAAACTTCAGGGTTAGGCATGAAGAGGGACCTGCATAAAAAGGAGCGCCATTTACATCTCGAGTAATGTGGACACATAGAGCATTTGGAGGGCTCTTGGCTTGGGCGAGCTTATGAAGTGAGCCAGAAGGATTTTGCACAGCTGAGGCATGTTTTGATACTTTTTGATTCTGACAATAGATAGGGTCTAGTACTTCAGGAAAGGAGAACAATCTCTGCAATCTCCGCAATCTACAGCAGATCCCAGAGATAGGATCTATGATATATGATTTAGGGTTTAAATGTCTGCTTAGTTGTGTGATTTAGCAATTTTGTCTGATCTTTGATCTGTATGATATCATCGTTCTGCTAGTCCTTATTATTCCTACTATGTTATTGGTGTACGCATTAAATCACTACAACCGCCTTTGCGCGCTGTAGGTAACCTACCTATGTTATAAAGATAGGGCCTTGCACTTGTGATCAACTACAGAATTATGTTCTCACCAGGCTTCCTTGTATGCTGGAAAACGCTGGCTGAGTTTGGACGGAACGTTGTTGACGATGAAACAGATTTGGTCCCGAAGTCTTGGAGGTTTGTGTCCTAGTTGGTCCACTGCTTCCGCTCGCGTTAGACAGTCTTGAGGTGGCCGCTTCACTGAAATCAACCAAACATATTTCATCAAATAGATCACTTACAAGCTTAGTCAATACACAACATACAGGACAGCTTTTAATTACTTTACACTTTATACATGGTATTGACTGGTATTGCTGGTATTGACATCGATGAAATGGAAAAGATGAGTCAATGCATGATGTCAACGTTAATTTCATAATTTAATCCACTCAATATGTTCATACTAATTCATTACGACAAATTGAGTGCATGTAGTGCCATTACTAGAGATTTCAGCCTGATGTAGGTAAGTCTACACTTATTGTAGGTATAAATTTAAATGTACCTATAGTCTACGAATTTATGTAATGCTAATACAATAGATGGAAGCAGGAGGTAATTCACGAGACTTTTCTTGCTACTACTACAACCCAGGAAGTAGAACAGAAGAACAGAAGATGTCACTTATTTTAATACAGCAAGAATCATTCACCTAATATGGCATGTTTACAAAGATCAATAGCAGAAGTAGAAGAAGTAGCAGAAGTATCCCTGCTGAAAATTCTTGCCAAGATCTTGCAAGATCTTGCAAGATCTTGCTAAGATCTTGTATTAACCAAGATCTTGCCAAGATCTTGCTAAGATCTTATCAAGATCTTGGATTTACCAAGATCTTGACAAGATCTTGGTAAGGTCTTTGCAAGATCTTGTATTAAACAAGATCTTGCTAAGATCTTACCAAGATCTTGGTAATATCTTGATAAGATCTTATCAAGATCTTGACAAGACCTAATCAAGATCTTGCTAAGATCTTACCAAGATCTTGCCAAGATCTTACCAAGATCTTGGTAATATCTTGATAAGATCTTATCAAGATCTTGACAAGACCTAATCAAGATCTTGCCAAGATCTTACCAAGATCTTGGTAAGATCTTGGTAATATCTTAATAAGATTTTATCAAGATCTTGACAAGACCTAATCAAGATCTTGCCAAGATCTTGCCAAGATTTTGCCAAGATCTTGCTAAGGCCCTTAGGAAAATTTCCTATAGTATATTTTGAAGTAGGTATTCCAAAGTATTATGTAATAACGTGTAGTAAACTATAGTATGTGCTATAGTACTTGAAGTACGTGCAAAAACTTACTCCATAATACCATAGATTACTGAAGTAAATTCTACAGTATCGGTGGTAAACTAAAGTATAAACTACAGTATTTTTACTACCGCTGAAATAGACTGTTTTTTACTCTGGAGTAAATATACTTGACCTACTGTAGTAATTGTTGATAAATAAATAATAATAATAATTCTAAGTATGTACTATAGTGTTTTTACTACTTGCGATATATACTGCAGTTTTCTATAGTAAAGTTATAGGGAACGTACTTCACTGTAGTAATTCGAAGTATGTAGCTAGAGTACTTTGACTACAGACAGAATAAGTTTGCTATAGTAAGTTCTATAGGTAGTATATATACTTCATTGAAAATCTATAGTATCTCATCTGTAGTAAAGAAAAGTGTAATCTACAGTATGTTTACTATAGCCGATTTATATTGTAGTTTAGTAAATTCTGAAGTATCTTCATTGACTTTTTACTACAGTATTTGTAGTAGTAAGGTATATAAACTACAGAATTTTTACTTCATTGACTTAGAAAATTTGCACCACATCACCTAGTAAAATAAACTATAGTAATTATACTACAGAGCGTGAGCTGATATATTTTATGGGGAAATATCACAGATCAATTTACTTTATAAATAAATCTTAATATTTATCGTTTCTCCTATTTTATCATGTTAATAACAATATAATGATCCACTAAATAATATAAATATGTTCACTTAAATATGAAAACTCAATATGATCACTATTAGCGCAGCTAAGTCTTGTCTGCACCGGTGGCCTACTCGGTAAGACGCTCGACTACGGACCACAAGATCGCAGGTTCAAAACACGGCGGTTCCACGGGATTTTATAATTGAAATGTGTAATCAAACCTTGTCCAATACTTCAGAAGAGGTTTCCCGAATGCAAATGAGTATTCATAAATATAGAAAATTTTATTTTTTTATGAAATTTTAACGTTTTTTTGGCAGCAAAATGTACAAGATCTTGCTAAGATCTTGCAAGATCTTGCTGAGTTCTTGCAAGATCTTGCTAAGATCTTGCAAGATCTTGCTAAGATCTTGGCAAGATCTTAGCAAGATCTTGCAAGATCTTAGCAAGATCTTCAGCAGGGATTCCTATGATTCAACTTGTACCACAGTTTACGAGATTCATTTATAATGTAGATAGCGTGTTCTCTTTTAAAGTAAGATTTGCAAGATTTAAAGCAAAGATACAAACTTCTCAACACAAAATATAACATTCTTAAAAATCTCGAATTTTTACATATTTTCTAATGAATTATACAAGCCCCTTGACGTTCACCTACGTGGTGATCAAAGTACAGCCCTGCGGCAGATGATGGAGTCTTCTTAGACCCCGAACATTTTAAGATATATGTAGAATTCATAATAATTAATTATTAGGTAGGTATTAAATATTATCTTACATTACCTAATTTAATGAATTACCAATTACCAACATTCAACAATAAGATAAAATAGCCACAGAGAGAGCTTGAAAGTGATTTATTCGATCGATATAAAGATTGAAGAATATTATTTCCCAAACATGCCACAGCACTTTTACTAGAGTACATACTAGAGTACATTGTGTAATTTGTAGGATTGTGAGCACAATTAAGAGTAACTGACAAAGACTTACGCTGCTCTTCGTCTGGAAGCGGCTGCAGCACCTTCGCACTTGTGGTCGTTTGGATGTCGGTGCTTCAAGCAGAAGTTCAGCTTGCAGTCGTTGCACAGCACGGGCACCACCTCCTTAATACGACAGTTCTTCACGGAGCACTTGTTTATGAACACCTGTAACAATGCGAACAGATTCATGGCTATGGGAAACTAAACTTTCAACATAACAACTCTGAAATAGTAATGAAGTGTTCGTTAGGAAGGTAATTACAAATTGAATTGACAATTTGGTATCAACAAAATACCGTTATACCGATGACAGACCAGAAGGTCGATATAGAACAATTTCTTTCTTTGATTACCTACCTACCTATTAAAAGTGTCAAAATTAGGTTTCCAATAGTTGGTCGGTTGAACCAAAAATATGGTTTCAAATGTTTTTACTTTTTGTATGGTTAATTGACCTCCTTTGAATATGACATTACAAAATCTACCACCTGGGATGGGGCTGCTGTATGTCACTCATCATTCATAAAAGATGCACTCTGGTTGGTAAATTTTGTAACTTGGTATGGTAGGAAGGGAGGTATTACATTAGTTACATATTTCCAAACCGAAAACAGGCAAATGGAGCAAAGTGACGGCAAAAAGTCTGTGATAAATACTCTTAATAACATTCAGTTTCTGTTGACACAATCAACATCAATTGAGATAGGTACCTACTACTAACAAATCTATTTACCATCACATTATCAATTCATTTAAAAATCCCCAAGTAGGCTACCTACTTTACAAAAACACCTTACTGCAAATGTACTGATAGATTATTCACTTTGTTGCAGTTTGGTGTCAACATGGAAACATGTTTCAATCTGAATACGAGATCTCCTTTAACTCACTTTACGTTTATTCTTGGCAGGATCCGACTGACAATCGCTGTCGATGTGAGCCCCGACTGCGATGTCCGGCTGTTCTCCTCGCTTCACCGGGATGGGAATGTTGCACAGCGGACAGACGGGCACTTGAACGTCCTTCTTGTACGCAGACGGACATCCATGGTTCTGGTAACTCACATGCTCCTTACTGCAACACACACAAATCGTCTCATCAGAGAGAACTTCTTTCCATCGCAAAGCTGCCTTCTGTGCACCTTTGTGCTTGTCCCACAATGATATGACTCGCCAATCTTTTGGCAGAATAAAATGTAGCAATATTTGCTCAATAAACTGCAGCACCCGGTTGAATTAACTAGGTAGACCTACTATGCAGTGATGTGAGAGTGACATAAAATTGTGTGAATAAATTCTTTATTCTTTATAGAATAAAGAATAGATTCTTGATTCTATGCTACTAGGTAGTTATTAAATATTAGTTCAGAATTTAGGCAATATCAATTCAGCTTACCAAAATATACCCTTACAAGCGTCGCATTTCAAAGGCAGATAATCTAAAACAGAAAGAGCAAGAGCAATTTAGCTACAAATGTCAGCACATTTTAGAATAGGTAACTTCATAAATATATCAGAGAAGAGTAGTAGGTATACCTACTGCTTACCAAGTTGGTTGCACGTAGGATTTGTGCACTGTTCTCCTAAATGTGGTAGCTCCATAATGTCAAGAGACCTTTGGTACAGACGAGACAGTGGCAGAATGAGTGTCTTGACGAGTCAACAACCACACTTATAACACGTATAAAATGAGTCTTTGTTGTCAAACGAATATTCTAGAAGTCAATGTGACTCACAAAGACTCAGCAACAAATACTTATGTGGAGGGAGGTCTTATTTAGAAATCCAAATTCGCACGTCACTGTCCCCTGACACAAAATGATGCAATAATCAGGCAGTACGAGAGAGAAATGTTAAGCTTATGCAAGCCAAAGTAGATTAGTTTGCTACATCGTGATATTATACAGACATTTCTAAAATGTAATAAGTATAAAGAAAAACAATATACTAATCAGTAAATCACACAGTTCTAACCCTAAATTTTCTAGTAGAAAACTGCTGACTTTCTGTTCTGACAGTGACAGACAAGGCCAGTGCTCTAAAGTGGAAACTACGTTTACCCGAGATGGGTTACCAAGATGGCGGCTCAGTTTTAGTGTTATTTTCTCATATAAAATGTTTCTCCTTGCTTTAATTCGTAGTTTTAATGTTTATGAACTGCTAATATATCTAAATATATACTTATCAATTCATAGAACAGGTTAAATGCGGTCATAAGTTGCTAGAATGCAGACTTTGACAGCTGATGAGCCTGAGTATGAATTTACCTTGTATTATGGCGTTTTGTAGTTTTATCCAGCAATAAGTTATTTTTAAATGATTACCCGAACATTGTTTTAGCCAGGGAAGTGATAATTTTCTTAATCTGAAGCACAACGAAGTTACAATCTAATATTAAAGTCGTTTCTGATAGGTAACCCATTTCGGCCTAAAGTCACACTACTCTAAAGTCTATGCCAACGCTCTCTAGGTGATAACTTAACAAGCATACCATTTGCGAGGCTCGCCTGGTGCTGCTCCTAGTGCGTACTTATTTTACGCGGAAAGTTTGAACATTGTACTACAAATTCACACGAGATCCAAACAAATGACATCTCCTAACAGGTCGTCAGTGAAGAAGTGTTGCCAATTTCGTTAAAATTCACTACAATTAAATTAATACAAAATGTAAAGGAAAATAAGTTTGTTTAAAAAAAACTTGAAACAAGAGAACCACTGAAAGTCTCAAAACTAAGAAAGTAATTTCCTATAAAAGAGAGTAAATCAAAAAATCCAGATCTGAGGGAGGATGTGATACAAAACTGAAAACAGTAAATACTTAGACTAGGAAAACGCTCTGGGTAACGCGTTGATGAGCGGGCACGGATACGCGCAACACCTCGAACCGAAATTATGTTTATCGAAAATGTCCTTAAAAGCCAATAATTCTTGAATTTCGTCACAGACTTGTATGAAAATCTCCAACAATGCCTAAAATATTGGTCCCAATAACCAAGCAAAGTTTTAAGTTGATCGATTAAACCTTTATGATTGAACGATTCCTTGTAAATTTCCAAAAATCACAGGATCTCGTTCAAAAAAATTTTAAACGGTCATATCAGTTTCATAATATACGTTTGAAAGTTTCTGCTCTAACAACCTTGAAGTGAAGATTCGAAGATGCCGTGAAATATGAAATTCGAGAAATATGATAGCCAACACGCTAAATATCCGTAAACTGTCAATAACTTTTGAATTTAAACACAGTTTAGTCTGAAAATTGTCAAAAATACAGATAATGTTGGACCCGATGACCATGCAAAATTTTAAGTTGATCGGTCAAACGGTTCTGGTTTAAATTTCAAAAAAGCACATGAAATATTTTTTTAAATTTTAACCAATGGGAGGATTTGGCTGAAAATTTGTAAAATAAGAGACAATGTTGGTGTTAATGACCATGCAAAATATAAGGTCGATCACATTTGTCTAAGTCCATTTTCATTTTTCAGCCTATCAGGAGATGTTTATTTAAATTTCAACCAATGAATGGATTTCAAAAAAATTAGGGTCTGCAAACAGAGAAAGTTGGTTTTACATGTGTGCCAAAATTTCAGATCGATCGGTGAAACGGTGCGACCTGTGTATCGGCTATTAGCAGCCAAAAACAAAAACAAAAACAAAAAAAAAAAAAAAAAAAAAAAACAGAGGTCCGTGCCAAAAGAGCCAACAGGAGACGCTCGCTTCGCTCGCTCAATAATTCAAAAATTATTTTTGAAAATAAAAAATAATAATTGGGCACGTGGAAAAGATGAACGAGGGCTGATCAAAAAGTTCCCGGACTGTATGAATTACGCGGCAATGGAGCGTAGGAGAACGGTGCGGTTGGAAGTCATTGTTTATCATTAATCTTCTTGAGTACTGCTGTTTTTTCAGATTCCCGATAACCTTCTTTATTGTGAAGTTACAGCTGTTATGGTAAAACAAGATTTTTGTGTTTGGCGATTTTGTGATAATTTGTGAAATTGATCAAAAAGAGGGTCAGAGGGTCTCTTCAGTTTTGGGAGCTTGGGGGACGTCTCTTCTCCGGTAATGACACGTTTCAAATAGTTTTCGTCGTCATTTTGCCTTTTTAATAAGTTGCTGGCAAACCATGTCAACAAATTTTAACTGCAAGTTGCAGATGAGATGGCTGAAAGAGTGTTCCGAGACTTTTGACCGAGAAAAGAAAACACCGAGCTTTGGTTTGTCAGCAACTTCTTGAAATGGCAAAATTACGATGAAAACTTTTTGGAACGTGTCATTACCGGAGACGAGACGTCCCCAAAACATCAAAAACTTAAGAGACCCTGTGAAGATACCTTCTTTTTGATCAATTTTACAAATTATCACAAAAACGCCAAACACAAAAATCTTGTTTCACCATAACAGCTGTAACTTCCCAATAAAAAATGTAATCGGAAATCTGAAAAACAGTTGTGCTCAGGAAGAGTCATGCTAAACAATGCTGCCAACCGCACTGCTCTCCTAAGCTCCATTGCCGCGAAATTCATAAAGTCCTGGAACTTTTTGATCACCCCATGCATTGCCGGACATTAGGCCTGATTTACATGGTACAATTTCTTGAACAACATCTGTGTCACATTCCCATTTTTCATACAATTTTGTATTTATTTATACGATGCAACTTCTTGTTACAGAACTTGAGCTCAACTTTTATATCATTTACAAGTTAAGTTACAACATGATCTAATTTCCATTAAGGTGGCGCGATCACTCGAAGTCATAGTCTCAGATCTTCATAATTTTGTGTGTACTTCTTGATAATCACGCCTTACACAATCCCTGAAAAAATTAAACACTTCTCGTGTCTAGTTTCTGAGATAATTTGAGTTTTCTCCCCCATGTTATCTTACGGCAGCCAAGTAAAATCGTGTCATTTTTAAGCTAAAATGGAGTCCTAATCTTTTTGTACCGTTAGATTTTAACAAAAAACTTTTTTTCTGGTAGACATATGGACATACTATCAGGAAAAAAATTGTAAACAATACCAACGTGTGCTATTTTAAAAGTGTCTCAAAAAAGACAGAAGTGTCTCAAAAGACACTTAACATGGGAGGTATAGGAAAATCATTTTGAATTTGGTTAATAACTTTTAAAATAGCACACGATGGTATTGTTTTCAATTTTTTCCTGATAGTATGTCCATATGTCTACCAGAAAAAAAGTTTTTTGTTAAAATCTAACGGTACAAAAAGATTAGAACTCCATTTTAGCTTAAAAATGACACGATTTTACTTGGCTGCCATAAGATAACATGGGGGAGAAAACTCAAATTATCTCAGAAACTAGACACGAGAAGTGTTTAAACTTTTCAGGGATTGTGTATGGCGTGGTTATCAAAAAGTACACAAAATATTATGAAGATCTGAGACTATGACTTCGAGTGATCGCGCCACCTTAATGGAGTGTTGCTCCGTGTAAGCCCAAGAATCTACACTGCAACATTACCTACTTCAGGAATTAACTTGACCCAAATCAGAAAAGAAAATACGCAAAATAATGTATTTGTTTTGTGTGTTGCCCTGTTTTGAGAAAAGTGAAAACTTTGCCTCGTAGCTTTGCCTCACCTCTAATATATTTGGACTAATTTCTGACTGAGCTTATGTTCATGATTCTAAAAAAGTAAGAAAGTATTGTTCAACAGGAAGAAAATACCTGTTTTAGTCTTTTAAACTCGAAGACAGAGTTTTTGTCCAAGACGCACCAAAATGCTTGTATTGAGTTAAAATGTACGAAAACTTTTCCAGGGTTATGTGCCGCGGACCCCGCATGTCTCACTGGTAGACAATAGAAATCCTAGCATCACTAGCAGTAGCACGCACATGACAGGAGCTGTCAAAATGACGTGTTATACAAATCAGAGAAAATACTACTACAATTCGGCATCAATGAACATGGAAGAACCCTGTATACATTTCAAGCAGTAATGATGAAGTTTTTTCTCAAATATTCTCTCCCCCAACCCCCCCTCCCCCCACAACGAATCCAGAGACATAACGATTGGTGTTAATTCTCTGCTTGGTTGGAAGTAATAAAATAAAGTTCTATAATAAAAAAAACTTTTGAAAATAGTGTACCTATTTCGTCACACAATTTTCAAATAAAAATAAGTTTTATAATAAGTATGTGGTGAAACTAATACAATGTAATTACTTGTTTCAATAGTTTCAATGGTAAAGTAGTTTCAATGGTTCAAATGAAATAGTTGAAATAATAGAATCATTCCAATAAATGATTCGGTCCTAACGAAATTTGAGGAAAATGATTGAGTAGTGTTTTTTAACTAATTAGAGAGCTTCTAAAAATGTTTAAAAATGATCCTTGTAAAACTTGGAGTAAAATAACACATACCTATAAAATAATTTTAGGTGATCAAATAGGTAACAAATGTAAGTCAAACATACAAACAAATTACATTTTGACCTTCAAAATTTTGCCAAGGCTTTACCTCGGACCCGCATGTGGCTGAAGGGCCTTCCTTCCCCCATTGTCCTCGTGCGTATAAGCGAGTGTGAAAAGTTTGTCTCAATGTTCATATTCAGGATATAAAACACTGATTTTATTTGCATCCCTATTTTGGATTGTCACCCCGGAGGCAAATGTCTAAAATCATCTCTGTTTCCATGCCAATTAATCACCAAAACAAATCAACTACACTCCACATCAACTGAAAAACAAAAGAAAAATAATATAAATGTGGTGTAGATGCAAAATGTGAAGGTGGGGAATATTGGGGATATTCATTCCATTTGAACCAGTCAAAATATGATGAAAATGTAGAAATGATGAAATGAAAATGACGCAATGTATGCGCCGATCTTGCAATTCATAGTTTGCACGTGACTCATTGTCGGCGACCATCTTGATGGCACAATTCAGAATTGCTGTGATTCTGTGCTTTTTTGGCGATATTTGATGATTTGATAGTTTTAATGGTAAATGGTTACCTGTCATTAGATACGAAAAGGAATCACTCATACACACATTACAAAAATGTATTGATACCTCCATTTTAAGTTAAATCTGACCCGTCAACGTGCCAATTATTAATGTCCGTTTTCGGGGGAAAACAAACTTAAATTTTTAGCATTGCAGGGCCCCTATTCTTGAAATTTTTACCACGTCATAAGTTATGATTTAACGAAAAGTCACATGGCTTGAGATAGGACAAACTTCCTTATGATAATAGTTTCAAGAATATCCCCATATAAAAAAACAAATGAAGTTCGTGCAAGCTGTGATACAACTCATGTCATGGACATAATTTGTGCCCAAACTCGACCAAGAAGTTTAATATTAACCTAATTTTTCAGCTCGGAGTCGAGTTTGATAACAAATATTTGATTTTTAAGTTAATGATTACATTGTTATGGTCCACTAAAAAAAAGTTTTACTATTTTTCATAATTTTAATGGTTCAAAAGCTATGGCGTCATTTAGGAAATTTTATTACCAATGTTTACCTTCAAGTTCAGCCGAACTTTAAAATATAAATTAGTCTTTTTTAGTGAATAATATTGAAATTGAATCGAGGGATGAGCTAAACACATTCACAAGTGAAGCAAGGATGTTGAACCCAATACTGGATTTCAACTGATTTCCCTGGAGATTCCAGAACCAAGGAGACAATCAAAGTAAGCAAGTAAATGGTAAACCAACACTATACATAAACTCTCCCAATGTATTCAGACTCTTGACAAATACAGTATAAACTCTCCCCATTGCAATGTAATCAAACGTATAGACCTCAATTCCACGGACCAACTAACCGAAATGGATCATTTACATGCTTGTGGCGCGAAATATACATACAGGGGCAATAAAGTATTTTATACATTGGATTTCTAATCAATTATGGTTCATGGAACTCAGTCAGCTTAGATTGTTATAATTGGAATTTTTATTATCCAAGGAATAACATTCGTGGCCAATAATCAGATTTTTAGAATGTACTGTTAGGTATATTATGCTTTTTTTTTGAATTTCAAATCTCCGCCAAAAGTTTACGAATTTTCACGTAAATAAAACCCAGAAAAAAACACTCCGTGTAAAAAAGGCAGCCAAGTCTCTTTACTTTAAAAAAATTCAACACCGAAAAGGAGTGATATCAAAAAAGGAGCCAAGTCAATGACATTTCCAAATATTTAATCGTATCTTTGAAATAAAAGTATAAACACCGAGAAATACTTTACAAAAGGACTTGGCGCATCGTTTTTTTAAAGACATCATTCTATCCTAAAAGTGGAAAGAAATTTACAAGTAGGTACATTTTCCTCTTTCTATTAGAGCCAGAATCTATGAATCAAGCTACTTTTAGTAATGACTATTTTATAGTTTTGTCAATGGCGATAGAAGCATGATTTTATGCTGTAATATATAAGTAATATAAGGGTGAAAGAATTACATAACAATTGGAAGTGGTGAGAATGTAGGTTTCTTTGGAAAACTTCCATGGAGTCAGGAGTCAGGATCCTCATCAGTGTGTTGTGTCTAATGTCCGCCCGTCCGATCGGGTAGCTCAGTTGGTAGAGCTCTCGCCCGGCAAGTGAGAGGTCCCAAGTTCGTGCCCCGGTTCGGTCGGATATTTTTCAAAACAAAAAACCCCGCATATCAATTGCGGACATCACACATCCCTTCATATCAATTATTATATACATATTCTTACATACATACATACATATTCTTGCAGTACTGTTAATATGGCGATATTAGACTGGTATCTTTTCATAATTTGATCTTGACTGAAGGAAATCATGAAACGTTGTCAAATAATTACTAACTAATGGAACACAATTATATATTTTTGAAGTGTCAAGTGTATAAAGTTAAATTTTTTAATAGAAATTCAATATGACTGTCTTCTTTGTGAAATGTATTTTTATAAAATGTGTATTAATAGAAATTGTTACATGATGAGAAGGTATAACGCATGAGACTTAATTATATTCACCACGAAACAATATTACGAAGATTACTATTGTGTATATTTATAGAAAGCATAGACAACAAGTTTCATAGCGTATATATTCATATAGAAAATATTTTACAGAAGGTATGTATAATATGTACCTAATTGAAAGATGTTTCCCTATTATTCTAAACATTCAAAATGACGGTTGTATATAAATGGCACATGCTTATGAATAGAAAAATGTCTTTAAAAAAACGATGCGCCAAGTCCTTTTGTAAAGTATTTCTCGGTGTTTATACTTTTATTTCAAAGATACGATTAAATATTTGGAAATGTCATTGACTTGGCTCCTTTTTTGATATCACTCCTTTTCGGTGTTGAATTTTTTTAAAGTAAAGAGACTTGGCTGCCTTTTTTACACGGAGTGTTTTTTTCTGGGATATCACTTCTTTTGTTAGTTTATTCATACAGCTTGTAGCACAGCTTGTGTCCGTGCAAGAACTTATTTCTTTAAAAAAATACGCCTATGCCGATTTGGATACTTAGAAAAGTTGCGTTTGGTATATAAGATTAAAATAATTATCCAAGAAGAATAGCTTTAAGTTTCGTTACAATCGGTCCAGCCGTTTTCGATATATGACGTCACTTCCGGTTTTAGCAATGGCGGCCGAAAATAATGTCGTCTTGAATTCATAATTATTACTCCTACACATTTCCAAAATTTGGTTGCAATCGGTACAGCCGTTTTTGATATATGACGTCACTTCCGGTTTTAACAATGGCGGCCGAAAATAATGTCGTCTTGAATTCATAATTATTAGTACAACACATTTCCAAAATTTGGTTGCAATCGGTACAGCCATTTTCGATATATGACGTCACTTCCGGTTTTAACAATGGCGGCCGAAAATAATGTCGTCTTGAATTCATAATTATTAGTACAACACATTTCCAAAATTTGATTGCAATCGGTACAGCCATTTTCGATATTTGACGTCACTTCCGGTTTTAACAATGGCGGCCGAAAATAATGTCGTCTTGAATTCATAATTATTAGTCCAACACATTTCCAAACTTAGGTTGCAATCGGTACAACCGTTTACGATATATGACGTCACTTCCGGTTTTAAAAATGGCCGCCGAGAACACTGCAACCTTGAATTTATAATTATTTACAAAGTACGTTTACTTATATCTATTTTAAAGTATAAAGTGGTGAATTTAGCGTCATTTAGCATATTTATGACGTCATTTCCGGTATAGGTCATAAAATGTGTGACGTCATTTCCGGTTTCGATATTTGAATCATCAAATATTACTGATTACATAAAGTTGACCGTCTAAATCGTTTAGCGCTGGTTTTGTTCTAATCTGTTTAGCCGTTTTTGAGACATGATGTCACTTCCGGTTTCAAAATGGCGGCTTCCGGTTGGTTTTATAACAAGTCAAATGAAATATCAAAAGTACAAACGTTACATAAATATCAAGACAATCGGATCAACAGTTGTTGCTGAAATGCAAATCGATGTATATTAAATTTCATGACGTCATTTCCGGTTTATTTAAAATAATGTTCAGTCTTTTGATATTGATAATCCATATAGATGACCGTCTGAAACGATTGGCGCAAATTTCGTTCCGATCGGTCCAACCGTTGACGAGATATGACGTCACTTCCGGTTTCAAAATGGCGGCACAAAAAATTCATGGGGACAAGGTTAAATCAGACGCCAAAAGTGCACACGTGGTAAAAATGTGAGATCAATCGGTTCAGCCGCTTAGGCTGTGGCCTGTTTACCGGATTTGAGCTCCAGCCTACTACTACTAAGATTATTATTATGAAAACCGCCCTAAAACACAGTTTTCACGGCCCTCTAGCGCGCAAAGGGCGTAACCTATTGTTCCCAAATTTAGTATATGTTGTAGGGTGGGCCATAGCTCGAAATTAAGATATTTCGCAACAATGTGAGATTTCTCAATTTTAAGATCCAGTAGGCCGAAAATGCCACTTTGATGCTTACAGTAAAAGTGGGTTTGCTCCAGCCTTTATATGAGAGTGTGCGCGCGCCGTACGACTTGGCTGGCGTGGAGCGACCGCTCCACTAGATAGTATTTTTGGGTATACTTACATTTTAGGATAGTTATAAAAAAGAGGATTATAGGGTCTTAAGGGGACTAAGTACCAGTCATTCACTGCTCCCTCCCTTAATTCAGTTGTTGAGTTTAACATTTACTTGGAATGTCATTGGTTGTTGCCATGGCAGAAGTAATTTCCTAATCATCAACACTTGTTTAAATTTAACAGAGCAGTGAAAAACCGGAACCAAAATGAATAACTGAGTCAGTATCAACTTATTGCAATTGTGATTTCGTGGGTGCCTGACACTTTCGCTCAAAATTGACTAGAATTTCCCTGAACTTGATACACCACTTATACCTCTGCAATCAACGTTTGCTTTTGATTATAGCACGCTTAAAAAGAAACAAGTCGCTCACGCAGCTTGTTAAAACTCAAAATCGATCTTCATTCCAACAGGTGATCACAATTTTTTACATGTTTGCGAGCGTAATTAATAATTTTGAGGTAATTCAAGAGGCGACAAATAACACTAATTGGGAGTTCAAGCAACACGTCTAATCGTTAATCATTTTAATTGCTTATTTGAACTAGTAATTTAGTTTCTCAGCTGATTAAATTGCTTTCGGGAGATTGGATTGGGCGGAGAGTGTCAAATTGGGGAAGATTGAAGTGTCAAGGATTTTCTTCCCTGTATTGGCAATGCGACGAAGCATTTCTCATTGTTTCCTTTGTTTGCAAATGCGGCAGGGTTAGTTGTCGGCGACTCCGTCAGGTGTCGGTATAGCGACCTGCTCGTGGATCGATGAAGCCGTGTCTATCCAGGGACTGCAACCCCTGCTAGCAAGCGCTGGCTGGATGGTTGGTACTCATTCATACAAGGCTGGGACTGGGAGGGTGAATGGAGCAACAGGCATGCTGCGATGCTTGCGCTCTACCCATAATGCAACGACTTTCAAGGGGAATTCAGAAGTGATGACTGGATATAGATAATTAATTTTGAATTAGAAAATATATTTGTTTTAAAGATAACTTTTGAAAATCAGAAAGATTTTTCTGGAATTTTCGAGATGAATCGATAATTCTTCAACCATATGTGTGATGATTGAAACGTGATGTCGTTTGGTTTTGTTCTTTGTTGAAGATCTCATTCATAGCACAGATCATTACTCATTAGATACATCAATCATTCGTAAAACATATTTGCACATTTTGACTTGGTGTAATTTATAGGGTCAATATGGATGAGCTTTGTATACTTGTCCCATTGCTATATTTTACACTTATAAATCTACCTACCACGATACAATTGAGATTATATACTGTGCTTTCTTGTTTTATGAATCTTGTGCAACTTTGTAAAATTCGTTGATCTACAAAATCTCCTCCTAAAAGCTAAATTAATGCAGAAAATTGAGATTTCTCTTCCTCCTGGGTCATCTAACATGGTAACAAGAAGTGCGCATTTTCTTTTTAAATTTTGTCTTCACACTAACCGAATTAAAAAAATATATATTAGCTAAACCTTTCCATCTAATTAATAATGCACACACTAGGTCAGTTCGTTTACCCTGCCAAAGCTACCAGCAAACTGCCACAAGCACACATCATCCAATCAGATCGTTCATCTGTAGCTTGTGGCAGTTTGCTGTAGAGAGCTAGCTGTAGCTTTTGGCAGGGTAAACGAACAGACCTACTACTGGCGTACAAACATTACGACTTCTGGTATGACATTGTCGATAAATTTCGTAAATTCAAAAACCATTTGAAGAACAGTTCATCTCTCTTCACATTAAGCATGCATCTTCAGAAATCTCCCAGGATCGTAATAATAAGAACTGGATAAAGTGTCATGTCTGGATTAGGATTGGATTCTATGATAAGGTTAAAAGATAATGTATTTTATACGAAAGCCATCTCAAATCTTATTTTAATAACCACAATTCTTAAAACAACAGAGAAATGCTCACTCGATTTTTGTTTTTTTCTCTAAAAAAATCAAACATTTAATAATTAATGAGATATTTTATTTTTCATGCACACAATCACTTGTAATTTTGTTACCACAATAATTATTATAATATAATACTAAATACACACTCGGTTGGTTCTTTCGGAATAGTTCCATATACAGATTTAACAAAAACAAGCGGGCGGATCTGGAGATTTGACGATGCCGCACTCAAATCCCTCCCACAGACACTCTTGATTTCACCAACCCGAAGTCGTGTCCTCCAATTGACAAGACGCTAGATGACTAGGCACACATAGTATTTTATAACAAGAAAAATGTGTCATTTTCTTTCCTCTATGAAAAAATAGAAACTTCTGACAAAAATGAAACAAAAAACTTAAATAGTGGGAAATATGATGATTCAATGGTTACCATTATTAGTTTTTATAAATCTTAGGAGACTAACTATTACTAATTCTACACGCTCATAATTAGATATCAATAAAATTCCTCTCTACGAAACTAGCCATAGACTTGTACCGCATATTTGTGGAAGATGGATCTAAAGTTACTATTGTTATTTATGATCGTGAACCAGTGTATTAAAGATGTGCATTTGTTATGTGATAATTCATTTCCTATAACAAGTAAAACATGTTATTAGGTTTCTGCAAATAACGATTGGGAATATTATAACAAACTTTTCATTGTCAAGAACAAGAAAGGGGGGAAGGGATGGATTTGAATTATTGATTGATTATTGATTATGATAGTTACAGTGCAAAGTTGGGGGGTTAAAATATACACACAACCAACTGTTAAGGCTCTATAGAATAAATATAGTCATTTCCAGAACAATAATTTCTTCACGACATAAATAACAACTTGACAAATTTTAGTTAACTAACATAACTTCATTTTTTTTTATTGTCCACTTGTCTGTGGTGATCAACATGTTTAATAATTCTCATGAATGCCGAGATCAAACTTAGCATGTTCACTTTTAAGGCTACTTATATAGAAACAGTTGAGTTTGAGTTGTCGAGAAAACATGAGTTGGGTTAAAATGTGATCCCTCGAGTGACGACTTCTGAATCACGATTATGGCCGTGGCAAGCTCATATGAAGAGTATTTATAAGACACAGGACTCGGTTTTTATTATAGACTGCAGCTAAAAGACTTGGACAAATCAATATGCGAAGCTCTAGCACATTCATGTATTATAACAACTCGCTCGGATAATATCCCCACACCCAGGTCGGTCTTGGTGGAAAAAAAACCACAAGAATTAACTCGGCTAAAAGTGAAATTGCTTTTAGACATTTTTCTCATTTCCAGCGATAAAATCAGTATAAACAGTTCTTTCATTTACAGATTCAATCCTATTGAATCTCAAAAATGTCATGTCAAAACAGAAATGTACTCCATCGTAATAGTTCAATATCAAGAAGATTTTTAAATTTGGATTTAGGTATGAATAAAATAGACGTTCTTAAAATGTCTCTATTTTCTAACTTTTCAAATTAACGAGATTTTAAAAACACGATTTTTTTTTGATACACCTATCTCATCAGTCTTATATAAGGTTGCCGTTTCATTAAGTAGGCCTGATTAGTAAAATACGACTGTAGCAATTATTATTATCATTACAAATTTGCCAATGATAACAATATTATTATAATAATTATTAGTTACGTAACAAGTTAGCCGACCGACCGTCCCAATCTCTGATCCCGTCATACCATCTGAACAAGCAGTCTACTGAGAAGCATGACTACAAGCTCGTTTCACACATTTCTAAGCAAGCCTAAAACACAGCGTACGTCCAATATGCATGTCAATAAGGTATGGGATATGTGACATCAACACACAAAAGCCAATAAATAGCTCCCAGCTACCGAAATAACTTGGTATTACAAACCAAAACTGTCACAAACAATAAAATTACCAAATATATTAAATTATTATTGTGTCCCATTTAAATTGGGCAAATAAAAGTAATAATATTACCAACTTTGAAAAAGAAACGAATGTGAAAAAGTCATCATTCGAATTTCATAAATGTAAGCAAATATCAGAGTGATTTAAACAAGAACTTGAACAAACAATACACAAATGAGCGAATGTTTGATATCATAACGCTCATAGTCGAACAAGATATAGGCCCGTGGGCAAGGCGGTAGATGTCAAAATACTGGCCCAAAATGAAATCAACGGGGGTCGACAATTGGTCCATGAAGAGCAGCAATCATTATCATCTAAGTATCTAATGTAGAAGGTTTCTAAATACTATATTATCTAATATCATTTCGCTGATTGAGTTCCGACAATAGTGCGCATAAGTCTAAGTCTTACAAAGCTAAGGAGTTATCGTTATCATTATCCTAAGTTGTTTTATTATCTAATGTGGAAGGTTTCGCGGCTAGTTTCTAAGTATTGAAAGCAGGATTTATCTCACTCTCACACTTTTGTTTTGTTACATGCACACAAGACATTTATTTACACAATACTAGATGATGATTTTGGGTCCCGACGATATACAACGAACAGGGAAGCTATAGAACGCGAAAATACAACGACCCACAGATTTTCTACCCTGCAAAAATCCACATTTAATAGGACAAAAGCACATCATAATTTTTTTAAGCAGCTGTGTTACGACTTTTGCTTTTAGTAAGCAATAACCACGAAGGTATACGTGTGAGTGTGTATTTTTTTAATAACAATATGACGGGAGTTTTTTCATCTTTTCACCCGGTTACAAATTTTGGCGATTCAATTGTTGATTATTTTAAGTAATATCTAGGTAATCGAGTTCCTACATTCTGGTCATACTCATCTCAACTACTGGAATAACATTATCAATATAATATCATTATATTGTACAACAATGTAGACAACAATACGAACAGTCACGCTTATTTAGTCATAAAAATACAATTTCTGAAAGTTTCTTGTTATGTAATTAATTAATATGGGCAAGTTGGGTAGTGAGCTAATCTTCTTAGTGGGCAATCTAATTTAACTATGGCGGTACATTATTGAAAGGTTATTTAAGCAGTCACATTTTTTAAGAGCGAGCGATCAAAAGACTGGATCGTGCGAAGTTTAATAATATGTTTTAATTGGTGTATCATTTAACAATGCCTATATAGTACGAATCGCAGAGCAGACTATTGAAAAATTGTAGTTACGAAAAACAGAAGGGCGTAATATCATATTTTATAACTACGTCACGCGTATTGTTCGTGTTTCATTTTTTTTTAAGATTTGAAAATTGTGGTTATTGGTGGTGACTATTACAATCACGGACATAGAAGCACATTTGGTTAGTCGATTTGCAAAGCAGACAGCGATCTAGACGAGACATTGGATAGTAATAGAGTCGATGAGGTGAAACCTGACTTAGAATCGCTTTTCGCTCGGTCGAACGAGGGATTTAGATTCTAAATTTTATTTTAATCTAGTTTAGAAAAAGAAATATCAAGTGGATGGATACCATTGACGTAAATGAGCTTGGAATGGATTTTGAAAACTTTGATTTCCCCTTTTGCGCGGGGGCAAAGAATCATTATTTAAACCATCACACCGAGTATAAATAACGTACAATTTCTTTTCACATAAAATCAGATATGTGAAAATGAAATTATTTAAATTTTTATGAAACGCCATCCATTTAGTTCGTTCATATTATTTTTCCCGCGTAATATAAAACCTTCAAATTGAAATGTCGCCGCTTATCAACGGTATCCAACCAACCCCTTGGGAACAACAAGGTAGAACTTCGATTCAGATATTTCTACAATAATAACAACCAAATGTAATAAGAATAGTCGGTAGAATTCGTGGTGTAATCATTTGAGAACAAAGAAGGCATTATTTTCCAAAGATCACAGTCTGTTTTATTTAAATATTTTATTTTTAATTTGGAGAAGAGAAAATATTAAATACCAAAATGGAGTAACGTCCAGTTAAAAAGTAAGAATTTTTAACATCAACAATGATCGATCTAAATACCGTAAATTTTCAACATGGCTGCTTTGCTGGTTGGTGTTAAAAGTTTCTTGATAATTCATGAAAATCTTTCGCGACCATAAAAACTCAAATATCCGGTTTTGACCCACATTTTAATTATTACGGAATTAACATCACAGTTACTTACTTCGTTCCAAACTCAAATCTGACGGCCAGCTTTTCTCCGTGAAGAATTGATTGGAATGATTCCAGACGGAATAAAAATATCAAAGCAAATGTGCATTTGACAGAATATTGCTATAAAAATGTACGTATTCTTAACATTGCCAACACAAATAATCTCTAAGCTATCCAGCTTTTGTACCCGACGAATCAATTTCAAGGAACCAATCAGATTTACAGGTGATTTGAAACAAGCTGTTGTCCGAGGATCAGGTAAGAAGTGTTCTTGCTTAGGCCTAACGATCCGATGACTAGATCAAAATGATTGATTACATTAACATTAGTATCAATAATTATTTACAACAATGGTTGTTTTCAAACTAAAGGGGAAATTGACAAATACGACATCACAAAACTCCGCCATGGTTATTTAATAAGTACACAAGCAGTTTGGTGACAAATTGTAACAACATCATTAAGAAACTAGACAGTTAGTTCCAAAGGAAACGAGCCCATTGTTCTCGCGCGACGATACAAAAGCGTGACTAGGAATTACGCAGCTAGATTATAGTAATTAATAGTATTAGTTTATAAACATTCATGGATGCGCTGTTCCCTAATGTAATTGACTTTATTTGATTCACATAGACTCGGTTATACAATCGGCGACACTCCACAGTCCCATGTGGAGTCGGAAGGATTTCCTTCTAAAATCCACGTCGCAAACTTTCTCTTCCCAACTCCCGAGATGATAAAAAAATAAGAAACAATCTGGTTTAGCCTAACAGAGATGAATGATATATCGAAAAAGGGTAAAGATTATCTAAATTCTACAAAACACATTCCTCCTCAGTCTTCCCAAATTGTTTCTAGCTACTTTTTTTTGACAAGTTGACAACACCCCACGACAGTTTTTGTACTGAATATGTATGTCTAACTACATTACTGCTACAAACACGGACGATGAGGGTTTTGCTTTAGCAGAAGAGCACAAGCTTAATGTCTTGGCGTCAAGCAAGTCTTTCAGTAAAATCAATTTGTTTTAGACATTATTATAGATTTAGTATATTGTGCCCTGGGTCAGGAAGATTAATCATCACCAAAGTTGTGCCGAAATCTTCCTATTTTCTTTCTTAGCTTCATTTTCTTTCAAGGAAAACTACTATCGGCATATTTAATAGAAAATCGTATAAAATTGGAAGAGTGTAAGAAAAACGCGGGACTCTTGTATGTATCTACAGGATAGGTATAAAATAATCGCAGTGTGAAGGATTCTGAAGGATGAAAGAATATCCTTGATATGTAGGATAGTTGTCCTTGCCCAAATGTCTGAGCAGGAGAGCAAATCGCCGCAGCTTCCCTTTGTTTCAACAGTCGTCTAGAGGAGAAGGTAGAAGAGAACCAAGGTACAAAATCAAAACAAAGAGAAATGAAAGGAACATAATCTTATTTAAAAAAAGCATATTACAACAAAATAACTAGAAACAAAACTGTAATAATACACAATATTCGACTCGAAATATCATCTACAAAAATCAACATAACATGATGTAAAAATAATTGAGGTTACTACTTATTGAGAGAGAAATAGGCAAATGATGACTGTCAAGTAACATTGTCTAAGAATCAAATTGCTACTAGTAGCATTTAGTAACATCTCCAGAATATCTCCATCTCCGAGATTAATTACTCTATTCTGATTATATTCACAAGAAATGATTGAAATAAATTGGTGGGTCCACAAAATTTAAGTATAAAACAATTAATATCTGTCTCTGTAACATATGCCTAGATGGCTCTCAAATATTATTTTTCAATGTATACTCATTAAAAAACAAACAGAAATAAATTATTATACAGCAGATAAATAATGTTGCTAAGTATAATTAAATATAATATTACCAATCAATTATCTATTCATCGTATAAAAAACGGAAAGATGCAGAGTATGCAGGCAGATCGTACTAACCGACACAAAAGAATAATAAACGAGCCAAACACTGAGAAATGTTTCGAGCAAAGAGGAAACAACGTACTTACTTCGAGAACAAACCATACAAAATACTACCATCTAATATAAAAGAAAACTCATTTCTCAAATACTGATTATAAATTAAAACACAACAATCACATCTTCAGCATTAAAAGTGTTATGTTATCAATGTAAAAAATGTGATTTTGTAAAAATTTCCACAGAAATTATTTCCTCTTGACCTATATAAAAATTCGTAATACTTTTTACAACTTTAAATGCGTTTAGACTATTTTTGAGAATGTTTCAACAAAAACGAAAAATATCTTCTCATTTCCGTGACTACGTTTTAAAGTAAAGTAATTATGATAACTACTGGAATAATAGGTGCATCAATCTACTGCAGTTTGCCTACACAAGAGTGAAGAAAGTGCAACGTTAAGCTTCTTACAGGATAATACAGAGTAATACCTTATCAAGAAAACAAACAAACAAACGGGCATAACAAAGTAAACTAAAGCAAATAATAGTAATATTGAATGTAAAACATAATAGTGGTCATGATCAGTGCTGGTCCTGTTGTGGGTATCAAAGTCCCCAGCAGGAAAAACTAATCTTACGAAAAAAAACACTTCCAAGTGACTAGTGGGCTCGGGGTTCGATCCCAGTAACACGTTTAGGCGACAGCATTTAACAAAGGAAAGCCGTTCGGCATTTACCAGCTTAGAAAGTGTTCAGCAACCAAAATTACCCTACTATTTAACAACATTATCCACTGTGAATGCGTTTTTTTAACCCTTCGGAAACTGACTGCAATATTCATTATATTAATAATTAATCTACTTACTTCTGCTCAAGATACGACTACTACTCGGCTATTTTGTCGGCACAAAACAGCACATTAAACACGCGCATAGTAAAATAGAGCTCATCGCTGCAGTGCACAAATCACACACTGACTTCACCATGGCCTAGGCACCACGAGTTAACTGCTAAAAGGTTCCCTGCTAGATTATCAAGTATTGGTCACGAAACGCTTCTGATTGGCTGCGTAATAAAATCAGTTTTTAAAAGGAGGAAATGCCCGTATCCAGTAGGCCTCTTCAATATAAAGACAATATATGGACGTTTCCCTAACCAATCTTGTTCATTAATATGATCGGATTATGTGCCATCCTAATTTGGCAAACACGATTCATGCACGTTGAATAACACGTTCAAATACAATACAAAACTATTTCTATCATTTTTAATATTATTTTTAAATTTATATTATTATCGAGGGAAGAAATCAGCTAATTTTTTAGAAGAGTCACGAGACAATAACAGCATGTAACTTACTCGCATACCACTCCTCATAAAAATGCACAACAATTAAGTGTAGGAATGGTTGCTGTTAATAATTATAACATTAAGTAAACAATGCTTTTCTTCATCAGTCAGTCAAGATGGCTGCCTTGAGATCTAGTCCAGCACAATGCAGGACTAATCAACAAATGGAGCGGCAGTACTCCTAGAGAAGGTGTGTGTTTGTGGGATATGTCTTCATAAATTACAACAACAATAACATATCTAACTCTCTGAAACAGACGGGTGCGTAACTTAGAGACCGATGGGGGGCACCTGGACATAGCGGTAGATGTAGAGTCGGTAATCCTTGCTGGCGAGCACGACCGAGCCGTCGTCCATGAGCGCGACGTCGAAACACTGCGCGTGCTTCACCTTCGACTCGAGCGCGGACACCAGCTGCCCGTCCTGCGTGAAGATGGTCAAGTTGAAGTTGTTGTGATTGTCCGCGATGAGGATCTCGCCCGCGGAGTTGATGCCCACGCCGATCGGGTAGTTGGTGATTCCCTCGCCGCCGATCTGGCGCAGGTACACGCCGTCGTAGTTGAACACCTTGACGCAGTGCGCGCGATTGTCGCTGATGAAGATCTCCTGCTTGTCGTTCACGACCACGCCGTTGGGGAACTCGAGATGTTTCGAGCAGCCGAACTTCTGCAGCACGTTGCCCGACTGATCGAAGATGATGACTCGCATGACCTTGCATTCGACGACGACGACACGGCCTTTGTTGTCGACCGTGACGCCGCGCGGGTGCTGCAGAATGTTGGCACCGAACTTGCGCACGAACTGTCCGTACTGGTTGTAGATTTGGATCTGATGCGTGGGCGAGCGCTCCGTGACGATGATGTCGCCAGACGTGCGCACAACGGCCACTCGGTTCGGATACAGGAGTTGTCCGTCTCGCTTGCCACACTCGCCGAACTGGAACTTGAAACGGCCCTCCTTGTCGAAGATCTGAATTCGATGATTGTTCGTGTCCGCAACGATGATGTCGTTCTGAGCGTTGACGGCAACACCGCTGGGCTCCGTGAACTGTCCTTCCATCACGCCGAACTCACCGAACTTGCAGTGGTAGATCATCTTCTGCCGCTTGATCTGGGACTTGGGCGGGAAGATAGCCGTGGACATAAGCTTGGAAGTCAGATCCAACATGGAATCTCCATGACCGTTGGAAGAGAGGGAGTAATGGTCGCTGCCGCCGTTCTGATAGATGCTGTCGGAGCCTCCGTTAGACCACTTCTCGTACGGGTTGTGTCCGTTCAGGTTTAGATCGCTGATCGGTGCGGAGAACGGTCCGAGACTGAGACTGGCGCTGTTGAAACGCTTGGCGATGATCGTGGGCTCAAACTGCGACGATGAAGAGCTCGACGAAGACATAAGACCGTTGGAATATGGCCGATCGATGACACCGTTAAGTCCGTTGCTGCCGTTAAGTCCGGTGTGAGTGCCGTTCATCAGGCCGTTGAGACTGGCGGTTCCGTTGAGTGCCGAACCATTGAGCAAGGAGCTGCCATTGACAGGTCGAGCGATGGGCGGCTGCTTGCTGGGACCGACCGGAACCTCGGAGCTGGAACGGACGTATCCGAACGTGTTCCTGACGCCCACCTGGATCGCCTGGTAGTTGGAGACGAACTCCAGCTCGCAGCCCGACGTTTGGCCGCCCTGTTCGGGGTTGAAGTTCTGGAACGCCACGAACTTGGTGTCGAGAACTCGCTTGAACATCAGCGCCTCGGCGACGGTGGCGTGCTTCGTGAGACGCTCGACAAAGTCACAGGTGTTGTAGATCTTGTCGACAGTCTCCTGCGTCTTCTGGCCTTGAACGTTGAACGCCATCTGCTTGGCAGTGAACACACTCTCCAGCTCCTTCAAGATCTCCTGCTTGCGTTCGTCGAGCATGGAACGATAGAACTGGTACGTTTCGTTGATTTCATTCTGCGCCTTGTGGTACTGGACTTGCAGACGACTGGCGTTGTGCTCGATGTTCTTGAGCGAGGTCCGAACATCGTTTGCTTTGCTCTTGCCCTCTTGCATGGCCTGGACCATCAGCTCCACTTGCTTGGGTCCAACTTCGGTCAGATGCTCGTAGTTGTGGATACCGCTGGGATGCTCGAGGATGGTACATTCCTTGCATATCGGCCCGTTGCACGTGAGGCAGAAGTACTTGACGGGCTCGGTCTTGTGACGGAGACAGTAGACGGGCTTGTCGCCGGTACTTCCCACCTTCAAATCGTCCTTGCCATTCTGCTCGCCCACGGAGAGGACCCGGTGTCCCTCGAAACAGTGCATAAACTGGTGAGCCATCTTACAATTAGGACAGAGAAAATTCTCACAGTCCAAACAGCGTGCTACTACTTCTGCGGCACCTCCTTTACAACCGGTGCAATGCGGCTGTTCAACGTTGAGACAATTCTTGATAGTAAAGTCAGGCAACAGCGATGCGATGCCTTGCGAACTTAAAACACACTCTTGCTGGCACAACGAACAGGTCAGTTTATCAGGTTGCTCCTGGTTTTTCTCCAGACACGAAAGACAGAAAGTGTGCAAACACGGTAGTAGCCTTGGATTGGTGAACGTATCAAGACATAGCCCGCACTTGGTATTTATGCCGCCACTGCTGTGCGACGAACTGAATCCGTTGGAGCTCGAGAGACTGGCGATTGAAGCGGGAGGCGAGCAACTGTTGATCGTCAACGGCGAATCTTGGAGCGGAGATAACGAGCGGAAATCGACGGCGTCGATCAGACTTTCGATTGAGTTGATTCCAGGTAGAGAATCGATTGAAGGAGTCGGAGAAGCCATCTTCAGTCAAACGTCATTACTAAAACAAACAGAAGAAAAAGAAACGTTAGTTGTATGCCAATATTTTCAAAAAAATTACTTGTCGCTAATCCCATTTTATACCAACTCAAATACAATAGTGGATGTACAATTGATGGCCTTTCTTGGAAACTGTCATTGTTGAGTATGAATAAAAATATATTGGGTCAGAGTCTAATATTAATTTGTAGTAACAGTTGTACAACAGTTGTCAAACTAAAAAATCAAACTAAGAACACATAAAATCCTAGGGCTACAATAAATCCATGTTCATCCATGCACCTTATAGAGAAACGTGCAAGGTTGTACATAAACAATTTATGAAACAAAAGACTGCGGAGAGTCGCATCATTTTTTTTAACAGCCTCACAGAAAATGCAGAGGAAAGTGTTACTGTCATCAGTTCAACAGTTTTCCCTAACAACATATGAGCTAGCAATGTCAAGTTCATCTCATGTTAGAAACTAGCAAAGCAACCTGTAAAAACATTGGGTACACCAAACCCCCTGGCCGATATCACTCTTGCCAAGTCAACTCCTACTCTTGTTGCGGCCTTGAAAACGCGTCGGTATCAGCTGTGCGTGTTGCCTACACACGAGGTAAATACATGGTGATCAAGGTGGGCCAACAGGTGGCGGCGTGGCGCGCAAACACAAAACACGCTTTCTAATCGATTCATCGGGCGCCAAAATCGTGCTAAACTTTCGCACAGCCTCCACACAAAGTCATTAGGAAAAGACGCAGAAGAAAAGAGCAGCGGGTGGGAAATTTTGACAACTTTGAAGAGGCAAATAAAAGTTTCACGCGAGGAGGGAATATTTGTTGAGTAAAATGAGTTAAGTAAAAAAAATTTGAAACTCATAATTCACACAACTTTAATGGCATTGATGTTGATGTCACAAGTGTACTAACTGCATTAATATGACAATGTGCTCTTTCGCCTAATTAAATATGCATTAATCTGTAATTTTACGGAATTTGCGACCTTATTTTCATGGCATGACCAAAACAACGATATAGTTTCACTTTAATCTGAAAGAGTTAAAGTTTGAATCAAATTATTTTTACTACCATTGAAAAGTCGTCGCCAGAAAAACAAGTATGCGTTTCGCGGATGTGAGCCAAGAATAAAGCATAATCAAGTTGATGTCTGCTTTTTCATTCTAGAAAAAGAAAATACGCAGCGAAGAGAGAATTTGAATCGCTCATTGTCACACTTCTGTTGAATATAAAAGTACGAGATGGAAAAGAAGAGACACCAATTGAATGACAAAACAGCGATATAACTCGTCTGCGAGACGTGTCAACGCCGGCAATAAACACGCGGCGACCGGACACCACTCATTAAACCTCGCGCCATCTCGCGTCGCGGCGCCCGTCCCCCGGCGTCCACCCCCTCGGCGACCAATCACAGAGCACGGGGTCCCGTTCATTTAGCTCGATATACGACGCCGACGCCGGCCGTGACGTCAGACCTGTTGCCAAGGCGACGCCAGTGCGCAGCGTCGACGGCGCCGCGGCGGCGGTGCAACCTTGGGGCGCAGGGGTCAAGTCAGGGCACCGCCAGGAGAGGGGGGGAGGGGCGCTATTCGTCACGTAGAAGCCGAAAACTTCGCAAAATGCGCAGTATTTCAAGTTCGAGGCCGCGAGGCCGATGAAATTATTATTTTTGCAGGGATTTTGTATTTATAATTTAATGAGAAATGTTGAAGCAGGCGGTCGCAAGCTAATAGTTTGGAACTATTCCTGCATTTCACTTGGCAAAAAAACTCGAAGAAATATCCCCCGATTGCAATGGTCAGAATGAAAGTCTGTGCCCCTGTCAAACGCAAACTGTCAGTCCCCTCGAACCCCCTGGGAAACGTACGAGGTACCCCTATCACCTGCACCTACGTGTTCCCAGACGCTATTGTCCGCCGCATTGGCACTCGAGTAGGTGCGCGGCGCACAGGAGCCGAACCCGAGACTGAACGGAAGGGCGAATGCGGGCGACGTGACAATGCGCCCCTATAGACACACAGCCTCCTCGGCGCGACGACAACAACAACAGAATGTGTCTCCGGCAGCTGAAATCTCAGCGCTCGAGCCCGCATAAGACGCCGGAGTTCGAGTTCCCTCGCTTTAGAGGCGCCGGAGAGTCGTGTCGCGGCATAATGGGTGCTTTGTGCACCTCTTGGGTGTTCGGGGACAAGTGGTTGGGGCCCAAGAGACTCTTCGAGCGGTATCAACGAGCTCATAAAACTAAATTAGAACTACGTGTACTAAACATTATTAAAATATGGAACCCACAACGTCTTTTTTTTTTTAGTAATTATTCATTATAAACTCCCAAAAATTTTTCATAAAGGTATAAATTGAGGCCAAACGACTTCATAGTTCAAAAAATAAAATACCACTAGAGAACAAAATATATTTTAATTTGTATTACATTATTTTATAATAAGGGATGAAATAATGTGAGGAACATCCGGCAGAACCGATGCTCAAACCCGTGACATAACTTACCGAGCAGCTCTACCAACCGAGCTACCCGGACGGAGAGAGTTTGATAATTGCGAATTGCAATGACGTGTTCTTCATAATTGCCAGCGCAAGGATTCTGTCAGTGATTCCGTCAAGAGTTCTACCCGCGTCAAAAGCAACATCCCAAGGTTTATCTCTGGATTTCCTCCGCTCCATTACCCAACATCGACGAGGAATGTCGAGTCTACGAGAGAGCAAGGTAACGACGCCCGATCAATCCGACGCCGAGATTGACCGACGCTCGGCGGCGGGACGGCGCGACGCTCTTGTCAATACACAGCCATCTCGGTGTCGGATATCTAATAAAGCGCGCGCACAATGAACACACGCGATCGGAGTCAGTCGACATGGAATCGACGCGCCGATAATTGCGAGAGCGCCGTTTTTACAGATGCGCGTTTTGCAAGATTCAATCAGAAGCTCATATTCCAAATTGCCTCCCATTAAGTGTCTGAAAGTATTTGATATGATGAAGATGAATAATTACTTTGCTAATTCATGGTAAAATTGCTTAATCACAACAATGCGCCTAAATATGTTAGTAGATTATAAGATTTCGCAAAGGCCGTGGATAAAATTTACTTGATCATCACGCACAGAGCAGAAGAATTTACCTATCATCACATGGTTGAACAGTCTTATTCTAAATAAGTGTTGCGAGTGGAAAATCATGGACGTGCATGCAGCTTGTATAAGCAAAGCAAGCAACGTTTACGTAATCAATCTTCACTCGCTCACTCGCTTTATAATTAATATTATGAAATATTTCAAACATGGATTATGTAAATAATTAAGGATGTTTTCCTCGAATTCGACATCTTGCCACTTTACTTCCTACAATGTTTGACACTAATCTACTTGGGCGATCTCCCCCCCCCCCCCCCCACTCTCTCTAAAAATGGCTAATTACAATTGACACGGACTGCAATATCCCAGCAATGTCACTATTTGCCTGTTCCCATTTACCAGTAGCTAATTACTAATTAGCTCTCGTTTTGTCAACATCAACAACTGAGATGCAAAGAAGTTGACATTGTTGAGTGGTTGAAACTTGGTTGGGAGAAACACCCCTTTTTCTAAACACCGTACGAGTTCATAATTCGCTTTAAACTGCGAAATTACGAATAAAACTAGATGTAACCAGACATTGTAAGATTGTTTTGTAAAAAATACATCACAGCTTTGTAATACATTACGGTTACATTTTTCCAGAAATATTGTCCCCAAAAATTTGAATACTTCAATTTGTTTTTTATTTTCAATTACCCTGCTATAAAATTACATGATAACTTTCTGTTCGCAGAGTGAACGAGGCAAAACAAAAAGGCACCCCGTCATTTCACATTTCCATGACGAATTAATGAGCTAATCATCGATCGATTTGCCGGGCGCACGGGGGGGGGTGCTCGCGCCTCGTGCGCCCGACCGGAAGTGGAGTGTCAGTCGTCGGCCGTTACTGGTCCCACTTCCGGCGACAGCTGGCCAGGCCCGATCTCTTCGCGCAGGAGGGTGTCATTGTTTCGACGCCATTGTGGGCTCCCGACGAGAAGAAGCCGTTAAATTTCATTATTGGTCACGAAATTTAGTTCAAGTTCGAATCCATCAACATGTTTTCTCGAGCGCCTCATCGAAAGTGGTACTTCGAAACGGTTTTTCAAGCTGTCGTTTACAATGGCGAGCATTCCGTTACCCCACTGCAGATGTTTAGTTTCATAGGAGACAAGGGATGGAAAACGAATTGGAATGCTATCAATGGACGGAAATTGAATAATTGAAAGTAAATAGTGGATGATATTGTTTCAGAGGGAATCAACAGCGAGGTTCAAAGCGCGAAATAATTGAATTGGAAGAGAGAAATAAGTCGAAATTATGAAAATACGAAAACCGACAGGATAAATAAAAATCAGTCATGTAGTCAATTAATAAAACGGTTTTGGAAAAAAATACCTTGTTTTTGTATAAAATTAACTTTTCATAACTAACAAGCTCCGTACGTTGTCGTCAAGGGAAGTTTTACAACCTCCTAATAATGCATATTACTCAAAAAGTTCTGAATAAGACCAACACAGAAATGAAGTCACATTGCCGAACAATATAAATTATTTCAAGTTCGCAAAAGATAAACATAAACTGAAAGTAAAATGTACAATGTATAATTCTCTCCAAAGGTCATCGTGAAGAAGCCCCTGCTAGGTAGGCCGCCCAAGTGACTTGGTTGCCATGCGGGCCAGTATCGCGCCCCTGCTAGGTAGGACGCCCAAGTGACTTGGCTGCCAGGCGGGACAGTATCGCGCCCCCGCCAGGTAGGCTCCAACGCGGGACAGTATCGCGCCCCCGCTAGGTAGGCTGCCAGGCGGGACAGTATCGCGCCCCTGCTAGGTAGGCCGCCCAAGTTACGCGGCTGCCAGGCGGACTGTATCGCGTCCCCGCTAGGTAGGCCGCCCAAGTGACGCGGCTGCCACGCGGGACAGTATCGCGCCCCCGCTAGGTAGGCCGCCCAAGTGACGCGGCTGCCACGCGGGACAGTATCGCGCCCCTGCTAGGTAGGCCGCCCAAGTGACGCGGCTGCCATGCGGGACAGTATCGCGCCCCTGCTAGGTAGGCCGCCCAAGTAACGCGGCTGCCAGGCGGGACAGTATCGCGCCCCTGCTAGGTAGGCCGCCCAAGTGACTCGGCTGCCAGGCGGGACAGTATCGCGCCCCCGCACGCCGGCAGCCGAGGACCGCTTTCACGACAGCGCCGGGGCAGGCAGTGGATGACCGCACAGGCGAAAGTCATACGCACACGTCTCATTACAATATCATGATGTAAGTGCGATCGCCCGCCGCCGCTCTTGTGAGTGGGGCCCCTTTCACTCTCGCGAGTACAACTTACACGCGGTGGAGTCGATTAGTACGCATGCACGATAGCAATTGAAATACATTGGTTTGCGCTCTTAGTTGTCAAATTCAATACCGGACTTTCGGTCAATTCAGGACATGTGTGCACCTGGTAGTCTGGAATATACGAATAATTGCATTATAATTTATAATTCAACCATGAACGTATAGGACTGATGTTTAGTAAATGTATTAGAGAACTAATACATGTTAGTATTAGAGACCTAGAGATTATAAATTGATTTTACACTAATTCTAGGCTCCTGCAGACAAAACAAGCTGCCTTGTGTAATGTGTACTTGTCGAGCCGACACGTGTAATGTTATCTTGTCGAGCCGACCACGTGTTTACTTGTCAGGTCAACACGTGTACTTGCGAGATCACGTGCAATGCCATGTCGAGCCGACAAGTGTAATGTACTCTTGTCGAGCCGACCACGTGTACGTGCGACATCACGTGCGATGTGTACTTGTCAAGCCGACCACGTGTAATATGTACTTGTCGAGCCGACCATGTGTTTCCTTATCGGGTCAACACGTGTACTTGCGAGATCACGTGCAATGCCATGTCGAGCCGACAAGTGTAATGTACTCTTGTCGAGCCGACCACGTGTACGTGCGACATCACGTGCAATGCCATGTCGAGCCGACAAGTGTAATGTACTCTTGTCGAGCCGACCACGTGTACGTGCGACATCACGTGCGATGTGTACTTGTCAAGCCGACCACGTGTAATATGTACTTGTCGAGCCGACCACGTGTTTCCTTATCGGGTCAACACGTGTACTTGCGAGATCACGTGTGTACTTGACGAGCCAAGCACGTGTTTACTTGTCGAGTCACACGTGTACTTGCGAGATCACGTGCACGCTGTCATGCAGCATCCACTTCTCGAGAACATCGTGCAGGACATTCAGAATAATTTCCACGTTTCTTCGAAATAGTTCAATCATCTTCGCCGCCTCCAGTGGGGTGACGTCAGAATGTTTCCAGAACCAATACCTACACACTCTTTGTGCTTCGCCTGCAGCCGTTACCATCCAACCAACACGTGTGGAACGTGGTCTATCTATAAAATAAACTATGCTCTTGCAAATCGTTTCGTTTTAGTACGTTTGTTCTCGTACTTGGAAATGGCCTTGCTACTTGTTGAAGTGGTATTTCAATTTCGCAAATGTAACTCTGAGGTAACCTGAAAATCTACCAATCGGCGGTAGTGCGAATTGTTGATTGTACTCCACATGATTGCGGATCTCCTGTTCAAAGAGCACGCTCCTGATGGACTTAAACATCGATCATTTCGGATTCATTTCGGTTTCCAATTTACAAGCACTTTTAATAAGTGCAATATTACTTGCCAATATGCCAGCAAGGATAATGAATTGTACTGTTCAGATTGTGAGGTCCTTGAACGCTCTTGTTTTCACACAACACAGCACTTTATAAGGGTCATAATTTTATAAACATTGTTGATTTATCAAATGTACAGTTACAAATTACAATATACGTCATCTGTAGGACAATGATGTAAATTTAACAGACTATACAAAATGTTCACCCAATCATAGGGATAAACCTGAACATATTCGGTTTTTTACATCTTAACTTGATAGCCGTAAAACGCATAAACATCCTAATTAATGGAGCCTTTTTGTGTGGACACTTCTCTCGTGGTACAGAGTGACGGGTACAGAAGGCGATGAATATCTAAATTTACGAGCGAGCAAGGTGAAGGTTTCCCCTGGCAACAGTTTCGAAGACGCAACCCTCTCCGGGGCGATGTTTTGACAGAACTCTCAGGAGATGCGCGCGCGTCGCCGGAAGTCGACGAATTTCCCCGGCCGGATATGACATACACACCGCTCATTTCCTCCCGCGCTCGAAAAGTGAAGCCGCAAGATGGGTCCAACACTCCAATAATCGAGCCGGCCGTGGGTTCAAGTCCCATTCAACGAGGCCGGGAATAGATTTCGGCCGAGATCGTTGCATATTTATCGGAAACACGGCTCTCGCTGGCAGCTCCCGCATCATCGGAAACCGAACGCTTATTAAAATTCTACGAGATTCATCCACGGCGCAAGAGATGATGCGAGCGCGGAAAACAATTTCACTCGGCCAATAAGTCACATTTGCTCGGGAATCGCTCTGCAATTAATAGGAAAATCAATAAGAGACTCACAAGCCGCAGAGCTGGATCAACGAATTTTTTTAAAAAGTGGAAGGAATCGGAAAAGCGAAAAAGAGTGTTCAAAATATCTATAATTGACACTCTATAGTACGTTTTATTAAAGACGGAATGAAGAAATGTGACATCATTTCATTGAGAATTTCACGCGTCGTGTCAGGATTCTCGTTGTTCTGGCGCGTCGATGGCGTCGGGACGTTCAATTCCTATCGCCAGAACGCGACAAAATGGCGCTTCCCACATCATCGTCAACTATTCATAACCTCTGCCGAATTCATAACAATTTTCCCTTAGGAAGGCGTGAAAACAAGCGTTCGTAATATACGTGTTTATAGCTGTATAAAGTTGGACGTTCGTCGATCAGCTAATACACCCAACATCAATGCAATATTCATGGTCGCCATGCCAAGATGCTAGGCAACCCACACTACACGGCTGTATTGAGTGAAGCGTGTCTTAGAACCGACAGGCGCAGTCTACAAAGATGACTTTGATGTTGATTTGAACAGAGTAAAATAGGCCAAGAGGAGGAATATACAGATATGCTGTAAAAAAAATGTAACACTAAATCGAAAAAAGAACACACACGCAAATGCTGGGAAGGTTCCCTACTAATATTCATACACGACCGTCTCCCATAATAATTTCGTTGCCACTGGACTTATAGCGGCGTAAAACACACACAGAAATGTGAATGCCCACGTACATGCATAAAGGCGTGCGACAAAAACCAGGTCTAGACTGCAATAACAAACAATTTAATTATTACCCTTTGATAACCTTGAAGTCTGAAGTACTCGGCAACTTGTAAAACTGGTGTAATTAGATAAGTGGCGCGGTGCGCGGCAAAATAAAAGTGAACTGTCCAGATAAAGAACTCTTTCCCACGCCTCCGCGACGGCTCAACTAATCCAGTTCAGTGACTGCGAGAGTCCTATACTCTCTGGCAAGATCACCACTCCTAGAAACGAATCGACGAAATGTGATGTCCAAGACAAAAAGGCATGGAATGAACAAAAAAGAAACGCGTCTATTAGTTACGAATCCAAGTTCCTGTGAACTGGGGGCAAGTTAGTACTTGGGTTTTCGGAGAATGGTTCTACATGAACGGAATCCACTTCTTGGGGTCGAATTTTCTTTTTGATTTAAAAGTACGTCCAAGAAATAGAACCACTTTTATGTATATTATACCAAGACTTGTTAATTTTCAATCGGCTTCACTGAGTGACGTTGGTGGGTGGGAGTTGACACTTGACATGGGTCGATCGGTATAGTAGGTTACTGGACGTTTGCTCTCCTCCTGCCGGAGAGAGAATTTCGTATTTCAAATCGAATCTATTGAATTCCACTCGCATCCAATGAAGCATAGCTAACTCCGAAGGTACTTCGTCATCGCATAACTATTGAAAGAATTTCCGTCGGAGGTGATGCATCTCTGTAGAGCTGTTTGAAACTCTGAGAGATGCTTGTGTTGACTAACCCAAGGCGGACGAGCACAGATCTTCCCGCCATATGCGAGGCTATGACGTCATCGCAAGTGTCTGGTAGCAGCACATCGCACACACACTTCTCCGCTTACGTCATCCGATGAACACAGCTTCTGTTCTGTCTGTTAGATCATCTCGAGATGATGAGTGAGAGAGAACGCGTCCACTGAACCAATGACTAAACTGACGTTGGAAAACCGTGGAAAAAGAGAGAGAGAATGAGTGAAATCCTCCGGGACCTCTCGAGAACAGATGAAACGCAAATGTCAAGTTACGTGTTCACTTGGTCGGGATTAGGAAAGCAACAAATAGAGTGCTCTTGTCTAAAGCAAACTTGTAAATTTCGTTCCATTTACTAATGCTTTTTTGTACCACCGCCATCTATAAGTCTGTTCAATCATCGCGTCGACAAAACGTTCTATTTTAATTTGAACTTGTCGCCAAGTTGAGATTGCGCCGCCAAGCGAAAACGATCCATTACTGTTATATTTTGAATTTTCGTTCCTATTCTCGAATTGAAGCAATTCCACCGCCATCTCTACGATTGATCAGTGAGATACTTCATTGGAAAGCAAAGGAAACACGAAAGATCGCCTTTGGAATAATTTCAATCAGTGCGGATGCCAGTTTTCATGCACTATTTAGAATATTTTCAAACATCCAGAGGCGAGTATTATTCTTGATCACTCTTGAAAGCATCGTTGGCCACGTTCCCCGGGGATGTCGTATTGCCTCAGCACCTTTAATTTCGATCAAAGTCAAGTTTTAAAGAGCGAAGTATATTTTGTCGCGCTCAATGTCATAATTTGGAGCAAATTGGAGTGCGCCCTCGAGACGGCTCTCCGTTCAATGAGTCTGCAGGGAGGCAGGAACAGAGAGGAGGGGGGGGGACAATTTTATCGGCCAGATAGGCGACTTCGGAATAATGTGGGTGACGTCCTACCGCCTGCACAGTGTCACCATTCGCCAGCGTAATAATCAAGTCCCGACCGAATGCGATTAGAAAGCTCGGAACACCCGGTTATCATTCAGTGACGATTGGCGTTCATCAGAAAGTTTGGGACACGGCATGGCCTTTTGAAAATCAATTGTACCCAATTGTTGTTTAATAAATTAGCGTCAAAAGTTCAGACAAGAATCGTAATAAAAAAACTGACCATAGCACATTCTCTCTCCTAGTAAAGACCGTTTGTTACTTTGATTCTTTGGACCGAAGGACAATTTGTCAAGTGGGGCAAACCTTCGTGATCTTCTTATAGGTGCTCGACAGTAATTTCCTTTTGACACGATTTGATCACGAACATTTCGGAGTACTAGGTACTTACTATTGTCTGCCACCAGAGGAGGGGAATTGAATCTACACAAATTGGCTAAAATGATACGATTATTAAAAGTCCACTTTAAAGCCGGCAACCCCAAATGGCTGGCTGGGCTATTACACATGAGATTACACTCTTGTGAAGCCTTCTTGTGTTGATTATCTTCCCCACCCGACCTCCGAAACCCAAAACGGCGCTGCCAACATTAAGAACAGCGTAGAAAACGCGCGCGTCGGGACGGACGCCGGACCAATGAGACGCCGCCGCCCGATGACCCCGTGTCGCGTGACGCAGCGAGGTCACGGCCACGTGACTCACGCACGCACCACGTGGGCAGCGTGACTCACGCACGCGAGCGTTGCACAAGCGACGACAACGCGACCGTGACGGGACGGGAAAATCAACGGACTGTCACACGGCGGGAAAAACAATGATTATAATCGTTGTCGTTGTCTGGAATAGTCTATTATAACAGGCTCATTTATCGTGGTATTTCATCCCTTCTATCGTCATTGACATCATTTGGGATGGGAAGTCTAACATTTGAACTTTCATAGAGACAAGCGAATACAGGCGACATATTGCAGCTATAAAACCAGACAGTTCATCCTTGTTACGATTCGTAAAGTCGAATAAGTTCTGAAACCAAGATAAAAGAAAATCGTCAGAGCAAATAACTATAAAAATGAGGGGCATATTAGAACATTAATACAGTGAAATACTGAAATAATCCAACCCCTTCAAAATGGAGGGATCGAAACAAAATCGAGGATTCAATTCAAATCTTCGTGCTTTCAAAAATACGTAAACCGGAATAGCAAATATTTTTAAATCCCCACAAACACGGTCGATATCGTTCGCGGTGTAGATATCAGTCCTCCATTGCACGAGCCTGTTCGACCAACAGTTCGACCGCAGCGATGGAAACGTCTGGCACAGGACGAACCGATCAGCCGTGCGGTCTGCGTCAAGGTCATACGCGAGGTCACTCTCCAGCCTAAACCGCGCCATTGTTTACATTGCACTTTCCCGGTTTACCGGACAAAAACATTAAAAATCATTGAGTCTTGTCGTAGTTGATGCAAAAGTGCAGCCAGCGAGGAGGGGCAAGCAACCGCAACCAAGGTTGATCGAAATGATTGCATTTGCGTCAATTCCGTTGACCCTAAAACACGGCACTAATGAAACAAAGAACGGATTGCAACTGTAACCGAAATCGCGAATACGAAACAATCAATTCACCTTGGTTAAAAAAACATGCAGTTCGGAATAAATTCATCAGAGCGAAGAAATGTCAGCGGTGTGATTGGTTCACACAATTCACAAACACAAAACAAACAACAAGGAGACAGGCCTGTGCGCAAAATCTTTCTCCTCAAATTGCGTACTATTGCGTATTGTGGTAGCCCGAAACTAATTTCCTCAGAATTCAGGCTGGCATACTGGAAAACGCCAAAAAAAACAATCGCAGTTTGGGCCAACAAAAACGACAGAAAATGCTCCATTATCGAAGAAATATACATGCACAACATAAAAAATGCATAATTATAACAACAAAACGAACCTTATTTGCTTGCGGCATTATGGCAACCCGAGCTACCCGATAATTTTTGAAACGACCATGGGCTAGAAATTGCAATTAAATTACCGGGAGTCCGCCATTCTGTGTACCCCCATCGCGTACAGGCACACTCTATGGCTTCCATGACACAGCTGTCAGAGTTGACATCTCAGGTTCTCACTCTCGGTGACACCAATCTTGACGTCGCCGTTGCTACATCTTGTCGCCTTCAAGTAAATTACATTCTGCTTGAGTTGGGAGGACGAACTCTCGCAAGGTTCTGGTTGCACCACGGTTCGCGAAACAAGAGAATGAGTCACGGAGTCGTGTTGTCGTCAACCCGCCCGTGGCTCAAATCATGATCACTTATCTATCGATCCAGGCGAATATTTCCAGCGCGGACTTTTATTACTTTGTTGTGAGTCGCCGGGCCCATCAAGTACACGAGTTCATTGTTGTTGATCCAGTTTTAAAAAAAGTTTATTTGGAGGACACAATAAGTGCCTATTTGGCCTATTTTTAACGAAAACTCACCTTTATAAAGTTAAACAAATTAGGAGTCAGTGAAATTACAGTGAAATTGACAAAGGCAAAGTCGAGAGGCTAATGTTGAGAAAGTTCCCTACTAGTCCACGACCAACTCCACCCCACAGCTCAGCCTTCATCATCTACCAATCAGCGCATTTCAATTTATGAAAAACTACAACTTTAGATCAAAAAGTATGCACAGTACGACACATACAACGATCTCTACACATATGCTGCTTCAAAACAAGCTATCTCACGAACGACGCTTTATAGACCGATCCTTCTTCAGAAAACAAAGAAAATGTTATTACCTCTGAGTTATAACATTATGACGAGTTGACTGAAAAGCAATCGCATCCATCCCGAGCAACCAGCAATCACCGTCATCCCTTTGACGCCGTCCTCCATCCTCGCTGGAGCGGACAATCGCAACGGGAAGCCGATCTCGCCAATCACAACCGAACCGCGAACCTCATCGATTCCCTCAGACTTTCCCTCTCGCCGGAGCCGCGGCCTTGGCAGCCCTGATCGATCGGAACTATTCGTGTTGCCACCAGAGATCGTCATAGACCGAGAGACCATTCAAGTCGTAAAATGATTTTTTACAACCGTCGCCTCGCCCCCCGACGCCCACCTTTAAGAGTTCGTGTCTTATCATTGATACCCGAGGTACTGCGGAAATAAAATCAATGGCTGTTCGTGCGTCGTTAAAAGACAACAAAAGGAAAGTAAAGTTGACGGAGGACAATCACCTCGTGCGCGCAAACGCGATAAGTTTTCATTGAATCTGAGAAGTGACGTCATCGCATCTAGTTAGCAGTGTTCGAAATCAACATGATATTCCGGCAGCCAACTGCGATTCACTGGGTTGTTGACACACGACTAATAACTTGCCAAAAGACTTTTGGTGCGGAATTTCACAGCCTTCTAGAGAAACTGAGGTCATGCAAGAACTAATCACGGTTGGCGGGAAAAATGTGACAAATACAGTATTCGGCTTGGTGCAATTTTGACGTGTAATATCATAATTTTGAAGGAAAGCTCAATTTTTGTTAATGTTTAGTCAAGTTTTGCAGGACCTAAAATGTTGTAGGACCAACAATGCACTTGTGAACCTTCGAAATAGTCTTTCGTGTGACCTTCACATTAAGTTGAACACCAAATTTTGCATACGCCATCCTCTTGCTTTGTTGTGAAAAAAAACGACATATGCAAATTCACCATGTCTAGAAACACCAAAGTAGACTCTGCGAAAGCAATTAATTCACTCTACAATGAACATAATTAGTCGACTTTATAACGCCGAGCACCACTCGACAAAAGAGTTCCGAGCGTCAGAATATCTTATAAATTAATTCCGGACGTTCCGGCCAGTGGAGTTTCCGCCAGGTGTCACCTGAGGCGGCGGGAAAATGCGCCTGATCCATGTGGCCGGTCATCGGGGAGTTCACAGGGCGCTGGCGGTGCAGCCGTGTCGGAAAATGCGCCACAGAGATCACAGGAGGCGATCCATCACTCATGGAGGATGGGACGTGCTCGCGCTAAAGAGTACGTGCGATCGTCTTTCAAACGCGGTTGAGGCGCAAAGAAAACACATCTCGGGACCGAAATGGTGAATAAACTTGATGTTTTATTCCCATTTTTAAATAAAGTTTGAGTGGAAATTGCTTAGAAAGTATGCCGAACCCAAAGTTCTTTGTGGAGGCTTCTTTATGTTAGAATATTTCTGTCGGTTTTGTCGTTCACGTCGTTCCCGTGAACACTGCCCTGTCAATGGCAAGACTTTCTTATTTGTATTATTGAATTTGTACAAAATATCTCAAATACACAATTTTTAATAGCAGAAAATATAAAAAAATTCAATAAATTCATTTATCTTATCTACATTCGGAGTATTATACATATTTTTTGATTATTATATTGATATTTACATGTGGTGGTATACAATTGTTGGCTGGACTACAGTAATACGGATCATTATTCTTATATCAAAACGTCTCACAAGTATAAAACCGAATACTCAGAGCCATGCTGGTGTACCCAGCAAATCCGCTTCCACTTTCCACACAGCCTGCTGCGCCCACACACACGTGTGTCTAACTGACATTACATCGTCTTGATGTCACACGCAGTTACCAAACAAGGCGGCCGAGCACGCTGCCATCTTGCCGTCGTCAGCAGCGAGTGCATTGTGCAGCCATACATGGCATACGCGTGGGTGGGGTCGAGAGCAGCCACATAGCACGTTGCAAGCGGGAAATAGCAGAGAAATAATATGCAGCACGGAAAACAATCCACAATACAACAATAACATATTGTACAGTCACCGAAATATGACCTGATAAGACACGTAATACTTTTAACCAATACATGTTATTATT
This sequence comes from Leuctra nigra, assembly GCA_934045905.1. Taxonomy (NCBI): domain Eukaryota; kingdom Metazoa; phylum Arthropoda; class Insecta; order Plecoptera; family Leuctridae; genus Leuctra; species Leuctra nigra. The sequence continues at coordinate 26,473,813 of OW203764.1, forward strand.
CACATTATTACCTTGACATTATAGCGCATTCACAAAGCATAAAATGGAAAACAACGTTTGAATTCGATCCCTCATGAGAATGATTCGATCATGACCTCGACGACCGAGCCCCCGAACCCACATTTCCATCAGTACTTTGAAAAAAATATCTCAATCCTTCCGACCTCTAGAAATTTATTCATCCGTGCTCCCAGCAATATTTTAGCGCTTTATATTCATGGCTAACGTAATGCTAATAATTGCTCGGTGTTTTAAATCTCCCCGATAAGTGCAATATTTGTACGCCGCCGCTTGTGTGTATCAGCCAACATGACAGGGATTATGTTGCAAAGGTGGAAGTAAGCCGTCGGTAATCCCAGTGCCTACATTATCGGTGGCGTCCAACAATCCAGAACACAGGTCGGCAATCTGCGTTCCACTTTCACATCGCCTTGCGCCCGGGACACAGTGGGGAATGGGATGCTTTTCAATGTGGGATTCCCTCCAAAGAGAGGAGTAAATCCCACCAATGTCAAGATCGATTACACACAAGGAATCCCGAGCCGTCAGCGCCGCGCCGTTCCCAGTGAGTAACTGGCCAACTATAATTCAAAATGACTCGAATGTTCTATACGGACAAACTTCCCAAGTAAAAAGAGAATGAGGACGATAGTTTATTTTCCACGAATTTGTCTTGCGAATTACGTCAACAATACGTCTGCGACTCGCCAAATGAACCTTGTCTAAAGAACTCCACCTGACAAAGCCCGCAAATAGTCGCAATTCTTGGCAATACACAATTGGACATGAACGGCTCGCGCAAATGCAAGGCGACGCCAGGGAAAGTGCCGCCTGTCCTTGAAGCACATTCACCATAATTACGAGAAGGGTGTTTCCTTCAGAGCAGAGATGACGATCACGAGTCTGCTAGACAATCGCGAGCGCATTTCTTTCTCAAACTCATCTTTTCTTCATCTCGCGGGACGCTTGCAACACGCGGCCAAGTCATAGCATCATCACCGCGTACGATGTGGCAAGACGTCTTAGTTTTGTATTTTGGAAACGTTGCCCCTTTATTGATAGAACTCCTTTTTGGGTGCTGAATGTTTATATCTTTATAAACAATCTTGGATTAGTATAAATACGAAGTGCTTCTCGGGGGGTAACGCATAACAAGAAAGTACTCCGAATAACAAATACGCACCACCCAGTGTTTACGCTTCATTGATAGGACACTCGGCGTCCACGAGTTTTAAAATGTAGAAGAAACGTTCCATTGCGGGGTTGTAAACCTAAGTAATTCAGACGTTCCACGCATATCTTCCCACCACCTTCACCTCTAGACAACATTCCCGCATCAAACCCAAGACGTTCGAAGCAGGGGGCGCGCAGGGGATGAACTTCACACGAGAGTGACTCGCTACTCAAAATAAACGGATCACAGAACTGTTTCCCCACCGTGGAAGATTCCACCATTTTCGAACGTTCCAACACAAATATACACTCCGTCACGTTTGAAACACGCGCGCATCTCGGCAGTAAAACAAGGGATATGAACGAGTGACGGAGAGGAGATATGTTGTGCAATAGATTGAAATTACAAACGGCGAACGGTGCAGAACGAATATCTTTCAAAATTCGCATATACCTGCTGAATCATATCGAAGTCAACCGGCCTTGAACCACTTTACATCTGTTTCGTTGAATTTCTGCATATTTATTTGTTCCGCTTCTCCCGCAAGGAAAAAACATAAAACGCCATAATAAGACTGTAATCGTTACAGTCATCATACTAAGATAATTGCCGATACGGGAAGCTGTAGCTAAACACGGAACCCACAACAACAAATAACACCTAATCACGCTCGCTTCCCCTCGCGTCAGAAACAAAGGTTCATATATATTTTAAAAAGCGCCCTGCGGCGGTGGTTGTGGTCTTGGATATCACGAAGAAGGTACATAGAATTCCTACTTGCTATGCGAGTGGCATGCCACTGTCGTCGCATCAAGTCGTCAACGCAAAGCTTAGGGTCGTGGACTGCCACTTCGACACGTTACTAAGCAATGGATTTCAATAGTTTTCAAGACAGTACGGATAAAAGCCTTACGAAAGAAATAAGAGAGCCGAAACTCGCAATAGAGGAAGACATAAAGGGCTAGGAATGCAGATAGAACATTAGTTTCCCGAGATTCTAACAAAATTTCACAAAATTACATCATACTTCACTGTAGATTATCAGATTATCATGCGAAATCATATTCCTTGAACTAAATCACACAAGGCATGTCCACGAAGAAAGGCACACGAGAGTCAAGTCAAAAAGTAAACTTTTGATATCAAGAACGTCTGTATTCGGACAGAGAGTCGAACCCAAGTCCTCGTCGTGCCAGGTTGCGGCAGGCGCACGCACATGACACATATGTCACGGTGCAGTGTTCAGAAGAAGTTCCAGAGGCCCTGGATACGGCTATTAGTGTACCTGGCGCTATCTAGGTCACATACCAACCCCGGACACGAAGAGCACACCCCTAACGATGGACCAAAAGAAAGGATTACTGTTATAGTTTAGTGAAAAATCATCTCCACTGTGGCCTATTTCCTTCCTTGTCAAGAGTTTGAGATACACAACGAACAGCAAGAAAATACGTTCGACCAGTCCTAAGTTCCGGTTATCGCCGACGCGATCTGCGCCGCGCGCCAAACGAAATCAATTAATTGAATTAGCGGTAAGTGTGCCGGTGTTGACTCAAGCTTTATCTCCACTTCGCACCGAGTTGGTGGGCGGCAGGGCAGGGGGGGGGGGGGGGTTGAGAGATGATTACATGTGTGTGCGTGTCAGCCATGCTCATCGTACCGGGTACACGACGGCCACCCCTCAGCAGTCGGGAACACTGGGTGAATAAATAAACACACCGACCCCTGACACATCCTCCCGGACTAGCGAGCTCCACATTAGACAACGGCCCTCTTCAACGCGGCAAGAATACACGGAGAGAATTGTTGTTGACTGCTTGTTGCAATTGACCAATGGGAAATGACCGAGGGTAGATTATAGAAAAGCTCGTGCAACGGAAATTTTTATTCGTAGGTTCAAGGACATAAAACGAGCGCACTTGATTATCGAATAATGACCGACAATGTATACATTTTCTTGTACGAAAGCAGGTTATACGTGAGAGTCAAAACTTATTTCTGCTGCCACATGTTTGCGAAATATAAATGAGAACAGACATGGAAATCAAACAGAAAGAGCAATTCAGTTTGAATCGAGGTTCGAATCTAGTTTCATAACCACGTGCCGTACACTCGCGCAATACCTTACAGACCACAAAATGAATCAATTTAAAATGAAGAAAACGTTTACATTCGGCTCTGTGATGTAAATTCGCAAGTCGCGAAAGTGCCAATCACACTGTAATGTCATGAATAAGCCTTACGCTCTACCTGGACAAAGAACTCGACGATCTAACTATGCTGCAGATGGCGCGCGCAAACAAGAAAAAACGTTCCATTCCATACCTCAACGCGACCAGTATTACGACCTTGAAGATCCCGCGCTACGCTCTCATTGGGTCAGAGAACCACAGCCGACTAATCATAACCCGTAGATCGTGTCTTCGAAACATAAGTAACTAACCCAGGGATAACCAATTAAACGATCAAAAATAGCTGGGAACTTCATAGATAATTATTTACACGGAATTCGAACCTTGTGGCTACAGTAAAAAATTATAGATGAAAGAGTCAAATCGAATATGCGTTGAAAGGATACTTTGGTGATCCACAGTTTATACAAATATACCGCGGTACAAAAAAAAACTCCGGTTTCAGCTTGGGAGCCATGCCAATAAAAATAAGGTAATAGACCTTCGAATCTATCGAAACTGCGGCGGACAAGGGCAACAAAGAGGCACAGCTTAGGTACCTGAAGAATGTCTACCGCACTATTGTTATAGCGTTACACAAAAGCGGGAGACCTAATCGGCATTCGATTCAAAGACGAATGAAGGCAAAACTAGTTCGAAAAGCACCTTCAAAATACCTGAAACATGGCGGGGTGTAGCGAGGGGCGCACCGGTGCACACAACATCGGCCACGTTGGAAATTCTCGACCAACAAGTGACAAACAAGCACACATTCCTTGCAGATGAATGCCGAGACACCTTCGACTGGTACCCAGGGGTGTCCAAAAGAGATAAATAAATCTCCCGGAAATGAGTTGCAACAGCTAAACAAAATTTGTTCTAACAACGGACCTAGTTCTAAAAATTAGTTGTGTTGATATTATGAACGTTACTTGTTCTGAACCTAAAGAGTTGCGAATCCTGACAAAACAAAGAATTATAAAACACCTACACGTCAAGAATATTTGCTAATTACACCTACACTACTATTGTCTTAATTGTTGGTGTTACATTTCACCCGGGTTCACAGCATCCTGTACGACTGTTCAGTCTGGGAAATTGCAAAACAAACAGGTAGATAGCACAAAGAAGAGCCACTAATTGGCAAGCAAGATATGACGATACAGCGAATTTCACTGCGCCTTCTAATCATCTCCGAACCCAATTTCTGATTTCCTCAACACGGTGATTACCGGGAATTCACGCCGGCGACATCGCACAACAAACTAATTTATTAATTCACTCAGTTGACTTAAGCTCATCAGGCAGCAAATCATCGCGGCTAATTAATGACGTCATTCGAGGCGCGGGGGGTCGGGGGGAGGGGGGTCGACAACTAGAGGAATCCTCTCAGAAGCCAAAGAGACACACGGCGAGGACTTGGCGACAAATAGCGACGGACGTCATCCCGACCCAGTTTTTATAAACCTGTTTACATGCGGGCGCTCTAAGAACACTCGGGTGCAATCTAGCAGTCATACACATACACACACACCTTTCGTGCTTTTTAAAACAATAACAAAACCATACAAGTAGACTGTCAACGCAATTATGAAGAGATAAAACAGGGAGTTTAATACAAACATACATGTGCGGAAGTCCAGAGGAAGCAGACAATAAAAATGTGCACAAGGTACAACAATAATAAAATCATACGAACGCTAGAAAACTGTGGGTAATAAATGTTTGGATCATTACGAATGAATGTAAAACGGTGAAAAACGACTCGTAGAGTTTCATTTTAGAATCTGTTCGATAAACCGCAGGCCGTAAACAATGTGGCCCGACTATAAACACTCCAGACATATGCCAAACCAGAGTCAACATTGTGTTAATGTTTTATAAATTCAGGCTCAATTCAGATCGCGGTGACAAACAACAATAAACCTTGTTTCATTTCGTTATCTGTACATAGACCGAAGATAACTAGTAACCTAACTCGACAAGGATTAGAGTAGAGTTTGTGTTACATTTTTACACCCGGTGATAACTGATAAGAGGAAAATCATAGGTAAACTGCGTGCTCCAGACAAGGCAGGCTAAATAGTGTGTTTATTTACCTTTCTTTCGTTTCCACAGCCGCTTCGAGTGTGAGTCTCTCAGATCCATCCTAAAAATAGAAATACGTGCGTCTTAGAGGGCGTCGGAGAAATATAGGAGGGGGGAACTATATGAACGAACCATTGAACCTGTCGTATAAGCTAGATATATATATGAGCAATACAACCGATCAGAAAGCTAGAATGCGAAGTTAAACTCAGTAATATTGACACGATTGAAATGAAACTAAAAAAACTATGCAATTAGAAAAATGCCAAGCTAATGAATCTGAAAGTAAAACTAAGCAACTGCGCCTCTCTCGAGATGGCCCAAGAAGCCACTGGAAGCTCACAAGCTACAAGATGATCACCACATGACAGATGATAAAAAGTGTCATAAAAAACCGAAGATGCGGGCGAGGAATGGGCCTATAGAGAACGTACTGTCACAGTTTTACTTCTACCAGCTTCACTTTCAAACCACTTAGTCGACAAGTACAAGCGCGATATGAATGTCACACGGTTCACTTATCAAGACGTAACGAACAGCGTTGCCCCGACGATCTTACTATTACACAAAGCGAACATAAGGTAAGTGATAGAGAAGCAAATCACAAGACATTCATTGCAAATGTACATGACCTATACAAATTAACACTTCAACACAATAAAAACAACTAAACGAAATTATCGTAATAATGGAACGAACACTAATTGTCTGATAACACTATCTCCAGCATGACTATCAAGCAATAAACATCATGTATTGTAACAAGTGGTGCTTCCAGAAGTTGAACCCAAAGAAAACGTTACGGTTTTGGCTAACATTCTAATGACCTACACGAAAGCCTGGCACAGACTGAGCGCAGTTCCATTCACAAATGACAATCGCAAATATCGCTCCCAGCGAACTAAAAGTACGAAGCACTGTAAAGACGGTCGACATTCTCCATACCACATCCGCGGTGCCCACAAACAAATGCGAAGAGCTGATTACCAAGCCGACGTTACAATAACATACTTACATCAAACGCCTGCTGGATTATTTACCGAGATTAGTGTGAACTGAATTTAAAAACATGCGTAATGTAAGGTTACCCCCCCCCCCCCCCCCAAAATCCAGCAGAATTGTAACAACGTAGAGCCCTAAAAGTATAGCAAAATGAATTTACGTCGACGCAAAACTATCTCCCCACCCACCCCCATTACCGATAGTTTGCCCTGAAGCAGCACACCCGTACGGCGAATTTCGTCTTGGTCCACGCGCGTTGACCTTGACTCGTCCTCGGCGCAACTTTCCGTTTCAAACGCAACATCGAGACCAGGGACTCCCGCCATTCTACCACAGAGTCACCCTACAACGAAAAAGCGTCATAGATGCCTGCCAAAAAAGTCGAACTAAGAAACTCTCGCCTACCCTCGACATTTTTTTATAGAGCCGCAAATTCTCTACGAAAACCGTGAAACAATTCTAATCTGTATGCTACACCGCCGCCATGCTCCCGCGTCCTACGTCACTCATCCCTCTCCTCCAGCATCTGGAGATCTGGAGTGCAGATGTTCGCGCTGCACCAGAGACGCTGTCGGCGACGCCGTGTGGGCCGCTGCCAAGAAGTTCCCCATGCGCTTCCTGTTCGACAGACACCGACCCAGCAGCAGAGATCCTTCATTAGCAGGCCCAGTGCAGAGAGCCTTCATTAGCAGGCCCAGTGCAGAGAGCCTTCATTAGCAGGCTCAGTGCAGAGCCTTCATTAGCAGGCTCAGTACAGAGGGCCTCATTAGCAGGCTCGGTACAGAGAGCCTTCATTAGCAGGCTCAGTACAGAGAGCCTTCATTAGCAGGCCCAGTGCAGAGAGCCTTCATTAGCAGGCTCAGTACAGAGAGCAGGTCGTTCATTAGCGGCCATTCACGAAGACGCATCGTGCGTTGTCAACAGGCCCGCTTGGGTGCGCTGACGTAGTCGAGGATGAGGGGGCCCGGAATCGACAATATCGCGATCACAAACCAACCGATCGACCGGATCATTATTACGCACTACAATTACATGATAGTCTTGCTCGCACTGTTACGTTTAAAAATAATCAAAATCCCGGAATATTTGCTCGATTCCAAATAATTTGACAAAACAAATACCTATAGACACAGACAGCAAATAGTTGTCAGTGAGTCCGGCACGAAATTTGGAGTATCACAACCAACAACCAACGTTTCGCAGATTGATGTTTACCGGTATTCTGGCACCGTATCTATGAAAACCAATCACAGATTCACCCCGTCATAACTTTCTCACAAAATGCACTAATAACACGAATCACTGAAGAGACGCTAGAGTCGAAACCCCAATCATTTTATGCAGAATGAGGGGTTGCGAACGACGCATACGTAATTTACTTTTTTATCATCCCGGCGCCTGTGCGAATGACCCGTTGTCACGCACTATGCACTAAGCGAATTGGAAGACATTAATTTTTCATATTGAATTATATATAAAGAGAAAACCACCTCGTAATAGAAAAGACGCAATACAGCTTTTCAGTGACGTCATTGGAATAAAATAACAACTAAATGCTCATTTGCCGCTAACCAAGGAGTGGGGGGGTCATACTTGGCAATGACACCAACCCCCAGATAACAAAAATTATTGCACCAGGATAGATAATGATCAATATGAGCTTAAATCGTCCACTTCTTTCCTAAGATAGGTTTTAACTGCGAATTGTCAATCAATTATTACTAGGGATGGGACGATTCCAATTTTTCACGAATCCGATTCTTTGAAACGATTCTTCCGATTCCGATTCTTTATTAATTGATACTTAATTTTTTTTAATTTTCTCTATCAAGTACTGACAATGGTACTGATTAATACTAACAACTCAAATACCAAGTTACATTCCACACTGTATATTCTTCAAGGAACAATTTATTTATTTTTAAATTAGGTTTTGCTTTTTTTTAAGTATTTCTTTAACTTTTAAAGCCATACTTTTTTTAGGAAAAGGTGTAATATATTACAAGGAGGTTACAATTCTACAATAAAAATTATACTCTAAAATTACTGCTCTTTTTAAGTTTATTTTCTTTTGAAACATTTGTATTACTAGTAGTAGGTATCTCTTTCCTTTTTATTTTTAATTTTTATTGTAAAGGACAATATAACAAATTTACCATGGTTGATACATGAGAGATATTTAAATGAATTATTGTTTTATTACTCATTTAACGTATTGCTACCACAATACCACAGATCAATTTATATGAAAAGGATGCCTTTTCGCTTCAATCTCATTCGAATAGGCCCCTCAAGTAAAACCTTTCCCCCCCCCCCCCTCTCCTTGAATCAAGTGCCTACGCGCCCGGACGCTCGTCTCCACTTCTCTGCGCATATCGCCTCGTCCGTCTCTTGTGACTCAATGCCAGCGAACAGTGAATCAATCCACGAGATATTTACCTCGCATCGGCATAATTCCAACACCTCCAGCGATAAGAGATTATCATCGGATCCCAGGAAAACGCTCGACGCATTGATAAGCGCACCTTTGTGATTGTTACGTCTGTTCGCGTGTTGATCGGCAGACCGTGGACACAGACGTGGAGGGCGCAAGACAAAGGCGCATTCCTGCACCGATACACATTCATCCAACAACAACTGCTTCACAAAGATTGAAAACAACTGATCAAATTGACAGCGATCAGCCTGCGAGTAGCCGGCAGCCTGCTCATAGATAACGTATCGAAAGAAATCTATCATAAAAACACCCGAGGTGAGAACATGTACCAAATTTCGGATTGATCTGAGGAATGACGGAAAACGAGCAATATATCATAGAAATTACTATGAAACCTGGGATCCCACGCGCCAAATTTCAACTTGATCTGAGGAAAGACGGGGAACGAGAAATATTGCACAGAAATGACGACAGAACCTACTACTACAAGCGCCAAATTTCAGCTAGATCAGCGGAACGTCATATAAAAAAAGAAACATGGCACAATAAATACCCTAGAATCTATGTGTACACGTGCGAAATGTCAACTTGATCAGAGGAAAGACGGAAAACGATAAATAATTCACATACATTACGATTAAATTCCTAATTACGAGCAGCAAATTTCAGCTAGATCAGCGGAACGTCGTATAGAAAAGTAACATAATTACTCTAGAATCTATGTGTACACGTGCTACATGTCAGCTTGATCTGAGGAACGACATGGCTGAGTCGCATAGAAACAGAAACATCCACTGAAACGACCCCGCGTCTGCTATCAGCGGCGCGCAGATCGTTCGAGAACAGTCGTCGAAGTCTCTGTGTGTACGTAATCGACCAACGAGGGTGCTTGCCCCCGCCTTTGTTCCGTCCATACCTCGCTCACTCGACAGCGAGCGCAGGCGAACCATGAAATTACATGGATACACACAACATGAACGCAGAGCCGCACGCGGGAATGGCTCCAAAACGAAATGTTATCAATTAGGAGCACTGACACTGAATGCTTGTCTCGGTAGACAGTAGACTTCGGAGTACTTGTTTATATCTTGTGAAGTGCATTGCCTGAACCACGTACGCACAATTTGTGATCTAGTCCCAAGGTCATTTAGTGCAACCACTGTGTCGTCCAAGTGGCGTCTCAACACGAAAAGTCGGGGAAAGAGGAGAGTAAAATGCTCTACAAGATTTTGAGATGGAAAATAAATTACAACCCAACGGTGTTACAATTCAACACAATGTGCACACATTACATTGTCTCAGTCTATATGTTAAATTCTACATCGGGGTAGTTGGACTTTAAAATGTAATTACTACCATGTCATTTTGGATTCTACGTCGCGATTGAAGAATGTCAAAAATAAAATAAATACAGACGTGACCGCCCAGTCACTGAACTGGAACATATCCAGCCCTGTAAATGGTATATTCGGGAACAATCCAGGCAAGTGATGAGCAAAATATTTGTATGATGGAAAGCTGAAAGTGGGCTGATAAAGGGGAGGAGGGGGCTACAGTTTCTTTGAACTCAACTATAATACCAGAGTCACTTGGTTAGAAATGTTCTGCTAGTACCAAGCAGTGTACTTACTTTATTATTTGTATGAATGGATTTATTGTCGTGTTATCTGCGAGCCGGATAACTGGTAAATAACTGATAAGCGTGATAACTGACAGCTATATCCGATCAGCTGTGCTGTACGGCAACCACCCCAATGGGTGACCAAAAGACAGGAACTCCGCAGGCGAACGGCCACCGGGACGACCTGCGGTTTTACCTGGGGAAGTCCAGCTCGAATCGGAAGGAAATTGATTGAAAGAACCAAGTGGAATCGGAAGTGGGCTCGCCAAAACTGTGCGTGCACTTACGCCTGAACTAAATGGAATGCACGTCCTTCCCCAATGCGTTCATTCAGACTTAGGTAGGTGACTACGAAAAGGGAACTGGGAACTGCAAATGAGCACGGCGCACACAAAAAAGGTATAAAGAAGGTCGAAATTTTATTTTCTAAAATTATGTCAACTGTTATAGAATCAGTTTGAATCGAAAGGCAAGCCAGTTTAAATAATCCCAGACAATAGAATTCCCTTAAAGTAAGAGGTCAGAGCAATCTAGGCTTTCTGGTCAGTGCCAGACACAATAGTTCTAACTAACCAGCAAAAAAACTGGTTTTCGCGGCGGTTATAACTTTTGTAAGTTGATCACAAAACCAACTTTTTAAAATCATATTTTTGTACAGTTTTCTGTGTATTTGGGAAAAGTCATGAAATAAAGAAATCGACCAATCTTAGAATATTTATTTCTACTTCGGGACCTAGTGTGTACCAAGGTATACCAATAATAAATGTTCTCATATTAACTTGATTCTTGCTCTATAAAGGGTGCATTTCCATAATAATGACTTGATAAGGCCGACTCCATGGCTATGGGCCAGCCAATGGCCGCAAAGCATCCACCAACACACACGCTTACGAATCAAGGAAGTCGCTTGAACACAACTCGAGACGTAAGAACACAGCTGATTGCCATGATTTCAGCAGCCTCACTCGTCCAGCCGGCATCTTATATCTTACAAGCCGGGGCTTTCACTTTCACGCACGCAGAGACGAATATTCACTTTCAAATCACAGTCAAAACAAACAGATTCAACCTCAAACATACTACTGTATCCCGCGGGCTAGTCGAGGGGGGAGGCCGCAGGGTCCCGGAAATCAAAGTTCAATCAGAATATGCGATGGAGATCTTAGGAAATAGGAGAAAGACTCAAGGTGGAACAGAATAAAAAGGGTAGACTCCAGAAAAATGGCACTGTGCACAAAGAATGCGTGTTTGATTGACAATGCCGGGACTTATTCTACTATTACTTCATGACCTTGATCTAAATATTTTCCCGCCCATAAACTTCACCGGCAACTCAAGAAAAATTACTTTTACCCGTCCGAAGTGCATACTCGAAGAGGCCTTCGTTGTACCTACCACAATACCTAATCTGCCGCATAGTGAAAACGGGCAAACCCATGTAATTCGCCTACTTTGCAATTTATCTGGCGCTGCAAAGAGACAACAGACGAGATGACCTTGATATCCAGCAACATGACGTAAGTGTGTGACATTTCAACGGTGAGCTGTTTTCTGGGAGTCCCAATCCATCAGTATAAAAGGCGGGACGCTATACTTAGCACTGTGCAATAAACATCATATTTGTAAATATCAAATATCACAAGTTGCTGACTTGTGATATCTCACCGCATTGATGCTTTTCTAATTGTCAAATATTTGTGAGGATATGAAACCAGCAGTCGCTTGATCGCCTCATAACCAATATCTAACTGAGCAGAACATTATCTCACTTCCGATAGTTATTATCGTCAATTCAATAATGTTGAATTGAAATTATACCTAATATCGGGGAAACGACGACATATTTGCGGAGGTTCGCACTGCATAAAATCCCCCAAAAACCTGAAAACTCTGAATTTTAGACATCTAGAACATCGCTATCAAAACTTATGACATCATGACAGCTCCGGATGAAAGAACGGTTTTATAAATCCTCTCTCGGAACACCTGGCTGGGGCACTTCTACATCTGACTCTTCTCAATCGAGACAGGGGAGAACTCGCCAGCCAGGTGATGTCGGAATTGTCCCCTATCCTCTCCAGTACTGGAGACCTGCATTGAATAGCCGTCGCTTCGGCAAGCTAGACGTCTTTCTCACGTCCCTTCCTACGTCTGCGTCGAGCATTATAAAACCCGGGTACAGACCACGACGATTACATCATTTTATATTTCATATCTTCACACTTCCTAAACGATTTACTCCGGCAACTTTCGTTACAAACACCACTTTCCATTTCACGAAGCCATATTTGGCCAAAACTGGCTTACAGACGGTTGGATCACATAACCCAACCAACTGTCTTGTATAATTCGCGACCATAACTTCCAAGTGCGGTTGGTTAAAAATAGAACAGCCGTCATCGTGCACTACGTTCGGTTATTTTTACACAGATTATCAGTTTTAGAAAAACCTGCTGCGCACTTGGGATTCGAACCAATAACTCGACGAAACTAAAAACGTAAATAATCGCTCCGATTCGACAACTGTTATTCTGTGTGGATGAAATATTATTTCACATCTCTACGCAATAGATGCAACAAAAGAAACCAGCACCCTGTTCACGGTTTCGCTCCACCCTCCTCAACCCTCTATCAATCCACCTCTAGGATCTGTCTCTCGCAAATGAAGATTTGATTCTAACCATAACTCACGATGTCTGACTAAAACCTTGCCAACAAAAGAGAAGACGCAATTCTAGGTGCCTCTAAATGTTCTATTGATCGTAAAACACCCCAACACTTCACGTCACTGTCATGTCTTTAGCATCTGAAGCAGAGAGAGAAAATGCTCCGGGATTCACAAAGGAAATAACTCTTGACTAAGAAACATAATGGCTCTTTATAACGTTATCGGAATAAAATATATTACCAGCTTATCAAGATTACGTCATATCCTTCCTTCCGCGCGCAATTTCTCTCCTCCCTCAGCAACATCACACAAAGAACTTTCCTTTTCGCACCACAAGATTCTCACAAAAATTATATCATCCTTACCTCATCATCGGCATCCAATTATAAAAAATGTTCTAGTTCCAAAAAAGTCACTGTGCACAAAATACAAATTCACTTCCCCCCCCGCGCACTACAACAAAGACATGTACTAGTTTGACGTGACTGCAACACGAACTGAGTTTGCGAGTACGTCTTGCCTGCACGGTCGTCGCCAACACAATGAAGCGAGATCGCTGCTCGCTGGCTGAACTCGTCGCCGCGCCGGTAGCAGCGCTGTCGCTCCGTGGCGGGAACAGGAACCACGTGCACGGGGAGGGCGGGGGTAGGATGCGATGCGCAGTACAGCTGCTCGAATGCAGGGGAGGGGGGGTAGATTAATACAGGGTAGTTTTGTTTGATCTCGAATTTGACGGACCCTGCATCATCGGGGAGGGTTCTCCTCTGGTACCAAGGGGTGGGACAAGGGGGGTGAGGCGGAATAATATTATATACGCGCGCACCTCGGGAAAATGGATTTCTGCCCTGGATGTTTTTTTTCCTCGACACTAGGGTAGAGAGGTGCACACACACACACATACACACAGACAAGTCACCCCTACTTTGTATTCGCTCTTCGCTGCCGTTTGGTTTATTTATAAAAGTTTGAAAAACTTTTCGGGCGAAAAGATAGCTTCTCGAATCCAATCCCGGGACATGGTGACGTGACCAAGTATTCGAAACACTTGTAACATTCGCCTCTATGAGATGAAAGTACGCCGCCCATTACCCCCCCCCCCCCCTCGTTACGAGGGCAAAGGTCACCTTGAGGCGCCGTGAGTGACCGGCGAAGTGTCGGCGCTGGGGCTCGAACCACGGACATCGATCATGTCCACCCTCTCTCTCTCTCTCCTCTCATGTATCGTGTTCTCTCTCTCGCACACCACAACATGTGGTGAGCAACTCTCCCATCAGACGACAGTTCAACTTCGACAAGTTATTCAGTTTTTACTTCTCAACTGTATCGTGTACATTATCAAACTCGAATATAGAAGGGTCACTTACACAGTCTGGTATAGATGCTCTTATCTCTATATTGTATAAAATCATGCATTACAAAGAGACATTACTAATACTTCACTTGTTATCATTTATTTAGTCTACCTCAGATGCTGAGAAAGCGTCATTATAAAATTCCGATCTTGTGCCAAGACTTGACCCATTCATTCCCACGACCCCCCCCCCCCCCCCCCCCCCCCCCTAGGAAAGAACAAACATGAATGAACAGCGAGATTGAAGGACGACGATCCAAACGATCTGAGGGATAGAACTAGTACTCTTTTACGGTCACCGAAAGCCCCGCAGAGAGGTCACCTGTTGCTAAATGTCTGGAGAGTGGGGGCAAATTTCGGGAATAAAATCGCTAAATTTTCCGTTTTGATGTGGCTTATTTTTTCACAAAAATGCCAGTAAAATATTAAAAACGAAGTGCCAGTTTCTTGTCTACAGTGCCTTGAGGGGGGGGGGGGGGGGGGGGGGGGCACATGACGGAGGGACATCATTGGGGACATCAAACGGGGCACGGGTGCCCGGGAATAAACTGCATTTTAAAAGTCCATAATTCGAAAAGTTTTCAATAAAGTCGACTTTGCGTCTTACCTCAACATATGCATCAATTAATCTCAATGTCTCAAATTATTTATATTTCTCAACTCAATTATACCTACCTTTTTCTATTTCTGTGTCAAACACACAGTCAAAAAGTCAAATGGTGTTCCACATCAGCAAGTGACAAAGGAACTGAGTGTTGGGGGGGGGGGGGGGGCATTCCCCACATTTGTCCCGCAGGGCGTTTTTGGAATGTCACCACTTGAAAAATAAGTCTGACTATAAAATGTTGATGTTTTCCTATTAAAAACGCTTTAATTACTCGAGCTAATGGGGGTTCTACTGAGTTGACCCCCCCCCCTTCACCCACTTCCTACGCGCCTGCCTGTGGTCATAGTTCATGTCTGACGCTCGATGTATACAGTCACCACAATCTATAGATAGATGATTCACCCATCATCCTGTTGGCGATTACTCTAGAAGGGTGAGTTTCTAGTAACTTAGCATTATAACTTCGACCTTATTGTGAATCCCAGTGGAGTAAAACACTAACGAACATAATGTTGTGAGTGGTGACTGTAAGTACAGACGTCTTGAGACATCTCGATTGGTCGTGAACTCAATATAGATGATTCACACATCACCCTGTTGGCCATTACGCTATAAGGGTGAGTTTCTAGTGACTTAGCGTTATAACTTCGACCTTATTGTGAATCCCAGTGGAGTAAAACACTAACGAACATAATGTTGTGAGTGGTGACTGTAAGTACAGACGTCTTGAGACATCTCGACTGGTCGTGAACTCAATATAGATGATTCACACATCACCCTGTTGGTCATAACGCTATAAGGGTGAATTTCTAGTAACTTAGCATTATAACTTCGACCTTACGGAACAGGTTGGGTGAGTGGTTAACGCTCTGAACTTGTATTCCGAAGGCCCGGGTTCGATTCCCGCGGCCGTCTTTCCTGACTGGGGGTTTTTCATGGGTTTCCCTCAGTCGACAGTCAAATGCTGGGAAGGTATCTTACTAATAGGCCACGACCGCCTCCTTCCCACCTTCCATCCTTACCTTCTCTTCACCATCATCTCCCAATCATCATCATAATCATTCATCCGTCGCCATTAGCCTCGCTGCAGAACAATGCGACATTAAACCCCAGACTTCGACCTTATTGTGAATCTCAAAAGAAACATAATGAGGTGAGTGGTGCTGTAAGCCTGTAAGTACAGACGTCTTGAGACATCTCGACTGGTCGTGAACTCAATATAGATGATTCGCACATCACCCTGTTGGCCATTACTCTATAAAGGTGAATTTCTAGTGATTTAGCATTATAACTTTGACCTTATTGTGAATCCCAGTGGAGTAAAACACTAACGAACATAATGCGGTGAGTGGTGCTGTAAGTACAGACGTCTTGAGACATCTCGACTGGTCGTGAACTCAATATAGATGATTCGCACATCACCCTGTTGGCCATTACTCTATAAAGGTGAATTTCTAGTGATTTAGCATTATAACTTCGACCTTATTGTGAATCCCAGTGGAGTAAAACACTAACGAACATAATGCGGTGAGTGGTTACTGTAAGGACAGACGACTTGAGACTGTTACTGTCTCGAAAGTCTCGACTGGTCGTGAACTCAATACACAACCCCTGGCGAGAAGTTTGCAGGTCACGTCACAGATTTATGAAGTCTGGACCAAATCATCGTTGAATTCACGACACTTGGGGTTTGGAGACCCCCGAAGTGCTCGCCGCTGGAGGAAATTGCAATTCGCAAACACTCAGTGTAGAAGACGTTCAAACATCTCCTTGATTGATTCCAAATCGCAAACTCCCACCTCTTTCTACCTATACACAATAATAAGCATTGGGTCATCTATGCAATAACCGACAAAATCAATAGGTTCGTCAAGTTCGAGATCAAGCTGCCAAAAAAACAAACCACAACAAACCAACAACCACAACAAACCACTTAGACAACCCAGTCTAGAATTGAACCCAGAACCCAGACAAGAAAATTTTCTCTGAATGAGAGATAGAAAATAGCATAGCCAACTGGAAAATAGCATCGTGATAGCATCACAAATAACCAATTTCCCCACAAATACGAATCTAAAGTGCTTATTGAAACTAGGACTAGCAGCGATAATGGCTGGGTTAAAATTTAAATAATGTTTGCGATAATTGTAGATAATTTTAGTTGCTATGAACGTGTTATGACTTATGAGGTAACTCGTGTGAGGTAATGTAAATTTATAATAAAGAAATACGTAGCATTCAAAAACTAATCCATTATTTCAATTAATTGGTACTAATTTTTTTTTTCACTGCTATAGTTCGGAAACGTCGTGACTAATTGTTGTCCAGTGATTTATATGTTGTCAGGTGGGCCATAGCTCAAAATTCAGACATTTCACAAAAATGTGAAATTTTCCATTGTTGAGATCCAGTTGGCAGAAAATGCTATGTTGTTGCTTACAGTTAGTGCTCCTCAGTCAGTTTATATAGGCATTTAAGGTATGTTGAGTGACTGTGAGTGTACAGTACGACTTGGCTGGGTGGAGCGACCGCTCCACTAGATTATATCTTCGGTGAAGTCAGTGATGCCGAGATTAGTATAAATTGATAAAAATACAGCTTATTGACGAGTCCATGTCTGCCCTCCATAGGAAAATGAACCATTTTCAAAAGATTTTGAAATTTTCTGAAGCCGAATAGGTATATAGTTTGTTCCTAAGGCAGACACACTCATTGTTCTCGTTTTATAAGGTATCGTAAAATCGTTTGCTCTCATTGTATCCTCGACCATTTATTGCACATCCCTTGTTCGAGGTCGTTTACAACCTTGTAGCTCTTAGCTCGCTTAGGGGGTGGAATATTATTCCACAATGGTATGTATATATTTATGAGGTATGTTTTGACACTTTTAGGTTTTTACGATAGGGTCAGGTCCATTGTAAGTGTCACTAATACATCATAAAACGAGAACAATGAGTGTGTCTGCCTTAGGAACAAAGATAGTTATAATTGAGCGAGCGAAGCGAGCGTCTCCTTTTGGCTTATTTGGCACGGACCTCTGTTTTTTTTTTTTTTTTTTTTTTTTTTTTTTTTCTGTTACTGACGATATACAGGTCAGAGTTTTTCTTCGATCGAGCTGAAATTTTGCACACGTGTTTGGACATTCTCTGGGCGTTGCAGACCCTAATTTTTTTGAAATCTACTGATTGGTTAAAATTTAAATAAACATCTCCTGATAGGTTGAAAAGTGAAAATGGTCTTCGACAAATCTGATCAAACTCATATTTTGGCTGTACATGTCTAGAGTTTTTCCTCGATCGAGCTGAAATTTTGCACACATGTAGAGACAAACTTTTCTGTTTGCAGACCCCAAATTTTTTTGAAATTTACTAGGAAAACGCTCTGAGTAACGCGTTGATGAGCGAGCACGGATACGCGGAACACCTCGAACCGAAATTATGTCTATCGAAAATATCATTAAAAGCCAATGAATCTTGAATTTCGTCAGACTTGAATAAAAATCTCTTAATATTCCTAAAATGTTAGTATCAACCCTTATGATTGAACTGTTCCTTGTTAATATTCAAAAATCACAGGATCTCTTTAAAAAAATATACCTGGGACCACTCAAATCATATGATTTTAGTGTGTACACAATATCAGATCAATCTGTTGAACGGTCATTATTAGTTTCATTTCGTTTGAAACTTTCTGCTCTAACTACCTTGCCTTGAACTGAAGATTCGAAGTCGCCGTGAATTTGACAGCCAACACGCAAAATGTCACTAAAATTACAAAACCTTTTGAAAATAACTACAGATTTGACTGAAAATTGGCAAAAATACCTTAAATGTTGGTACCAATGACCATGCAAAGTTTTTAGTTGATCGGTCAATCGGTTCTAGTTTAAATTTCAAAAATCACAGGAAAAATGGTTTCAAATTTGAACCAATGGGTGGATTTGGCTGAAATTTATTATGATTGGGTACAATGTTGGTTGCAATGTCTTTGCTAAATTTCAAATTGATCAAACCAACCAATCGAAAGATAATTTTTTTTAAATTTGCACCAATCAGGGGATTTCAAAAAAATTAGGGTCTGCAACAATCAGAAATGTTACGTACTTGTGTGCAAAATTTCAGCTCGATCGAAGAAAAACTCTGACCTGTATATCGTCAGTAACAGAAAAAAAAAAAACAAACAAAAAAAAAACAGAGGTCCGTGCCAATAGAGCCAAAAGGAGACGCTCGCTTCGCTCGCTCAATCAATTGGCTAAAATTTAAATAAACATCTCCTGATGGTAGGTTGAAAAATGAAACTGGTCTTCGATAAATCTGATCAAAATCATATTTTGGCTATACAGCTCAGAGTTTTTCTTTGATCGAGCTGAAATTTTGCACACATGTAAAACCAACCTTCTCTGTTTGCACACCATATTTTTTTTTGAAATCCATTCATTGGTTAAAAATTAAATAAATATCTCCTGATAGGCTGAAAAATGAAAACGGTCTTCGATAATTCTGATCAAACTCATATTTTGCATGATCATTAAGACCAATATTGTCTCTTATTTTACAAAATTTCATCTCAATCAGTTAAGAACGTTTGAACTTATTGACATTTTTAATATCTGTCAGTAATGAAGTATCGAAATGAATGTTTTCCAGTGCCAATTGAATTGATTCTGATTTGCTTTATGAACCAGGTGCTTAGATGCTATTTTAAAGTTTCGATGAAAAGCATATACCTACTTTTAAGTTGATATCATAATCAGTGCTCGAAGTGGGCGGTATGGGACGGTATGGTATACCGGTTCTTCTTTACACATTTGATTTCATATTGTTACTTCTCAGAAAAACGGAATACTTAAAATCAGATATTCTTGGACATTAACGTAATTTTATATTCTAATTTACTCGTATTTCATGGTTATCTTTTGACTGCATATTTCAAGCATAACTATGAACTATGAACATCCACTACAAGATAAAGTAAAATGCATTATTTAATTTAGTTGTTTCATCAAGGTAAAAGACTAATCTAACTAATGACATGACAATGGTTGTCAGTGTAATTCTGGAATCTGGACCCTCATCTAATATCGTACCCCCTCCCCCCCCTCACGTGGTATTCTTATGTTACCATACCGCCACTATTTAATTCCTACTTCGAGCACTGATCATAATCAATTCAATATGGTTGTATATGTTTTCTGTGCGTTGTGTACGCATTTCCGGTTCCAGAATTTGCACGTACCCGTGCTCGCTCATCAACGCGTTACACTGAGCGTTTTCCTAGTTAAATATATGGTTGCAGAAAATAGAATAATGCAAACAAAATATCATTCATTGATTCATGTACAAATATTATTTGATGCAAATAGGAACGAAATTGAATAGTACTAAATTATTCATAGACCTTACTTCTTAGAGAAGAAGAAAGACCTAAAATCAAAAAAAATATTGAACTATGTTCAACTATGAATGAACATTCCATAGTCAACACAAACCAAAACCACACAGTTAATCTCGTCAATTTGTTCTCCATGAACCCAAAACCTCAGGTACACTGACAAACGTGACAGACTGGGCCAATAAATAACCATCGGCTCCAGAGTCCTGACACCTCTCGCAAGGCGACATCGTAAATCCATAAACGCGGGCGAGTAGCCGGTACGTGTGTAGATGTCACCTGTCATTGTCCATCAATTAGCAGGGTCAAGTTGCACATTCATTTGTCCCAGCACTCAAACGATACGTCACACTGATTGCCAGAGATCAAATACCATTTTGTACAGCAGTCAAAAGTGTTTGGGCGAAAGTCAAGTGAACTGCGAAGTGGTGTCCAACTATACCTGGAACTTCATTTCTTGTTCACACTTTTTTAATCAAGTTTCTAATTTATCACATACATTAGTTAATAAAATGTTATAATTCGACCTGACAGCTTTTACTTTTACAAACAAAAAATCACAAAAAATGATCATGGATATAGAATGTCAGCTGCACACATCGTACTTTTGATTCGTATGTTACATGCATTTCAAATTTCAATAGTAGATATTTCATTACGTATTTTTAAAAGTTCAAATACAATCCCAGTTCATATACCTCTATATGAAGTACACCTCCATAATGCTATCAATAATCAACACTCGATAAATCATTGAACATTAATCATCCAGGATGTTATTACTCATTTATAAACACATCCATCCAGACTGCGACGCAAAAACAGCGCATGCATTTACCCGGTCTGGCTCACAGTGAATTCTATCACATACAAAGGATCACCGAGCACACAATGCATATTTATACCTACTTGAAACTTTGTAGCAAACTCGAAGCAAAAATCAACAAACTCTTGCGCGTAAATTCAGTCTTCACCCTCTCCAATAAAATTAAAAAACCTCTTGATTACTTTCACTAAACGCAGCACAGCTCAACACCTCAGCTTCATAACAAATACTATCATTTTCCTCGCTTCGCTCTTCGTTCGTTTCTCTAGCCTTCTTCTACGCTCCTATCCGACCCCTAGGAGTTGAAACATCCCTTCCTTACATCACCCCAACCAGAAGGAGGGTGAATTCGCACGCATGCGTACACACACCTTGTGGGGCTCGAATCTCATTTTCAAGGATACTCGCTCGGATGTTGGTGAAAATGAGGAGACTGATGCTGCCAGCACAGAAGATTGGGTTCGTCGTCCTTGCATCGGACGGGAATTGCCCAGGTGCTGGGACGGGAGCAAGCTCTCTGGATGACTGTCGGGTATCGATCTCGGCACTGCTGGTTGCATTGACCTTGCCAGGCGAGGGCTTCAACCGGAGCATCTCCAGAGATTGTGTCTGGAGTCTGGCTGGACAGAACGGGGAGGCCATCGACTCCGGTTGGGTGCGAGTCTCTATAGTCCATACCTGTGACTTTCTGAACAGGAGGTGTATGTTTAAAATGAAATGACCCAGCATTTCGATAAAAAAAAGTATGTTTTTGTCAGAAAACTGTCTGCAGATACCCATAATCAAATAATCCAGCTAGTTCACAGAACTAGAGAAGAAATTTATTATTTTTCTGGTTCACTGTCACTGAAATAACCAGAAAATTCCGAAGAAAAATAGGTTTTTCCTTTCTAAATAACCTATAAACAAACAAAAAATTCACTAAACTTCAACAATAGGAGATTTTCCATTGTTGATGTAAAAGTCGTATGTGAAACAACATTGATAAATAAATAATTAACTTGATCTCTCAGCGCATCCGTTTCATAAAAATAAACCAATTGAATAAAATATCCCCAGATAAACCCCCGGTGGATTTGTAATACGTATAACTAACGTAATATATAATGTATTATTAGTGATGTCATACATTTCTATAATACATTTTGTGATGTAATTCAGCTGTCAATTTGGGGAGCAGAAATTACCGAACTCTGAATTTGCGAAAATCCATACATATTCGTCCGCCACACATTATGTATAGAAAAGTCCAGACACACTCTAGAAACATCTTCCAAATATGAGAACTAGAAAAGGTAACCATGAAGATGAATTCTCTTCACACAGAGGTGTGGTCGTCGGAAGAAGATATTACAACAAAAAAATCTCTTGTGTGGGCTAACAACGTCGCCTCACCCCCCGGCCTCTCTAGCGAGTGAGATGGTGTTTGTGGGTGGCAACCCTGCTCGTCTGCGGGGGGGGGGGGGGGGGAGGGGGTGTTAGGGTAGGGTAGGGTAGGGTCCCTGCTCCCTACAACCCTGGCTGGCAACCTCATCTCAAAGCCATCTCAACGATATTTCATCTTCTGATCACAAAATGGAGTCCGAACAAAATAGCGAACCATGAACACAATAAATCAATTTTTATTCGACGCGGCGTTTTTTTTTAAATACAATTTGGGGGAAAAATAGAAATGCGAGTAATTTATGAACCTGGCCTCCACTCACAAAACATAATATGATGCTGAACTATCATTATAGAATCGAAATGGATTTTTTAGTGGTAAAAGAAAAAGATGTTAATAAATACCATGCCCTTTCTTACTCCACAAATATGAACGAATTAAATAAAGGATATTGATTTTTTAATCTAAGCATTTCGTATTGCTCACACATTTTAAATATTTATCATAAATTACAAACGAAGCTATGAATATTTCTATACTCACTGCTTACTTTGCTTGGAAATGCACGTAAGTAAGTAATTTCACAGTACAATTGAGGTGTTTACTTTAATTTGATATGCATCTCTAAGTTTTCTTAATTATGAAATAGTTTGAGTTTCGCTGCACTCCAGAATTCTAACCACGTCGAGCGCTTTTGCTCCAGAATCCCCGACTGGATGCAAACATATGACATAATAATCTCAACTGTGTGCACAAGCTAGACCTGTGTTGCACAATAACCGGCCAGATATCGCTAATATTATGCAGGGAATATGCAGCCCAGTTTCCAATTCAACTATGACTCAACTCAAATGCATATTACACGAAGAGCACGTCATTTTCATCCCCGATCGTATTATTTTAGTTATCGTACGAAATAAATTGAAAATGAACTTTTGAATCATCGATCGTAATACTTTATTTACCGTAGAGCATAAAACGTTGGCAACGTAACATTATATATGGTTTTCAACTTTTCAGAGTAGAGTCCTGTCTCTATCGGAAATATATTATCTTGAAAGAAAACAAAGATCAAAATCACAGTTTATTGGACCAATACCATGAGCACGCAGTTATTATTGTACTAAAAGTTACGGGTTTACATACCAAATAATACAGTATTTTATCTCCCTCAAAACATTTCTGACCTATTTTCCCGCAGCCCAAATGTACAAAATCCTATCCAACTTCAGAAATGAAATATTCATCAGAGAAACAAAGGATCACCGCAAGTGTTTAGAGGCTGGTAATCTGTTCCCAGGTATACCGAGGTAGGTATCTTTATCTAGCCTTGAATCCATCTTGGCGGGTAAAAGACAATGTGTCGGCCGCACACATGTCAGCCTCGATGCCGCGTGCACGATCATACGTCCCTGATCGTCCCTGATCGTCCCTGATCGTCCCTGATCGTCCACACGCGAGCGCGACAATGTCACATCGGCATTAGCTTCTGTTCCTCGTCAAACAGATGGATGCCTCGTCCATCTTCTAAATAATACACAAAACAAATCGTTTAAAAAAAGTAAACACATGGGTAATAATTTGGAAAAAAGTAAATATTTACTGCAAATAATTGTTTAAAGCAGTGCTTTACTCAGGCCCTCCCACCACCCATAGCACAACTTCAAAAAAACAAGACAAACAAATAACTTGATTAAAACACAATATAAAGAGAAAATGGTTAAAAAGAAAAAAATCAGACAAATTGCCGTTCGATAAGGAAAAAAAGAGATTGTTGCATGATTTTGTGAAATCATTTTATATTTGTTAGCACCTTTGTCACAGTCACCCGCCTGAAGAAGCCGACTGCCTGGTCGGTGAAACGTTGCGTATTGAAAATGTACAGAGCATACCGCTGCAATAAATACTTTATCAATAAATGGCTCTGCAGGGCGATTGTATAACTTTCTTAGCCGAGATAATGGATTGTTATCTATACCAATTGATGAAAGTAAACTATTAATATAATTGTTAATCATTTGAATTGTGCAAAAGCTACGAGGATATGAAATATAATCACATTATTTATCTCAGGAAGTCGACTTTACGCACTTTGAATTACTTTACCTTCTGATAGGCTAAATTACTTTCATCAATTGGTATCGATAACGATCCATTATCTCGGCTAAGAAGTTATACAATCGCATCGCACTGCTGAACCAAATGTTAACAACTTATTTATTCTAACGTGCAATTGTGTTTCCGTAGCATGATAGCTCATTCACAGTAGGAAACTTTTAGTTCCCGTAAAAGCCATTTTCTGCCACCAAATGAGAAATGCTCTCGGGACGAGCGCTCAAAAGTGCCCGATAGCTATCGGCCATAAGGTGGCACTATAGTTAATTATGAAACCGATAATGAGACGCGATGTTGCCATGGTAACCACCTTCTGTTCGCGTCGATCCACAAAGCCGGTGTTTCGTACGGCCGAACAATACAATAAACAAGGTGGCCGCGGCGCACGAGACGTGTATACCCAAGGCTAGTGCTTATATGAAGTCTCCACCAAGGTCAGACGTTGACCCGCATCCTAATAATCAGGTACTAATTGTTTTGCACAGGACGTCGCCCTCCAGTCTCCGCGTGTTAATTGTAGGTGATAACTAACTCAGAGATTTTGAGTAAGGCTTCTTATACGAAATTATACGAAATTATCAAGTAGTGTACTGTATAGAAAAACGCTTATAATAATTCGCGTCGAGAAATGTGCAGATATATGTCAAAAAACCTTACAAATCTTTAGCAATTTATTTCATAATTACACAACTTCTCGATAAAATTTTAAAATTTTAATACCTATTGTCGGTTGACGGCCTTGATTTTTTTCCCCCAAAATGTAGAGTATTTTGAAACACACATTATTAGGGTTATGTTCATGTGTAGGTACACTAAATTTCAGCTTGATCAAAACAAGGTTATATTTTAGTATCGACAATATTGAGGAATATAATTTATTCATAAAATCTTACTATTTTAGAACCATAACAAGAATAATGTCTGTCATAACGATATTTTTATTTGTTCATTGCTGACATAAAAATTCAACTAACTTCGTGAGAATTGCTCCCTATATTCAGTCATAATACGGATATGATGTTTATGTGAAAAACCCTTCAAAAGTTTTACCTCGAGTTTTAAAGAGGAGATGCAAAACAGAAGTGAAGTTCAAAGTTTTAATTAATTGTGAGATTAAAAAGAACAGAGCTTGCCCTCCAGAGCTCGTCTTTTGCAATTTCCGTTTAGAATCAGCGTCGAGCCTGAAAGTTCCAACACAACTTGTTGCACGAACTGAAGGTAGAAACTAGAAACTTGGAACAATAGTTTTTGTTCTGAGGTTGAACTCGCGTGGTGGCTGCGAGTCCATTTTATGCCGCCAAAAAGTTTTAAAAGAAGACAGCATGCAATTAAATAGAGAAGAGGCCCGAAATGTGTTACCGCACGAACAGATTTTTATAGAAATAAATTGTTATAGAATTTTACAAAGACAACAGCCATATTTTTCTGTACTCCAAGGTTAATTCGGCAGGGGGATACACAAAAGGTTTCGGAGGTTTTAGCTTTATTCCGTCATAACACTATAATTGCCAATATTTCTTCTATCATGCTATTACCATAATAAAACTGACCAAATGTCTAATTATAAATTGTTATTGTGCAATTGCAATCATTAAGATTTACCGGTATGTATAACAATGTAATAACTAATATTGCATTCGGACACATCGAGGTCATAGCGTTATACTCCTTTGTGAATCCAGACCCTGATATTTTAAAAATATCGTCATAAATTTAGAACTATTCGATTTGGTGAAAAATAATGTAAAACGTGTAGGTAAAACCGTTTTTGAAATTTTCGAACCTTATATCATCGCATCCAGTTAGTGCACTAAGTTATAAATATTTACTAAATACAACTATTTTGCACATTGTAAATGTGAATGGGAAAAAAATCATGAAGATGAAAGAAAACATGTCCCAAACATCCTCGATCAAAATTTTCTCGTGGGCTCCTTCTCCAAACTGCCCTTTATGTCTCCTAAGGTTTTCATACGCAATTTTTTTCTCCTTCGCCGTTTAATGACATATTTTGCTGCAATAATATATTTTGTAACGATAAGCGATTACCAACAAAATATTTGACCACTTGACGAGTCATTATTTCAACTTCTCCGCTTCTCCGCACGGTCATCGATAATATATTTCAAGGTAATATTCGACCGACCGAAATTCTAGTTCTCATCCCTAGTTCACTGGGTCTATCTTTATCGTAGGCGTTGGGGCTCACGATTTCATCGTTCTCTTTGGGTGGCATCAGCTCTCAAAACGATCCATGATCTTTGTGACCACCACCAAGGTCACTCAGGACCCACGAAATCTGCATCAATAGTGCTTGTTTGTACTTTGTATCGTTCCTAATTGAGAGGCCAGTTTAAGGATGTCCAATAAAAAAAAACGTCCTCGCGAATAAGATTGTCAACCGTTGGGATTTTGGGACGAGAACGGGAAGACTCGAGATTGCTTGAGGGAAGTTGGGATGTGGCCTAATTAGCAATCCGTCGGCGTCGCTGGGGATCGAACCTGTGACCTCGTCATTCTGCGTCGCGACATCGCCCAAGGGACGGTGTTCGACTTGACGGCGAAACAGGAGTTTTGCCGGCGCTATGCTAATGTGTACCGACGTCCGACAGTGTGTATAGACGGCGGCGACGCTGCATTTGAAATTCATGATCGATTCCGCACTGATTTACATCGCCGCATTCGACGCTCATGGTTCATTAGGTAAACAGAATACATCGTTCATTTTAACGACATTTTTATGAGACGATAAATTGATTTTATAAATATGGAAAAGAGGTACGATAGAGGAACTCTTTTTTAAATAGTTTACCCGTGCCGTCTTAGTTACGTTAATACATACAATTTTCTTCACTTGCATAATTTGTAGCGACAATCTTTCGATGCTGCGACTTACAAAATGAATAATTTGCATTACTTATAAATTATTAAAGCGATTGAAGCGAGGATCTCAATTAGACCCTTTCAGTTATCCGCATACCGCTCCTCAGATCAAGCTTACATTTTATAAACATACACTCTATTTACAACTTAGAAATATTATTGCTTTTTTGTCTTCTGGGGCTTAACGTCGCACTGTTCTGCAGCGAGGCTAATGGCGACGGATGAATGATTATGCTGATGATTGGGAGATGATGGTGAAGAGTAGGTAAGGATGGAAGGTGGGAAGGAGGCGGTCGTGGCCTATTAGTAGGGTTCCTTCCCAGCATTTGCCTGTCGACTGAGGGAAAACCACGAAAAAAACCCAGTCAGGAAATTTGCCAACAAATTATCATAATTTTATTTTTACTGTTTACTGTTTATTTTATTAAATGTATTGCTACTATTCGCATTGTTTATCACCTAAATTATTGAAACAAAGGCTCATTCAAAGACACGTGTTACAAATTTACGTCGAATTGTCTCTTCTAAGAATACTGGACCGAAAACAAATAGAATTGAAATTATCAGCGAGGCACGTCACTCTGGGGCTACAAATGAACTAATACATCACCTGTAAGCTATTGGAACGAGCATGTGATTTACAAGCAGCACCTCATGGTCGGAGCTAAGCTACATGGGGGTGTCTATTGTCCGGTGGATCGAGCCAGGTAAGAGGTGCTAGACATTCCTTGGCGGGAACGCGGGCAGGCAGGCACGGGCCGTGAGGGGCACCTGCCTTGCTTGCACAGCTCGCCAACCACCTGCCTCAGCAATCGCTGTCATAAAACACGCCGTTTCCGAGACAGCTGATTCAGGATACTGTTAGTCTTCATCTGATATCTTATTGTAATTGGCAACAGTGGCGTTTCCAGTTATGTTAGGGCGGGAGCGACACGATTAGCCCCAGAGAAGACCAACTTCAAACCATATTTTGGTGCATATGGATGAATTTTACTTGCTTTTGGAGATACATAAATAAAACATTTTGAATCGAAACTGTTGACATTACAATAATAAACTACCTACGGGATGAAATATTCCAATCAAAACGAGTCTAAAAACTAATTCTATTCCAGATTAGGTCTCCTAAAATTTTGTATCTAAAACTGTTTAATTTTTCCAACATAATTTTGATGACATTATTTCTGCATTCATTATCCTTCATATTCATCCATCTCCATATTCAGGATTATTTCCTTCATTCATTAGTGGTTAAGAATCTCAAATTTCTGACAGGCACAACAAGTAAATTGACTGGCGGTTTTCGTAAATATCAAAAATACCCTGAAGTTATAAGAAAACGAGAAATCTAATCAGAAATAGTGACTATAACACAAAATAGATTAAAGTTCCGAAAAAGCGTCACAAAAAAATAACCCACGCAGACTCTCATTCAATTCAATCGAAATAAATATAGATTTGATAGGATTAGATTACATTTCGATTCTCCGAGACATCTCTGTAGGATTTCCTCGATAATGACAACATCGCGTCTCGATAACGATGAGCAACAGTCTCTAATCCCCGACAATCTCGACAGGAGAGTCGGACACTTGATTACATCTCGAGCACGTCGGCGTCCACGTTGACCGATAGCACGTCGATAATAACCGAACACGGGCGTCGATTTCCGCCCGGCGTCGTCTCTTCTGCAGGCGTCGTATCGAGATCAATGAAATGGCCGACAAAGATGACGAGCGAAGGAAGAAATCGAGTTACACTTCGACGGAGGGAATTTCTCGAGTGAATTGGAATCATACCGACTCTTCGCAGCTCGTTATGTTACACTTGGGAAGAGAGAACATTTTCGTGGCCAACGTTTAAAAGAAAAAAAGAATTGTGAAGTCAATAATGATAATTTTCTTGGGCGGTAACTGAAAAAGATTATTGCGTCATTCAGATCAGAGAATATTGAAGATAAAATGGAAATATATAACGATTCATTTTTTGTACCGAAGGGGCACGAATACCCCTGCAAAAACTCTGCGTAAGTTAAAAGAAATCACACAATATGAGAATTACATAGATACTGGTACAACATATATTTTTAATTTAGAATAAAGTAAATGTCATGTATTTTCTAAATAGTGTTCTCAAAGCATCACCAAAACGAATGACCTTGAAAATAATGGATTCGCCCCATTATTCTGAAAATATAATAATTTTGCTGTCCCCCCCAAAAAATATATTTCGATCCGCCACTGCTCATTGCGATTCATTCGCCATTGGCACGAATTACGAGCTAAAAATAGACATAATATCTGTAATGTGTTAGAAATGGGCAACGATTTCCGGTGATATAAAAAATCAAATTATCTCTCATTCTGCCTACCAAGAGGCTTTGTTTTTGCTTGGCGCTGCCCACATCTCACAGCCTCTCTCGTCAAGGCCAGGAGTCTGGACCGACGAAGATGGTTCACTCACATCCTCTCAGATCTGACGCACAAAGAACATCCACCAACACAAGAATGTGCAGCGAGCATCGAGAGATACCAGCCCACAACCAAACGATACCAGGGTTGAACAAGACTGCTGGTACACAAATGCAGGAGAGAGATTTTGGTCATATTATCTCGAGATCTGGATTCGCAATGAAGGAAACATATTAGCATTACAAAAACTAGCTTTGAATAATTCATGGGTATGCGTGATGTATTATTGATGTACAATTAAGTTATTTTACACGCAATTGTATGAAGTACTTTCGTACCAGATCGTTTCAGTATTTATAACCATTAAAATGCTACCAATTGGTAATTAGATTTAAAAAGTGTAATACCATAGGTACAATACTTCAATATCCACAGACTTATTATTTTAATTTGCGGACTACCCACTTATTTTGAATTTATATTGGAGATAAGATAAGTATTCAACAGGTACGCTCGGTACACGTTTACCAATTTGTTATCAATCACAAATGGTTATCAATTAGGTAAATATGCATAGGTAGTGTATTGAAAAACTTTAAATTATAATTATAAGATTTTATTTTATTTTATCTTATTTTATTTTATAATATTTTCACATCTTTTTTCACAAATCTGAATACCGCAGGCACTTAGTTTGCCTTCAAGAATTATTTGCAAAGCTCTGTTATATCATTTTAAAACGGTATCAAAAACATATGAGTGTTTAGCAAACATATTATATAGAAAATTTCATTAAAAGTGGGCAATTAATTGCATTTTGCTTATTTATTTAAAAAAAAACGTGGGCACAGAGTGCCACAGAGTTTTTTCCTGGAAAAAAGTGAACACAAAGTGGAAAGGACTAAAGAGTGCGAATTGCACTGTCGTTTCTGTTATAACTTGGTGGTCGGTTTTCTTTTCGCGTTCAAGCAGCGTAATATTTGCTCGTTCCGCTCACCTCCCTCAACGCAAACTGTTCCGCCACAATAAACATGAACCCGCGGTGCCCCACCAAGGTCAAACTGCGCGAAATAATTACACGCAGTACATAGCACCAGCTAGGAGATAAAACAAGTCATTTTCATACGCAATGCGGAACGCAGGGACACTAATGCTCAGGGGTGGGGAATTACCTCTTTCAGAGTGAAATATTAAGATTGGAGTAGTCAAATTGCAATTGAACAACAAGCTATCTGTGTCTGAACGTTGATTGTGGTCTGAACTTACGAACCGAATGCCCCAAAGAAAATTAATATTTTGGTATATTGTAAAGGAAAATATTGTGCGGACCTCCCTTCGACCTCTCTCATCAAAAACGTTGTCCCCCCCCCCTCCCAAAAAAAAATAAACAAATTAGTGTATAGATAATAAAAACTCGTACCGTCATAACATACTTGTAACGCTCAAATAAACTTTTTAGACTTGTGACAAATATTTTGAATTTAGATTGTAAATACCGAATCCGAGCTGATCAAATAGCCACCAGCGAATTACTTTAAAGCTGTAAAAATTCAATTAAGAATTCGTCTCTCTTTTCCAGCCCTTTGTTTTCATCAAACCGACGAAACCAACTAACCAACTGAAAGTGACCAGACAGCGTTTACAATTAGCATTGTTCCTGTCCAATCAAGCTGCGAGTGCGAGGTGGAGTTATCAGTATTGGTTCGAATGTAGAGGAAATGAAACTGGCGCATGAGATTACATTGTTACTTTTTACAGAGATATGCAACGCGAGAGTAGTGACCTTTCGCCCGTGTCTAGTCCATAGTCTGACCTATTTCTAGAAATGCTAAATGCGGCTAGACGCAATGAATGATCAATATTTTAAGCGAGAGATAACATTGTTTTGTTTTTGAATTACTATGAAATAAGCAAGGCATTAGTATCTTGCTAAACAATAGAGAAGCATGGCAACAAAGAATCAAATTTCATATTATATTATATACGTTCTTAGCAAGTCTGTGGTCTTATAATCCCCCCCCCCCCCGCTCCCCTTTTCCCGGAGTGGGAGGAAAGGGGGAAATTAACGCCCCTCTATTGTTTGTTTCTAATGTTCAATATAATTTTTATGGAATCGGTACTTTTCTCAACCTGCGAAATATTTGTGTTATACTATTTCCTTGAGACTTGAGTGTATATTATGTTCTTTGCGGGTCTGCGCTGCCAATATCGCTTCAAATGTTTAGAAACATCGTGAAAATCCCCAAGTGGACAAACGGGTTGCAGGACAACAGGAGGGGGGGGGGCAACCCTCCCAAACCACCCCTTGAGGCATGCCCACTCGGATTTCATGACATTCAACTTTCCTTCAATATTTGATCCCCGCCCACTATTTCAAATATAAATCCTACGCACATGCACTCTATGGAATCATTTAATCAACCTCTAGACTTCGATTTGACCGACGTCAAAAAATACAAAGCATTCAATCACAAAATAACTTCTTGACAAATAATGGGAATGTCTGGATTTTGTACCAGATTCATTGACTGGACACTGGGCCTCTTACCGCATGGGCAAGAATTGTTAACAGTCATCAAAAAATCATCAAAATATAACTAGGTACACCCAACAATTCATAAAACGGTATTTGAACGAAACAGATTTGCTGCTGGTCAGGTTCATTGACAATCAATCCTTGTTATTATCAATGAAATCAGAGCTCACCTACTACTAGATGTAGATGACGAGTAAGTATAGACTTAATCAGACGATGCCATCACATTTTTTTCAGACAATCCATTTCTTTCAAATACCGTTTTATGAATTGTCGAGTGTACATAAAATAATTTTAATTCACAATTTCAATATTTAAAAAACGCGACTACCCCTATCCCCGGATCCTATCCAAGTAATAATATAAAGATATCTGAAGGCTGATTACAATCGCCAGTTACTACTACAAATTAAAAGATCTACACTGGACATAAAACAAATACTTTCAGAAATTGCTGACGTTTCTGTTTATTCCCTGCAGGAGCGCTGCGAGACCGCAAGTAATTCGAACAATGCCGGCGGCGTGGCTGGGTCGCAAAGGCCAAGGTCGAACCGGTCAAGAGGGATGCCGGGACTGATCGAGATATTATTAATTGACAAACAACGTATCACCAGCGCCGTCCCACGCATGGAGTTATTCTCACTTTCATTCAATAACGTCCCACTCGCAGTCCCGACACGGATTTCACATTTTAGCCGCAGAGCGCTAACTCGCGTGGATCAACGACGACCTTTGTGTTCATTGTTAATTAACCTGGCAATGTAATAACGAAGTTAAGTCGTAAATAAGTCAACGACTCTATACATACATCTCATGAAAATGTATGAATAGCGTAGGAATGAGCTAAAATCCCTTCCCCGATGTGTAAATAACCGTCATTCGCTAGCTCAGCTCAGTTTTGTTGGATTTTAATCAAAAAGCTGAGAATGTAGGTTTCTGTGGAAAACTTCCATAGAGTCAGGATGATATGAAAGGATGTGTGCTGTGATAAATTCCGATCAACCTGGGGCTCGAACTCGGGACCTCTCACTTGCCGGGCGAGAGCTCTACCAACTGAGCTACCGGTTTCAAGCTTCCCCGTCCGACCGGGTAACTAAGTTGGTAGAACTCTAGCCCGGCAAGTGAGAGGTCCCGGGTTCGAGCCCCGGCATGATTTTGAGCAGGGCGTATTCAGGGGGGGGGGACTGGGCTGCCGCCCCCCCCCCCCCCCCAAAATCAGGGTTTTATCTAAGAAAATAAACACATTTAAAATAATACCTATGTGAAGAAAAAAAACTGAAAAAAAATAGACAGATCATGTCAAAAACGTTCTAAAATGGTTTGTATTGAGTTAAAATTCCCCAAATTTTCCGGGGCTATGCGCCCCGGACTTGCATATCGAAGTAGGTTCAAATAATGTACCTATTCTCAAACCTTTTAGAACAGTTTTTTGATATTTTGTAATTTATAATTCCCCAAAATAGCTATTCACTACGATTCAAAATTGCACCTAAAGACTTTGATCCAAATTTTCTCGGGGGCTGCGCTCCCCAAACCCCTGTTTTCCACTGTGATTTTTCAAAATATTAGTAATGTCCGCCCCCCCCCCCCCCCCCCCCACCACAATTTCATCCTGGACACGCCCTTGACCTTGAGGCTAAGACATGGCTACCGGCACAGAGCCAAGAGAGTGGAGGCGGCGTACACGCCACTGTATGACCTTGAGGCTCAACGCCCCCGGCACAGATCCAAGAGAGTGGAGGCGGCGTACACGGCACGCCACTGTATGACCTTGAGGCTAAGACATCGCCCCCGGCACAGAGCCAAGAGAGTGGAGGAGGCGGCGTACACGGCACTGTATGACCTTGAGGCTAAGACATCGCCCCCGGCACAGAGCCAAGAGAGTGGAGGCGGCGTACACCGCACTGTATGACCTTGAGGCTCAACGCCCCCGGCACAGATCCAAGAGAGTGGAGGCGGCGTACACGGCACGCCACTGTATGACCTTGAGGCTAAGACATCGCCCCCGGCACAGAGCCAAGAGAGTGGAGGAGGCGGCGTACACGGCACTGTATGACCTTGAGGCTAAGACATCGCCCCCGGCACAGAGCCAAGAGAGTGGAGGCGGCGTACCGGCACTGTATGACCTTGAGGCTCATCGCCCCCGGCACAGAGCCAAGAGAGTGGAGGCGGCGTACACGGCACGCCACTGTATGACCTTGAGGCTAAGACATCGCCCCCGGCACAGAGCCAAGAGAGTGAGGCGGCGTACCGGCACTGTATGACCTTGAGGCTGAGACATCGCCCCCGGCACAGAGCCAAGAGAGTGGAGGCGGCGTACACGCCACTGTATGACCTTGAGGCTAAGACATCGCCCCCGGCACAGAGCCAAGAGAGTGGAGGCGGCGTACACGGCACTGTATGACCTTGAGGCTCAACGCCCCCGGCACAGAGCCAAGAGAGTGAAGGCGGCGGCGTACACGGCACGCCACTGTGTGACCTTGAGGCTAAGACATCGCCCCCGGCACAGAGCCAAGAGAGTGGAGGCGGCGGCGTACACGGCACGCCACTGTATGACCTTGAGGCTGATACATCGCCCCCGGCACAGAGCCAAGAGAGTGGAGGCGGCGTACACGGCACGCCACTGTATGACCTTGAGGCTAAGACATCGCCCCCGGCACAGAGCCAAGAGTGGAGGCGGCGTACACGGCACGCCACTGTGTGACCTTGAGGCTAAGACATCGCCCCCGGCACAGAGCCAAGAGTGGAGGCGGCGTACGACGCCCACGCAGCGGCGAAGGCAGATATATCGTCTGTCATCCGTCAACGTCCGCAGCTACTTCCAGCAATCACATTCCATCTCACTGCTTGCTTGATGTTGTTCTTTGTTGGAGGAAGAAGTCAAACTCCGAGGTTGGGGCAAAAAGTCACAAAGTGTAATAATGGTTCCCTTTGAAGATTCGACGAATCACATCTTGAACAAACCCCAATGCAATCGATAAATATTGTATTATAGAAGCTACCAACATATTCAAATATTATGTTACTCTCTGTGGTATCCAAGTTTAGAAAAAGTGAAAAATAAGATAGATTGAAATCATCGAAAACTCAAAATTTAGATAAAAATAAGACACATAAAGTATGTTTAAAAATAAGAAAATAAACAAATAACATAAAAACTAACACAAATTAAAAAAATCAGTAGAAAAAACAATAAAACATGAAGATTTGTAAAATGTAAACGAAAAACATATCTAGGTAACTATACAAAAAAAAAATTGAAAACTCCTGAATCCTTTACTATTAATGCACAGTTTTGACCTTGAGCTCGGAATTTGCGTTACGATAGACCTCTTATAGAAATCGTCATTTTAGCCCAATTTTAATCAAACCCGGACTTTTCCTGTAGATAATTTCGAGCCAAATAAAGTGCACACAATTTCAATCGAATCCGTTGAGTATTTCGAGAGATATTGCATGGAATGCACAATATCGTGGAAAAACATACTTTTTTCGAAACTTTGAAACTTCAGGAAGCCGTGAATCCATTGGCAGTGAAGAAAATACAATTTAAATCTTTGGACCTTGACCGAATAGAACCACATGAAAAGCAACATTTAAATGTAATTGTTATTTTGGGGGTTGAGAATGTTGTATGGGGTGGGGGGAGGGGGGCGCAAGAGAACTTTTCTGATATTGTAAATTTTGCCCGTGTGTATACCACCTTACGTCACATCGCATTTTATTTTGAAAATGATTTGAGTATGTTGAAAACTGAAAGTACCATTTAGGAATCAAAATTGTATTGTTGTTAATTGTTGTGATTTCTGCAGAGATGCGTACATTTATATAATCAGGCTGAATCTTATTATGTGGAGACCTGAATAAATCGCATTATATTCTACTACACAGTCTTGACCATGGGATTCAAGTATACTTTGTGCTTTTGCGATCATGACCAAATAGCTGTGAGGAAAGTAAAGTCACGTGAGAGTAGTCAGACAAAGACAGAAATGCTCTTCTAATCTTCTTTTATATAAACTTGATAGTGTTTCCCGTGTTTTCTTAGCATACATTTTTAATGTTGGAAATTTTTGATTGTGCTGTAATTGTTTATGTTGCGTATTTGTTTCGTATAATTAACTCATTTGGGTACGATTTCGAATTCAGAATTTGGATTCGTTTAGATTCGTTCATAACTTTTTCAGTTGTTGTTTTCAATATTCTAAGTAAGTATATTAATTTGGAAACAGCCACTTTGGGTTAATTCTTCACTGAACAGATCCATTCATATTTAATTATTGTTTAGGTTTGTTTTGAAAAAAAATATCAAGATTTAGAATTGAGTTAGCCATTGAGATCGGTAGTTCCGTGAGGGTCCAATCAATTGTCACGATCAGTCAATTCATCATCAAGAGTTGTTCAAGAGTTGCTCTCTATTTTACCTTGATCAGAAAATATTGTGATTAGGTCATGTATTACATGGCGGGACTCTAGTAATTTATTAAAGCAGGTGTCACGCTAAATTGCCAGCTATAAATCCTCCAAAGTCCCAAGATGCTGCATTCAATAACGCATGCGTACACATCAATATTTATTGACTTTTTACACTTGTCAAATAACCGCGAATGTTTTTTCCACACATGGCCTATTGTTCATGGTTAGTAATGCAGTTGATGTATGCCTGCGATTACTTCGCGGCTACTTGTTGCTCGTATTAATGAGGTCCGACTGGATGTTGTCATCGGCGTCGGAAATGGCTCGAAACAATGTCCGACGAGACGCGAATCGCAATTGGATGCATTATTCATCGACGCTTTTTTATGGGCGCCAAACTTTCTTGCGCCGCAAAACGAGGTCAGGGTTGATCAACAAATTCACGCCATTTGAATTCGAAATTGAATTTGTTGTCCGTGGAGACAATTCAATGAAACTGGGGACAAGCTAAGGTTTTAGACAGAAATGACAACTTCACAAAATATTGCCGAGTTATATTCATAAAGAAAAACACAGAAGGTCTTGAGAGTTAAAAATGATACACTCAATCCAATCAAATCACCAAAAAAGTCGAAAAAAATATCAAGTCGAAAAAAAAATTTAATTATTTACAAAAAAAATGTATTTGTAGGTATAATAATAGGTACTACCTCTACACATTTGTATAATACATCTTAGGAGATTTCTGGTTACTATTTTAAAATAATTGTAAGTTGTGTGATGCTGTATAATTTTTGGTCAGTTGATTAGGTGTATCATTTCCAGAGGAAAAGTACCAAAATAACCATTCTGGATTTCAAAAATCATTGATTTCCACTTCAAACGACAGCGTTCATGCACAAACTTGAAACGTATACATTGTTTTCCTGTGGCTTGTCAATTTGGCGCGGTGGCCATCTTTGTGACACACAATCGAACAGTTGTCAATCTGTGCGTTCGGGATTATTGGGATAGTATTACACCTGTATGGGCATGAAGCACGTTGCTTTTAAAAAATACAATCTATGCACCCCCAATGATACGTTAAGTCTGATCTGACATGTCACCAACATGACCACACCACCGCAAAACAAGGTAAATAAAATACAATTTGTTGCAATGGGGATTAAAACCAAAAAAAAAACGTGTACCGAAGCTATGAATAGTTTTAAATTGAACTAGAAAAATAAAATTACCTACCCTTCCGTTGGAAAAATGGCAACGTGAAAAACAATAGTTTTAACAATAGTAAGCCTCTGAGAGGCTTTACACAACGAAATCCAAACTCTACCAACATCTAGTTCGCTGCAAAATCTTTGTGTCGGTTTTGTACCCATGCTGGTTGGGATTTCGAGTGAACAAAGCAGGGCATTATGAAGAGTTCGCAATGTGCCCGCCCACGACTCGAACCCAGTACTCTCGCTTCACGAGACAACCGACGGAGGAGAGGAGGCACCTTGGCAGTGACCTTGAAACACCGGGACACTCTTTGTCTACATGTTCAATGCCCCAATGAGGGCACTTGCCAAGACCTTGCCAGCCCCTTGCCAACATCAATTAGCGACCGGAATATATAGCGGCCTGTTGTTCTCAGCAGCTGAAGAAGTATTGGCTGTGTGTGTATCAAATACTTGCGAAGTTTCGAACTCTCTCTACACATTGAATGAAAGACTCAAGAGGTTTCGACAGTCGGAAAAAATCTCGAGAATCTCATACAGTGGCGTATTTACGGGGAAGAACGGGGACCCAGTGGTGTATTCGTCAAAAGAAGTTTCGGGACTGTATATCTCCGGTATTGGGTGTGTGGGGGGGGGGGGGGAGGGGGGGGGGCTTCTGGACAGACATTACTTCATGTATCTTAGTACGCTTACCGAAGTACGCGTATGAACTAATCCACATAGAATACTATCAAAAAGAAGTTACAAATTTTCAAGCATTTTCCAAAAAAATCAAAAAACGTACAATGTCAAGTTTTTAATAGATTTCTATATTTTTAATATAGAGAAAAGTTCAGGGCGCCGCCCCGCCTCGAATATACCCCCCCCCCCCCCCCCCCCTTCCCAAAAGTAAATATCTAAGTAAATTTAAACACATTTCTGAGTAGAAGCAGCACTAGCTTGCAGCTATCCAGAAAAAAAAATGTGATCAAAATGTCGTGATTAAACTTTGGAAATTTTATTTATAGGCGACTTGACAACTATAAACTTCGCTTCTTGAGTGATAACGGGCATGTTTTTGACACGATGACGATGACGATGATGATGATGATGACGACGACGACGACGATGATGATGACGACGATGATGATGACGGTGATGACGATGAGAGGTGTTGGGAAGGAGGCGGTGGGTCGGCTCTGGACAGAGGAAACCGACAAGTAGAAAAGTGCGGGACTTTCCTGTTCCAAAAGAGAGTATGTGTCCTCAATGTTGAAAATCCAGGCGAAAGATCCTGGAAAATTAAGTAAGACAGCAGAGTTTTCTGCAAGCCACTGGTCCCATCATGAATCAAGACCCAGCATTGTGTTTATATACGAAGCAGTGACGTCACCCCTTGCCATGCACTCTTGATAATTTACTCGTTTTATTCAGACTTAGAATGACGATTCATCGGTGTCCATTTATCACACAAGAATATTCTTTTTCGTAGAGATCATAAACATGTACATTTTCTATAATTAATGTCAAATACATCTACATTCTAAGATATTTCATAACATTACGAATTTCTCTCTTGAATTTCAAGTTACGTTTACATTGCTAATTATAATTTCTGCATCCTTTCCCATTAGCTTATATAAATTAAGAGACGCCACACATGTAATGGAACTGGAAGTTATTTAGGATGTCGGATCAAAATCAACATAAAAAATTATTCTAGACATAAATTCACTTGAAGCAGTAATTATTTCTGCGTGAGAAACACCAATACAATTGAAGATGAGGCAACCCAACATGGACTGTATCCGAGAACAAGGGCCAATTATATATTAGGACTCTTTACATACATTAGAGAAGGTATGCCAGCTTGTTCTACAAGGAATCGCTAAAGCGTGTAAAAACCGGCGCTCGAATCACAAAGGAAATGAAAGTTTATTAAGCATTTCGTGTGTTATGCAACCAGTCGTCTGCCTTCAGGGCGAAATGGTTGCATTAACTTGGCGAGGCATTTTAGTTTGCAGTGCAAGGCCGCTGCCATGCTGCAATGCATGTTGCACATTCATTTAGATAGTTTGCGGCGGATTCCTGGAATGTAGACGCATAAAGACGTGATTCCTTGGCGTACGCAAACATCCAGACTGACTGTAGGTATTGGAAGCAGAAGGACCGAAGTCCATTTGACCGATAAATAATTCCAATCATTTGGAATCGTGCAGGCGCGTAACAACTAAATTTGCAAGGGGAGGGGGGGGGGGGATAATAATGTAAAAGAACTGTCTACGAAGACAATGAGGGGTCTGGGGGAAGCCCCCCTCCCCCCAGCAAAATGTGGGTTAAGGGCGCACACAGCCCCGGAAATGTTTTGAATTTCAGGCATGAAATTGGTGCATTTCTATGCGATTTTAACACTTTTAAGCATATTTTTATCTTGACATAAAAATGTATAAGAACCAGGGAAGGGAATTGAATCAGAGGGGGGGGGGGGGGGGGGGGGGAGATATTTTTTTTTCCCCCATCACCCCCCCCCCCCTTCCTACGCGCCTGGAATCGTGTAATCAGGCTCTATCGATTGCAAATAGACATAAGTTGACAAATATAACTTTATATTGAAGAATTCACTTTCAAAATAACTGATGTCATTTGTACAGATAGGGAACTTTTACTTTTACACAGGTACTCGTCTGTTTCTATGCTCACATGAATCATTGAAATCATTATAGTTAGAGGTATTCAAAGAGTCAACTCCAGTTTTGCCCAAAGAAATGGGGCTTTCATTGGTCCTAAGTTATATAATTCTCTGCCTATTGATATTAGAAACACTTTGGTGTCGTCGTCAGCTTCTTATAAAATCTTTAAATCTAAGTTAAAAGTTTGGATATTCAATAGGCCTGTCTCATCTTTAAAAAGTATAATTTATGTGATGTAGTTTACCATTTGTATAATTAGCATTTTTTTCAGTTATATAATTAAAAATACAATTATACTGATCACAATTGTTTTCAATATAATATCATGACTAATGTAGGGTTGTATACATCTATATGCTCATTGTAATTAATTGTTTTACATCAGGACTTTGTATCTTATACCTATATGTTTTCTATTTGTATTTACATTACATTGTTCTAATTTTCCGCATGTACCTCCGCACAGGCCTTGGCTTATGGAGGTGCCATGATTTTTATTGTATGACTATGTATGATGTGTGAATATAAAAAATAAATGAAATGAAAAAAAAAAAAATATTGTCAATGCTCATTGTGCATTAGTAAATTGTTTTGATTGAATGAAGAAAGTAAATAAGCGCATAGGCATGTGGAAATTGTATAGTTTTATACACAAAGTACCTACTCATGGCACAAAGTAAATAGCCTCCCCATTCTTCAGTCGCAATATATATGTAAAACAGTGCATGTTGCACACTATTTATTTTCGACGGGGTTCAAATACACATCAGTATGCGTTTTCGGCTGGCTGCACTTGCGTGGTTGACTGGGACAGTGCACGTGCACCCGTATCTGTTGTGCATCAGTATGCACTCACTGCACTGGACTGCACTCACACGCTAGCAGAGTTGACCTAGGGCGACCGTCGACCATTATAGACGCGACAAATTAACTTTGTAAGAGATTTTAAAATGATGGACAGAAAATAAAATTCATTATTTAGGCCAGTGTTACTCAACCTTTTTGACTGGCGGGCCAATAATACAAATTTGCTTTTGTTGGTAGGCCGCACTTTTAAAAAAGTACAATAATGCTCACGTGATCAGGTTGGTCCATTCCAGGCGCTTAGAAACTACTTTTATCGTGGGGGAGGGGGCGAATCCCCTCAACCTTAGCCCCGCAGGGCGTTTTTTTTAAAATTTAACAATTTACCTTAAAGTGATTCTAGGGCTCTAAAATACACGAACTGAAGCAAACTACTAACTACCCTCCAATTGTTGCAGGGCGTTTTTTTGGAAATTTAAGCAATTTTAAGTGATTCTGGGACGCTAAACTTAACAGTCAGCTAGCAACCTGCAGACCTGCTTCAT
The DNA here is from genome assembly GCA_934045905.1 of Leuctra nigra. NCBI lineage: Eukaryota > Metazoa > Arthropoda > Insecta > Plecoptera > Leuctridae > Leuctra > Leuctra nigra. The sequence continues at coordinate 26,516,129 of OW203764.1, forward strand.
TATGCGCCTGCTTCATTCAGTGTCGTGTTTATTAGGAAAGGAAACGAATCGAACAATGTTTCACACGCAAAACAATACACTCTTTAAAAAATGTTTGAATTGGTAAAAGGCTTAATTTTCGTTGCAACAAGTATGAAGTTACATTTTGCTTTCGTCGCATTTTCAGCCTGATGACTCTAAAATTTCTCTCAAATGAAACGAGAAATCATTATTTTTTTTAAATATTATTTTCACAGTGTAGTTACTTGAAACATCAACTGGGGGGCCACAAAAAGTAGTCCCGCGGGCCGCAGGTTGAGTAGGTACCACTGATTTAGGCGGGAAGCACTGCACATGGAATCTACCAGTACTGGAAGTACTAAAACCGTAAAAATCCTAATGCTTACTGCATAATACCTTTTCAAATAAATTATTTTGAAATAGACACGGCAATCTAATCGGATGTCACACCTGACCAAAATCAAACTGGGGACCAAATGCTTATATAGTAAATAATTAGTAACACATAGGTAATCATTTTATTTTCTTGACATAATTTTCTTATTTAATTTCATATCACTTCTATATTTCTTTCTAATATCTAGATTTCACAAAAACTGCATTTAAAATACGATTTAACTGGAAACTTGTCCCCCAAAATAAACAATATATGGCATGTTACCATCGAAACCAGGGTGATGCAATTATACCCTATAATGTCTGGGAAGTTCGATGCATTACTTAAGGTGGCGCGATCACTCGAGGCATAGTCTCAGATCATCATAAATTTTTGTGTACTTATTGATATTCATTCAGATTCAGATTCAGATTCAGATTCTTTATTTGTCAATTGACCATATACAATGATATATGACATCGTCAAAGATACTATATTTTACATATACCCGATAAAAACAGGGAACACAAGAAATCAAATAATGTTAATATTAATTCTTAACAAAATACCATATTAAGCCTTATACACTAAATATGATCATTTTGATCAAATGTCAAAAACTCATCAGTGGAATAAAAACAATTTTTAATAAGAAACATTTTTAAATTATATTTAAAAATATGTAACCTATCGTAATCAATTTTACTCTTTAAATTTACACTTAACTTATTATAAAACATAACACCAACAGATAAAGGACACTGTTTATTATATTTTGAATTAACTACTGATGTTCTTAGGTCCTTATTATTTCTAGTAAAATGCGAATGAACTTCATTGCCCTCAATTGTCAAATGCTTATTTTCAATAACGTACATAATAACATAAAAAATATAGATACAAGGCAGAGTCATAATATTAAACCGTTTAAATAATGGTCTACAAGAGTCCTTATAAAACACACCTGCTGTACAAGGGTCATATTTATCGTCTGCCAAATATCTAATAGATCTCTTTTGTAGAATGAATAGTCTCTTAATACGAGATGAATGTCCCCATAATATAACTCCATAAGTTAGCCTGGAATGAATATAAGAATAATAAATTAATTTTGCGGTAGTGAAATTACTAATACTCAAAATTCGTTTAATGAGGAAACACCCGGACGCAATTTTACTCCCAACATCTTTAATGTGTTCTTCCCAATTCAATTTATTATCCAATGTGATACCCAGATATTTTGTAGAACTCTTTGTAACTAAACTTTTATTATATAGATAAATCAAAGGACAAGTCAGATCATGGGTACTTCTATTAGGTTGAAATTCCAATAGAACCGTTTTAGACATATTTAAACACAAGTTATTACTTTCAACCCAGGATGCAAGATGTTCCACCGCTAATGTATTATTACAACTAGAAACTGAAGCATTACCATGGGACATCTCATTACTTAAAAAATGAGTAGTATCATCCGCAAATAACGTCAAACTACCATTCGTAACGAAATGAGGCAAATCATCTGTAAATAATATGAATAATAACGGGGCAATCGTAGACCCTTGTGGCACACCAATATTTACAGTAACTTCATCTGAATAATGAATGCCACTTGAGTTTATTAATTTAACGACCTGCTTTCTGTCTGTAAGGTAGGACTTAATCCACTTATTTGGAACGCCATTAATTCCGAAATATTGTAACTTATATAATAATTTTGCATGATTGACCATATCAAACGCTTTAGAAAAGTCATAAAAAATGCCAATAGACGATTTCTTATTATTAAGTGAAACAAGAACATTGTTAATAAAACTCATAATTGCTGTAACCGTTGATTTACCTCTACGGAATCCATGCTGACTATTAGTCAAAAGTGTGTTATTTTCTAAAAAACTTATGAGTTGGTCACAAAAAGCTTTTTCAAATATCTTAGAGAAAACAGAAAGTAACGCTAAAGGTCTGTAATTATCGACTAACTCCTTGTTTCCTTTCTTAAACAGAGGGCTGATTATAGCCTTTTTTAGTTTTTCAGGAAAAACACCTGTTGAAAATGACTCATTTATTACAAAAATCAAAGGATCAGCCAAATAAAATGCAACATGTTTTATAATATTACATGGGATTTCATCAAAACCAGCAGATGCTTTTACCGTAACTTTATCAATTATATCATAGTACCCTTTTTTGCTCAACGTAGACATTTTGAACTCTTTACTGAAAGGTGTCTTGTTTCTATCAAATTTACCAATATTGTTATCAGTATATTGTTTCTCACAATTTTCCAATACATTAGTAGCAGCATTTTTAAAATAGATGTTAAAAAAGTTAGTTACTTCATTTACATGTTCGAATGTGATTCCATCACACACAAGTTTAACATTATCGTTTCTTTTGGCATCAAAATTTTTATTATTACTATTGTTTTTTATCAAATTCCAAGCTGCTTTTACTTTGTTACTAGAAGAATTTATTATGTCAACATTCATCTGTTTTTTACTCGTTTGTATTGCTTTCTTATATTTCCGCTTCAATTTTTGATAATTTAGTTTATTCAAAGAATTGTTATTCATTTTAGAAATAATATATAAATTTTTTACCTCCTCTGACATTCTCTGTAATTCCTTCGTAAACCATACATTCACTTTTTGTCCATTCTTTTTTATCTTGACTCTTTTCAATGGAAAAGCTCGATTAAATTTCTCATTGAACAAAGTCATGAACTCATTAAACATATCATCAACAGTGTCCTTTACATAGACATTGTCCCAATTGGTGTTACTTAATAACAGAGTAAAATTATCAATTTGACACTTTTTAAAAGTTCTCTTATTTATAAACACTGGTTTAACATATTCATTAGTACACTTAATCTTAAGAAATTGAACACAATGATCTGATAAATCAGCATCCATTGACATACCAGAAGCTTTCTCACAATTTGTGAATATGTTATCAATGCAGGAACTGGTTACACTTGTAACCCTTGTAGGTTCTTTTATCATCATTTTTAGTCCATTTGAATCAAATATATCCATAATTGCAATCGCTCTATTATCATCTGAAGCAAAGTTTACATTAAAGTCACCGGATACTATAATTTTCTTATTAGAATTACATAATGAATGAAGCAACAATTTAAGTTTGTCAATAAACACTTGAAAATCACCATTTGGTGACCTGTAAAATGCAAACAATGATGATATTACCATGAGATGTTTGAACACTTACTGCTGTACTTTCAAATGCTTTTTCAACATTTATGTTTGGATCAAGTAAAAACTGTTTATATTGTAAGTTGGACTGAGTATAAATTAAAACGCCGCCACATTTATTAATAGATCTGCAATAAGAATTGGCAAGGTGATATCTTGGTAAAACAATATTATTGATATCATCTTTTCTAAGCCAATGTTCAGATAAACAAATTATTTCTGATGGATGGGATTGTATAAATGCCTCTAATTGTTCAACTTTATTTTTGACAGATTGAATGTTAACATGTTAACATTCATGACATACATAATCCCTGAAAAAATTAAACACTTCTCGTGTCTAGTTTCTGAGATAATTTGAGTTTTCTCCCCCATGTTATCTTATGGCAGCCAAGTAAAATCGTGTCATTTTTAAGCTAAAATGAAGTTCTAATTATTTTGTACCGTCAGATTTTAACAAAAAACTTTTTTTCTGGTAGACATACGGACTTACCATGAGGAAAAAAATTGAAAACGATACCAACGTGTGCTATTTTAAAAGTTATTAACCAAATTCGAAATGATTTTCCTATACCTCCCATGTTAATGTTTTGTACATTCTCAAAATACATAAAATTGAAAACTCAATATTGGGCGGGAGTTGCAAACTACAGGACATTAAATGAGTATTTTATGCTTAAATATAGTTGAACTGTTGTAAAAGGTATTTTGAAATGGTAATTTCAAAAATAAATAAAAATGTGCTATATCGAGTGATCGCGCCACGTTAATATTGATTGACAATAAAAATTCGAAATTAAATTCGAAGATGAGTTGTGATTATTATTGTAGAAAGACTGTCTGACGTCACTTGCCAGCTAGTGTCGTGCAAATCTCCACCCACCGGTAGTAACTGTGGCATTCGTCTCTTCATAAACACAGTGATTATTACAGACTGGACTCGTACAAGATTGCATGTCATGTCGTGCCGATTGAGAGTGAAAGTGTAGTGCAAGTTCATGTTAAATCACTCGCCGATTTGAATTTACGAAATGACAGAATAGAATGTTATCGCATCAATTAGGTGGCGTCTGTTTTCGAAGCTCTTCCTGCATGCGGGCATTTAGACATGCAAGTGAGTGGATACTAATTTACGTTGTTTTTAACACCTTCATTCCTACGAAGCTTCGAATTCCAGCTGATTGTTTCTTTAATACCTATGTTTGATTTTGAAAAGAGTGAAAGCATTGTAGACCGCTTCCGTATTGCCTCCATACAAAATTTAGGTACGTGTAATTAGTAACTTGTTGAATTCTGACAAATCAACTTCGGCGATCGTTTACTCATCATAGGGTTGGTTAATCTAAATTCCTAGCCACAGTGAGATGATTGGCCTGTCCATGACATTGACAGTAAACATTGGAGATAAAATGTCCTAAATATCGTTACAACTTTTGAACCAATGCAACTACTATGAAAAATGTGAATAATAATTAACGTAATGTCAGACATGGGCAAAATACTCTGTTTCAATGTATTTGGAATACAAGATACTGATACTTTTAATTTGGGTATCTAAAATACAAGATACAAGATACATTTTAGAGATGTATTTAAAATACAAGATACAAGATAGTATCTTTAGATACTTCAAAAAAGATACATTTAAAGATCCTTTTTTTATTCTCGTACATAGGGATGGCACCCGGTAAAATTTACCGGTAAATTAAGGTAAATTTACCGGTAAATTTACCAATTATTAATTTACCGGTAAAAAAATGGTAAATTTTGTTTTTATAATCCTTTTGAATGTATGAATGGAGATATCACAATTTAAGTAATAACTAGAAGTAAACTTCAGTGTGACAACATTAGTAGTTAGGCATAATTTAAGTTGATTTTTAGTTGTCCTCTATCATTCAGAATGGCAATTCCTACGATTACTTCCAATGTCGGATCTTTGTTCTGGTTTGCTTGTTTAGCAGACACAGCATAGCGATTGAAACTTGATCAAATTGGATGGTCGACAATTCCTCTTATGGGAGAAAAGAACATGTATAGCATACTAGATTGGTCGAATCAATGCTATTCTGCCGTAAGTTATTTCGATCAGCTATCAAATCATCCCTTATCAAAATGCAGTAATGTCAATATTAACAATTAACATTGATTAGATGTATTGTTATTGTCCTGACCACTGACTGACTGGTAATCTTTGTAAATAAGTCAAATAATAAGGTAGGGTAATTTTTGTATTGGGTATAGTCATATTTTGGTATCCGCCATCGTTTTTCAAAATTTACTGCTGACCGGTAAATTTACCGATTTTTTCAGAACCGTTAAAAGTGCCATCCCTACTCATACATATCATCCAACAGTAAAAAATGTAGGGACTTCATTCTAAATTAAATTTTAATTTGTTCTATTTGTAAGGCAACATACTTAACATTTTCTTGATCGATTCAATACGGCAACGTGTATTATTTGATGCTTGTTTGAAATCAAGCAAGAGATCAAGCTATCTTTGAAATTCTAGGCGCATAAAAATGTATCTTGTATTTTAAATCTTCAAAAAAGATACAAAATACTTTAGAAATGGGTATTTAAAATACAAGATACAGATACATTTGGCTCATGTATTTAAAATACTAGATACAAGATACAAATGTATCTAAGATACGTATCTTAAGATACAAGTATCTAGATACTGCCCATGTCTGCGTAATGTATAGCTAATTTTAAGTGGACCTATATAAATATTAACACCGTCGTATAAATTCAATATTTGTGACCAAACTCGACTCGAAGCGTAAAAAGTAGGACCACAGCACAGGCATGGGCCTTAGTTGAGTTGAGCTATGTATTTTTCACATTTTTCATAATTTGAATGATTCAAAAATTATAGGAACGATTTAGGAATTATTTCCCCAATATTTACCTTCAGAGCAGTGAGACACGACAACAAAATGTACACATTGTTTGTTGTGTTTCATTACTAAGGTCGGTGACAGGCAAAGATGAACCCCGGGTTCATCTTTACTTGTCGCCGACCATACCTACCTACCAAGATACTATTAGGGTAGTTTACTAACCTGTAGGAGGTCGCTAATCTAGCTGAAATACATTGAATATAGTTGTGCTTGTGAATCATAGCTTTTTAAAACAGCAGAACGTAAATAATATGTTATTTAAAACAAAAAATATGAATATTCACACTCACCACTATTCGATACACCCAGAGCACAAACTATCTTCTTTCCGCCAAAACACTTGTTACTTATCGCAGTAACTGTCAGTTCCCATGTGGCTTGCCGTGCATGCCGCCAACAGCTGAGCCGCTAGTAGCACTTTCACCCACCTAGAGCGAGCCACTGTAAGGAACTCTATTTTTAGCGCCAAAATATAAACATTCCTTCACGGAGCACGTTCCATAAATTTGATTTTGTGTAAGACACTAAAGAATTGATAATCATATTCACAAATTCTTCTGTATTAAAGAGGGTATTCACTACTCATTCTATAAACTAGGTATACTGAGCTACTGAAAATAATGGGAGATGTCAAATCGCATTTCCGGCCGCAATATTTTCAATTGGAAGGGAAATCAAGTGATAAGCGAGACTTCATTTAAGGAATTAAAATATTATTGAAATACGAGCATTATATGAAGTGTCATGTTGTAAGAGAACGCCTACTGTGCCACTGAAAGTAGCCTCAGAAAAATGAAAGTATATTTAATATAAATGACCGTAACTAACTATCCGATTTCACAAATCAATTTCACAAATAGAACTATAATTTTTCTAATTGAAGTATGAAATTGAGTTAAATGCGTGTAAGGTCGTTGGGTTTTTCTTGAATTGACACTATAATTGAAATTATCAACGTCCCTGTACATTCTAAAAACAGATTGGTCGAATGAAATAAACTAATTAAAGTATAACCCCTTTCAGCTAGATTACAACGAAACACACCCATAAATAAATGTAGCAGGTCAACAAACTTTGCAAAGTTGAATAAATAAAGTAGGTACGCTCAGCACGAGTGCCGGGTAAAATATACAAATATTAAACAATGCTAATTCTAAGACTGAAGGAACACGAATAATATTACTGAAACAATAAAGCTTGATAAAATGAGCTATATTAAAAAGTTTTGCTGTGTTTACATGTAAAATTGTTGGGTTATAAGTAACTAAAAGCGAGCCAGATCCCTGAAAAAGTTGGAACGAGGTTAACTCAAATCTCCGGAGGAAAATAAACAAGTGAGTTCTTGACGGGAAGCACACTTTGCATCGTTACGAGGAAGAAGAATGTTTCACTCACAGCATGTACTTACTGTCCTATTATCGGAATCATTTAGCAGAAAAAGTTCTATTTGTCTTTCATTATTTGTTGCAGATAGATAAACTTGGGCTCTCGCACCACTGAACCAAGTAATTACACTACCTCATCCACCTAAACAAACTAATAGTAACCAACAATAAGTTTTTATTGTAAGCAATAGACTTCTTGCATGATAATTGTTGCAGAGCAACAATAGAAAGGTGTATAGGGGATAAACAAATCTGACAGCATCTCGTATATAGTGCAAGATAATTGAGCGAGCGACTCGAACCGATTTTTTTTCTCACTAACCGATACAAAGGTCGCACCGTTTCACCGATCGATCTGAAATTTTGCACACATGTATAAAGACCACCTTTTCAGTTTGCAGACCCTAATTTTATTGAAATCCGTTCATTGGTTACAAATAAATACCACCTGATAGGTTGAAAAATGAAAACTCATTGAGCGAGCGTCACCACGGGACTCTCATGCCACTTTCTCTGTGTGTTTTTGAGCAAGCTATGAGCATTCATTTCAAGGTGGTACCATGTGGTACCTTTTGGTCGCCATTTTGAAAAACGGAATTGATGCATTGGGGTTACTAGAGAGCAGGTTAGGAAAACCCACTGCCTAACAAGATCCATTGATCGGTCCGACCTGGGGCGCCAACAAAACAAACAAACAAACAAGCAAACAAATAAACAATATGCTCGCTTTACTAAATTTGAATTGTTTTTTTATATGTAATAATAGCGATTTACAACCCAATACGTAGATATGTGTTTCATCTAAGGTTTCAACGTGTATAAATTTAAAATTCGGTCAAAAATGTATTAATTTCCCCCAAAAATACACTGTGCGTGAAAAAACAGCAGCCAACCCTAAATGATACCTATAACAAAACTTATTTTTTTAAATATAAAATTATGGAAGTGATGCTGATGAAGGTTTCCCGAACATTTCAAAGGGTCTTGAATACAAAAATCTCTTACAATATAGTGTAATAGGAATTGTTAATTAAATTAAAATAAAAGTTTCATATTATACTATTTGTTAAGTCTCTAAAATTGAGCTTGTACGAATTACCAGACTTGTATAATATATTATCCCATCTAAACGTTCCCATCTTTCAACATCACTCATGCATATACTGGCGGTTTCGATAATGCTTGCAGCCCCGTTCTTTCGTTTCATCACATCTTGGAAAACACCCAGGAAACCAATCTACTCCTTTCAGCGTGAATCCTTCTGGGATGTGGAATCTATTCAACAGATCCTGCAGCATCCAGCCCCGAGATTGATGGACCCAACGCTCTCAATTTATTCCCTCGATAGCTTAAATATTATGTAAACAAACAGTTTAGGAAGATAAAACGTTGAAAGAGATTTCTACCGTAAATGGACCGTGTTCTGTTTATCCCTTTTTCCCCAAAGAGGATATTCTCTCTGGGTGTTACATTTTCCATGAACACGGAAAATGTAATGTGAAATTGTTTTTTATTTGTTTTGATCCTATGCGAATATTAATAGAATAGAGTAGGTAGTATCCCAGAAAAAACACTCCGTGTAAAAATACCAGCCAAGTCTCTTTAACTATAAAAAAAAATAGACGAAATCTAAAAATTCAGCACTGAAAAGGAGTGATATCAAAAAAGGAGCCAAGTCAACGAATTTTCCAAATTTTAATCGTACCATTGAAATAAAAATATCAACCCCCGAGAAATACTTAAAAAAAGGACTTGGCGCATCGTTTTTTTAAAGACACTTTTCTATCCTAAAAGTATAGGAAGAACTCTACAAGTATATTTTCCTGAGTATATCACATTCATTATCGACGAATCATACTACGTTTTAATATAACTAGTACTCTTACCTACTGGCAGTTTTGGTATTTTGTCAATATTCAGAGGAAATAAACGGATAAACGAATAACGAATAAACGGAAGCGGCCTAGTCTATTCGTTATTGCCACTATTTCTAGGGTCATATTAATCAATCATACTTCTCAATATCGTGACTGAGGGAAATAGCGAAAGCGCTCATTACAAGAAGGCCGTCAATGAGATTTGTATAAGTGACTAGTGCACTGAGCCATGCTGCTCAAATAATTACTGACTAGATTTTTATCTAAAGTAATACGTTATGTAATTTATGAATTTTTTTGGTATAAAATGTTAATTAATAGCAATTAATTACACGGCGAGAAGGTTCAAAGTATAATGATGTAGTAGGTATGTTGATGTACCCACAAAACTATAGGTACCTACCAATCACAAACACAACTGTTCTGTATTTATTGCTTGTAAGACAATGCTATGTTTCTTTGCGTACTTATATTTAAATTTAAAATATTTTACAGAATGTTCAATATTTAATTTGAAAGTTTTGTCCCAATTTTTCTAGGCATTTCTGAACTACGTAGTATGTGAGTGGCATAAGCTTAAGAATAGAAAAATGTCTTTAAAAAAACGATGCGCCAAGTCCTTTTTTTAAGTATTTCTCGGGGGTTGATATTTTTATTTCAATGGTACGATTAAAATTTGGAAAATTCGTTGACTTGGCTCCTTTTTTGATATCACTCCTTTTCAGTGCTGAATTTTTAGATTTCGTCTATTTTTTTTTATAGTTAAAGAGACTTGGCTGGTATTTTTACACTGAGTGTTTTTTCTGGGATATCACTTCTTTTGTTAGTTTATTCATACAGCTTGTAGCACATGTCCGAGCAGGGACTAATTTCTTTAAAAAAATACGCCTCAACCGATTTGGTTCCTATGAAAAGTTGCGTTTGGTATAAGATGAAAATGATTATCCAAGAAGAATAGCTTAAGTTTCGTTATAATCGATCCAGCCGTTTTCGATACATGACGTCACTTCCGGTTTTGAAATAGCGGCCGAATTCCGGTATAGGTAATAAGAAAACAATCTAGTTTTATCTAGTTGATACCTTCATGAACGACCATCTGAATTCCTAATCCCTATATTTCCGTAAAATCGGTCATGCCGTTTGTAATATATGACGTCACTTCCGGTTTCATTTAGTGGTTCCTGCCGCCATTTCCGGTACCATTAATTTATTTATTCATTTTTCACAATTGATTTTTCAAATAAATAGCAGAATGAATACGCAGGAGCTAGTTCAGTTGCAATCGGTACAGGCGTTTTAGATATATGACGTCACTTCCGGTTTCAGGAATGGCGGCCGAGAACACTGCTACCTTGAATATATAAATTGTATTGTCTATGTTACAATGTAAGTTAATTATGTACGTATTTTAAGTATAATTTGTTGAAATAAGTTAAATATTGCGTATTTATGACGTCACTTCCGGTTTAGAAAATAAGAAAATAATATTTTTTTTATTGATACTTCATATAGATGACCATCTAAATCGAATGGCGCTAATTTCGTTCTAATCGGTCCAGACGTTTTTGAGTTATGACGTCACTTCCGGTTTCAAAATGGCGGCTTCCGGTTGGTTTTATAAAAAGGCACCTCAGACGCCAAAAGTGCACATGTGGTAAAAATTTCAGGTCGATCGGTTCAGCCGTTTAGGCTGTGGCGGTGATAGCGACGTTTCGTGATATCATCAGAATCATCATCATCTTCAGAATCAGAAAGTGGTGTAATTTCACTGTTTTCTCGGTCCTCTAGCGCGCAAATGGCATAACCTATTGTTCCCAAATTTGGTATATGTAGTGGGGTGGGCCATAGCTCGAAATTAAGATATTTCGCAACAATGTGAGATTTACCAATTTTGAGATCCAGTAGGCCGAAAATGCCATGTTGTTGCTTACAGTAAAAGTGTTTGGTCTGCTCCTCAGTTAATTAGGCATTTACGGTATGTTGAGTGACTGTGAGTGTATAGTACGACTTGGCTGGGTGGAGCGACCGCTCCACTAGATTATATTTTATACTGAAATGTCTCATTTTTATTTACCAAATTTGTTTTCATAACAGAGTTGTAGTTGGTGAGAAAATATTCATCAATGAATTATGTGTTTCATTGTGTTGTTGTTGTTGTTGTTGTTGTTGTTGTTGTTGTAATTCGTTGTTAATTATTATGTTATTATTATTATTATTATTAAAGCAGATTGTTAACAGCACTTCAGGCCGTATTCTGCATCCTAAATGCCATTTATCTTTATTTAAGAAGTCTCCATCGCGAAGACCTCTTCTTCTCATGGCAGTGTCAACTCCTTCTGCCCACCTCCTCCTTGGTCTTCCTCTCTTTCTTCTTCTTGACGGTACCCATGACCAGGCTCTCATTGGCAATCTTTCATCTGGCATCCTTCTCAGATGGCCATACCATAAGAGTTGCTTCATCTCTATGTAATCCGTCAGTGATGTCTCCACTCCCATCATTTCCCGTATACGGTCGTTCCTCACATGGTCGAGTATCGTAACCTTGCAGCATCTTCTCCAGTACCCCATCTCCATTGCTCGGACTCTTTGTGCCATTCGGGAAGATAAGGTCCAGATTTCTGATCCATAGGAAGCGCAGCTTTCAACGAATGAGTTGTAAATACGTGTTTTTGTCTTGGTTGAGATGACATCGTTCCAAAGCACTGGGTGTAGTTGTCTGGTGATCGCTCTTCCTCTGCCCAGCTTGTTCAGCACATCCCTCTCATCCGTTCCGTCAGCCGTCAATGTCACACCTAGATATTTGTACTCTGTTGTTAATCTTATAATACCTTTATCGGTTACCATGTCTTGACCCTCTCTTCCAATGACCATACATTGAGTCTTATCCATATTCACTTCTAAGCCCCAGGAATCGTATTCTTCTATAAGCTTTCTCATCATGTATTCTGCGTCGTGTTCATCTTCAGCAAGAACCACCTGATCGTCTGCGAATAGTAAAGAGTGTATATATTCTTTCCCAATTTTAACACCCATCGAACGTCATTTCCTAGACCAATTCTCTAAAACCCTGTTCACGTATATTTTGAACAGGGTTGGTGACAAAGGACACCCCTGCCTTACACCTTTGTTGATTTTAAATTCTTCTGAATATGATTGTCCACTTTTTACGCAACTTACAGCATTTTCATAGAGCTTTTTAATAGCATTCACATAAACTGTTTCGATCCCTTGATCTTCCAGAGCCTCCCATAATTTATTTGAATTATTTATTTAAATTATTATTTTAAATAATTATTATTAATTATTATTTTTGAATTATTTTATTTTTTGAATTTTATTTATTTAATTTATTTGATAAATAAATTATTATGTGTTAATTAATTAATTACGTAAATGCAGTTAATGGAAAAGATATGTGTTGAATGAAGAATCAAAAATTTTGGTTTGCTTTAGTTTGTTTGCTATGAGGATAAGAGCGGTAGAAAGTGTAATTATTTCAAATAAAGACGTGTAGAGTATAGGAAACGAAATTTATAAGTTTATTATAAAAATCTGTAATGTATATAAATTTCTTCAGAGCTAATAAGTAAATAAATAAATAAAAAAAAAATATAACATAATAAAGTAATCGTGTATCCCAATATAATGATCAAATAAATTGAAATCATCCATACGTCTATAGAATTAGAATAAGAAGACTCGTGGTTGGTACTAGAAACTGAAAAATTAAATTTGTGAAAATTGATAAGTATAAATTTCTAAATAAAATAGTATCCCTATAAAATAAACAATAAAATTGTGAATTATTTGGGAACCTTTCCCATTTATTTCTTTCAGTTACCAATGGTATTGACATGACAAACTCACTCCTTTAAAGAACTTTGATCATTGATGTGAAGTGAGAATATTTTCACCAGCAATCGAAGCGAGAAATGCGATTTCAAGTCGGGTTACATTCTCGTCACTCAACTAGACAAAACCTTCGACTAAAAAGAATACTAAATCAGCTCAATAGAATATTCGAACGCCATAAATTACTCCGACGCAGTAGCACGAATTAAATCTCGACAAAATGGAAATAAAATTCCTCACAGAAAAACCTCTCCATATTGCTCCAGGACCATTCAATTTCCTGATTGAATCGCAATACTTCTTTGAACCGTGCAACACCCATTCACGGGGAAAACAATTTCCCAGACTCAAGACTCGAACCCGGTGATCCATTCAGCTTCCAGTCGTGTGTATCCCTGGCATTGAGACCCCCTGCCCCCCCCCCACCCCTGGTCGCCCACGCTCGAGCATTTCGACATCGTCGGTGAGGGGTTGGTTGGGTATATTGATCCAGTCCATGCATTCGCTTCGCCCCCTCACTTCTGTCCCAGCAGCCAGCCTGGAAGCCGTCTGGAAGCTCCTGGATCCACCTGGAGGCACCAGGAAGTTCCCTGGAATATGTTAGTTATGGAAACGTCTGAGGAATACTTCTTCCAGGACAACACATTACTGGAATAGGCAATCATATCGAATAAGCTACCACGATATCTTCTTTCCTGGAAATAAGCAATTACTCCTGGAAGATAATCTGCACAAAGTTTCTGCGAATTATGAAAGCTGAGATAGCTTATTATGATGCATTGACTAGAGGCTCTATTCTTCATCTACAGGATACCATTTTCGTGGAAGGATTAGACGGAAATAAAATTGAAAAATTCAACGCACAGAAAAAACAGAATTACGTCGGGTTTTAATAACAATTCGACATTTTAGTATATCTCACTAAGTTTTAATTTTATATGTGTTTGTAGTTTTTATAAATATGTTTTGATTTTGTAATTTTTTATTCACCATTTTATTACATTTAATTTTTTCTTAAATCAGAGATATGATAACTTTTAACATCAAATAAACATGCTAATATTTAATTGGCAATCTTTGCAATGTTTATCGTTCATGGTTTATCCAGGTTTATCTTAGTCTATAAAATCACAATTTCAAAAAAGACTGGCAGAGCCACTCTCAATCAGCTAATCAATCAAAGTTATTCATTCATTACCCCCTTATAGTCCCTTACCTTTTTCTAAGACATAATGAGCAGTTTGCTATATTTCTAATTGCCAGGTCTCAGATAGGTCCTGATTTGGTGTTGATTGTGTCGAGATGCTGGTAGCGTCGCTTTGTAACGCCTTCGACGCTCTTCGCAGATGATTGTGATGATGCGACGTAATTAGAGAGTTTAGGATGGGTCTGAGATAATAGAAGCACTACAATACATCTACATCAGAGCATTGACTAGTTGGTAGTCAATGATCAGAGTAGGCGGCCACTGCGGTTCAACACTGTCAGCAGAATGACAAACTTACAGACAGACAATCGTCTTCATGCAGTCTAATTGATTTGCATAGAAACGTTTCATCGAAAAGAGAGTTTAAAAAATATACAACATCAATCCAATATTATTCAATAAATTAAATAGTTGGCAAGTCCCTTTTAGATCTAGGGCCAGTTTTTCAACGCTCTGCTAAAATTTTAAACAGTGGATTAGGACTATAATTGTCCTTATAGATATGGAGCAACACACAATGACATTTCGTGAACGAGCACTTCAACTTAACTAAGAGCATTGAAGAACCAGACATAAGGGTATGATTTTTCTAATGCTCTTTTCAAAAATAAATTGTATTGCACTAAATGTGTCATGGCATTGGCAACAAAACAACCAATATCTTTCCTAGAATGACCACTGGTCCAGTATTTCATTGGTTGCTGTCTGCCATAACAATCAAGTCCTAATCAACCGTTTAAAAGTTACCAGAGTATATTGAACGACTGGCCAGTGGCCCTTATATTCATCACAATTCAATTTAACAAACTGATAACAGGACATTGAAAACGGCGGCTAGAAGGAGCTTAATTATCCAGGATATTGAAATTATTCTCTTATATTTTGAAAAAGTAAATATTTAATTTTTACGCTGTTTTATATTGTGTAACGCAGAGACGTCATAAAGGTTTGGGTAAACAAATACCAATTGTCAACTTGTACATTTCAATTTCAGTCGCAATTGAAAATTTCCCGACGGTTTCAGTATTGAGTTCCGATAGACCGATATCCACTTGTCCAATACGTGTCGGCGACTTGGCTGCGAGGGGCGACCGCACCGCTAGAAGCTGCCAAACTAACTGACACCTCTGACCTCTTGAGGGACGGACAGCATCATGACATCCTCCATCACATCACTGATGCAAAAGCAGTTCATGAAACTTCATTATTCATACCCAATTAATATTTTAGTGACAATATGATTAAACCTCATGCTGCTGTAATTTTCAGCTAGCGAGTTGCAAATAGTCAAAACGACAAAACAAAACAACCGGAAATGTGTTCACATTTACATTTAATAAATAATCGGAGCGAGCTCGAGATTTAATTGATCCCTAAACTCAACAATAATTTAGTTTTGTTAATTGGAAATTTCAATGCGCTTGACGGAGCTATGATTGCGTTCTATTAATGTGTATTCGCGAAGTGGGGAATCGAATTATTTGTATTGATCGGGATCGTGATGAGCTCGGGAAAAGGATGAGTCATACTTGATAATCGGATGGGTTTGAGGGAGGATTTCAGGGGGTGGGTCTGACTCATCCGATGAACCCAGGACACATCTCTCGGCTGACATAAAGGTTCGAACAACGCGGTGTAAGATTTAGTTGATTCAATAAGTATAGTTTTTTTATAATTCATATTTATCCTTCAGATTTGTCATTCACATTAATCTTCAAAATCAAAAAAATTGCACTTGTGAATTGCAAAGCAACAGTTGAGTACGTACACGCATGGCCAGACAGATTGAATAGTAAGTAAAATCTCGAGTAAAATGCATTACAGAACGATCTTCCAAGTGTCTATTACATTTTATGTGAATGTTTATATTTCATTATAAACCGTCTGAATATATCAAATATTATGAAAACATGATTTTTTTATAAGATTTTCAATAATATTTTCATTACCGGTTTCCGTATTTTAAAAAAATAATATCATACTCAGAGATTGTAGAAAACCCCCATACAGTTGCAGGGCCTCTCCTTTTTAATATAACCTAAAAGTGGGCCCCTCTGTATAAATACTGCAGTGCTACCCACCACCCTTTTGTCGCAGTCCCGGTCTATATTATACAACTCTCAACTCCATATACAACGTGAAATATTTGAACATAAATCTATAGATTTATCATACTGGATGAACAGGACGTGTGATGTGTAAAAGGCATAACTGACACATTTACCGAGAAAGCAGGACCAACTTTAATTGGATTAAGTGTAGTTTATTCTAAACTATCTCTAGTCAATGTTTCATGTTGCAAGACACCGTCAACTTGCCTCTAGAGATAAAAATGCGTAATTCACTGATGTCACCAATATTGGATTTTATATATTTTTAAAAAAAAAGTTATTCTTTTCCAAGTGTTGATCTGTTTTTCCAAAGTCATCACCGAACTAAAATCCGAAAACTAGATTAAAAACTCGTCTCTTTCCATCTGAGTGAGCATCTAAATGGTAATCATCCCCTCCACTCTTCCATCTGCAGCTGTTGCTGGAACCACCGATCAAGTCGTGCCCCGGCGTCCTGGCGTCCCCCCCCCCCCCCCACCCTCCTCCTCTGCCGTGCACGCGACGCCTTTGTCCGCGCACCCTCGGCGTGCACACCGATGACGCTGCGTCGTCGTGCATCTGCCTCTCTGCTTGGAGCTTAGACGTCATCGCTCAAATCGGCCCCTGACGTCACCAAGGGAGATGGGCGGTGGAATTGGAAATTGTAGTTAATTGCTTTTGAAAATCTGACCGATTCATTCGATAAAGATAATTGCACAGAAAATTAATTCCGGTTTTAGCAACAGAAGGCTGCTGAACTATTTGATGATAGATGATAGATTTTTAGGCCTTTCATGCAAAAGTTCGATTGAAGCGTACCTCTTCGTCGAATAAGGTCAAATTATATGAAAATATTGATATCCTTCCATTTATTGTAAACGAAGTCGAATAGGTACACCCAACAAAAGATAAAATGGTATTCAAAAGAAATGCATTGGTTGAAAAAGGTTTGATGGCATCATCCGATGAAATGATAACTCGTCATCTAACTCTATAGTAGGTAGATGAGCTCTGATTTCATTTTCATTGATATTAACAAGGATTGATGTCAAGGAACCTGACCAGCAGCCAATCCGTTTCGCTCATTAAAGAGATAGTTATATTCCACTATATGGATGACCAATAGGATGTCGACTATGGTGGAACCTAATTAGTTATCGATTATTTTAATGCAAATTATTTTGTCCCGCGATCGTATAAAGTTGTCGAGAGTCGATCACCAATTCGTATGGGATAATAACACTTGACAACACGTATTAGTCGATCGACAAAAGTAACGAGTCAATGCGAATCTCTCATAAAGTCGTCATCCGTCTGTCGACAAAAAGTTATACGGCCAGCAGATCATTCCAAATGATAACACCGATCTTTGAGGGGTGATATTGAAGAGTAGCAAATTATTTCTACTCAAATTGATTTGAAAGACTGAAAAGCGATTCTGCAGATTGTTGCCGAACTTTGTACGAGTGTAGAAAGTAAAAGTCCGACAAATCAGTAAACAACATGAAAGAACTCTGTTTTAAGCTCAAATGTAGGAAGCCAACCAAAAGTTAAGCTTGAAAAATATATGATCCTCATTCAAATTATTTTTTTTATTCGTATAATAAGTTTCATGCCCGGTAACATATTGGCAAATAACATTGCATTTTTTTCAATAGAATTTTCTGTTTGTGATATTCAGTCTTTTTTCAATTGAATTCTAATTGCTTCGCTCCAGAAGGAAGAAATCAAGAGCTGTATAATAAAAAGTTACACATGAAACTGATTGCTATGAGTTTAAATCTGGTATTGATATCGTACAACCTATTGAAATAAAACCCACCCCCCAGTGATTACAAATATTCATTCAATGTTAATCTCGTCTGGGGATATACAGTTCACGATGGGGGGCGGGAGGCGCCCTGTCAGGGATTCGAACCGAGCACCGACAATTTCCACGACTAAAACAACGTTATCACAACTAATTGGTTGTAGAACAAACAGACAATAGCTAGCAACACGGTGCATGCTCTATAATAATTGAGTCGTAGGAATTACATTGGCTTTGAACTAACTAGTAGACAACTACGAATAGTTATTTGCACAATGATAATCAAAGCGAAGTGTTAGTGCATTCGATTGCATATAAATAATGATTGCATTTACACCGACGTCTGTGCAAGAAGATATTGTGTATGGTAATTAGGCGCTCCACTGCTCGTAACGAAATACTGTTTCATTCGTTTCGTATTTTAGTTTTGTTCTTTGGGTTCAGCGTACAAATTGAATAAAATCAATACTACTGATGATTTATGCTATTAAATTCACCTACTAAATTATTTTAGTTTAGTTTTAGTGCTCAAAAATATGAGGCGATAGGGAAACGATTTTATATGATTTTTAGAAGTACATTTTGTCAACATAAATATGTACTGTTCATTGGAGCGGGAAGAAAAATTGAATAACTTTAATTAAAAAATCAATCAATCGATATTGTTCTCTCCGCTTTTCCATTGCATTGTAAATGAAACTTCAACTGCAACGACCGTGAATGTTTCTATAGCTGTCACTGGCGGATTATGTTTCCCAGCTAACGCAAAACACAGCAGAACTTTTGGCAGCGGAGCTCTTTTTTTAATGAAACCTTCTGGCCTGTCATTGATAGCAAGCGAGGGTTGCTATAGAGCAAGATGTGAACTCGCAAAAAATGCTAACAAATTAGCTTGGCTTTTGGCCAGTTTCACTTCACTCGCAATTCGCATGAATGTTTTCATTAACCGCCACTTCGACGACAGACCGCAAACGCAATCTTCAGCCATTTCGAAATATCTCGTGTGGGAAATGATTTGTCACAAGCAGAACAGTCGAGCTGCACAAGATACGAGCTGATTTTATCAATACGAAATAGGTTATTTGTAACACATACGTCCAGTTTTTCAATACTCTACTACAAACTAGTTTAGTTTAAATGGTCATTCAAGGTATATCATTGGTTTTTGGTCCTCCTAATCAAATGTTTAAAATTTAGGAGAGTATTAAAGACAGACCCTTTGACTATCTTGACCAGAAGGGAATATAATCTAACATAAAAATTATTCATGTTTGCCGTGTTTACGTTTTATAAGTAAGTAGTTAGTAGTTATAAAAGTTCAAAAGCTCAACCATTTAGGTTTTTACCGGACTGCGAAGTGGACATTGGCAACTAAAAGACTGTAAAATTTGAGGAATTTTTACTTTCGATTCTATTTCCCTTCTCTCAAGGTAGAGAGAGTAGACAAATTTATAGATTGCTAGTGTATGATCTGCAAACAATACAGTAAACCCGAACTACCAGTGCTAAAGGGTTTTCTTCCAAGTTCCACTGTTAGTAAGTTACAGTGGTTAGACCTAGGTTTGACCAACACTAACACTTTGTACCAATGTTACCAGCGTTACCCTCTTTGTCCAAAGTAGCCTGTTGTTGCTTCCTTGATATTCATTGAATGGTATGAACGACCACGTTATTTGTCAAATAATAGTGAATAAGTAAACACTTGAGTACATACAATCTTCATATTTATTACAATTACTCTCAGCTGACAGCTAATAATACACAAGTTCTCAATTCCAAGGTATGAGCAGCGAGTCATCTTAAATCAATAGAGTGGCATACCATATTTCTTCATTCCATTTCTATCATACGACGTCGTATACTTCCTAGTCAACGTCATCTTCGTGGATGCCCGTCAACACCTTAAACTTGCAAATTCTTAAATCATCAATCCTCTTCTTATCAATCAGTATCAATTATTTATCATCTTTAATCATCTTGCACTCAATTAAGAACTTGTCATCGGTTTTCGTCAACAGATCCAGCATGTGCTGGTCCACACGGATCGTCTTCAGATTGCCCAGATAGCTCTGCAAGGCGTTGAGCGTCGGACCAGAGTAACAATCAAGTAAACTCACTCGTTTTCGACGTCAACGTAAACTCGCATTTGTATTTGTGACAGTTTCCCAGCGGGCCAATGTACCGCGAATACAGATACAAAACAGACTTCTCAGAGGAGTAGTGAAAGAAAATCCAGAATATTTCATCATCAAAAGGACAGATCATTAATCGATTTGCATTTTTATTTAGTTTAAAGTACCATGAAATACAAGTGTCATTATTCATCCCAAAGAAACCGTCTGGATGTAGGGTTTTCACGTGTTCCAAAAGATCTGCTCTGTGTCCCAACCAGTTGCAACCGTAAGCTTTACACTCGCATCTAAAAGCGCAAACAAGTAGATGTTGCTCCATGTCGTCTTGGTAAACCCGCTCTTGGCAGCCTCCCTTCTTGTTCTTACACGGCAGTTTGATCTGCCTGCTCATGTCCTCGACGGCGAGATTGCGGGATGCTGGGGCTCCTGGCGCCCGGCACATGGGACATTCTTCGACCTGGTCCTGACACGATGCACACAAGTTGTGGCCGTTAGAGCACATGTAGATCGACGGGACATTCGAGTTGCTGCAGAAATGTCGTCATCAGTTTCACAGCTTCGTCCGGATCGTCTTCCGACATCTTTGGCTCGCAATTCCTGGAGAATCTGAAGTTAAGAAATCTAATTATAACTTTCCTTCTTGAATATATTTTTGACGTTTCTTTAAAAGTTTGATTAAATATTGGATATTGGCTCGAGGAGTAAAACCTCAAGTTTGACATTTTGGTAAGATACCGATAATGGTATAAAAAAGTCGACTTGGCTAATCCGATTAGTAACTGCTTATTTCATAGGTACTATGTACAATGATATACAATATGGCATTATTCATCCCAAAGTTAATAGCATATTATTGTATATCAAAAAAACGGTAGTCTCTGCGAGATTATTAAAAATAAATGAAATTTTGATCTTAGAATGACAGCTGTCAGTATGTTAATAATATCGGATGAGCTGAGCAACGTAAGATGAAGGAAAACAACTGCAGAAACTTCTACCTACTAGGTATATTGCATAGTGTACCATAGAAACGAATTCTTCGGGGGTAGGTACCTACTAGGGTACTATATCCTAAACTAGGTAGGTACCTACTAGCATGTACTAGATATTGGTGGTCAATGATAAGAAGAAGTAAAGTGATCTGGGTCCCGATTCTACAACTATTTTCGATTGCTGACGGAATAGCAATCTGTATAAAGTTTGGCACAATCTCATTGCTTACCACTTTGTAAAGCCTGATGCACAATTGAATTAAGGTTTATGGTTTAGTGTTTAGTGTTTAGTGTTTAGTGTTTAAGAGAAATGAAAGATGCTGTTATAACGTTACCATGCACAACTGTCATAAGCGTTATAAGGTTTAGTGTTTAAGGTTTAAGCTGAAATAAGAAATCAACAAAATCCATTTCTTATTGCAAAACACTATTTCACCTTATGACGAACCAATCAGAAGAGAGCAGAGTAAATGTCAATGTCAAATTCGTACGGGAAAATGAAAAGCTGTCTGAATTAATGTCATTGGAAGCATTTTAATTTGATATTTGTGCCTAATCTTGCTCATATATTTGTTTCCATATCATTTTTCGATCAATTATTTAATTTTATCACGTGGTGAAATAACCTCGTGAAATAAGCAATTGTGCACTGGACTCTGTTATAACATCTTAAACACTAATCACTAAACATTAAACCATAAACCTTAATTCAATTGTGCATCAGCCTTAAACGGCAATACATGAAAAGACGAAGTGTGTAGCCAGAAATACGCTGAAATCATGGATTGACTCAGACCTACGATCAGTCCAATCAATAAGCCAATTGTTAGGTAAACTCTTTGGGTAACCCACCTTGTAGTTGGTGTAAATGCTTGGGATCGGAACTATTATTATGGAATATTCCAATTGAAACTTGCCTTCTCCTGTAAATGAAGTTATTTTAGCGACGGTGTCGAATTCTGTTCGAGTGAATACCGGAAAATTTGCAGAGATAACAGAGAAGTTGTGTTGATGCATTCACGACCACGAAAAACTGATAACAAATGAATGATAGAAAACAAGTATCCACATCACATCCACATAGCCAATCAGGACAAGAGCCATCTAGAGCCATCGGAATTTGCAAAATGTATGGAGTAAATTTTGACTATTCTTATCGTGCGCTCAAAACCTAACGTCTGCCCCCAATCTTATTTGTACTAGTGACACAGGGGCCCTATTCTAGAATGTTTTCCCAATTCCATTCTGATACAATCGGGCTCACGGCCTATCAAATTCCATTTTTTTTTTTTTAAATCACAGCATACTTTATTATATATAAAGCACCTTTCCAAACATTTTATGGAGTAGGATAATTGCTAAACAATATTATAGGCCACACAAATAAATATACCACAATGCCGGCTGGCCAAGCCTGTCACATTTCATTTCTTATAAACTAAACATTAAATTCATCATTTCAAAACACTTCTTTCTTCTTCTTCCACTTCTTCTTCTTCTTCTTCTTCTTCTTCTTCTTCTTCTTCTTCTTCTTCTTCTTCTTCTTCTTCTGCTTCTTCTTCTTCTTCTTCTTCTTCTTCTTCTTCTTCTACTTGTTCTTCCTCAAATTCCATTTCATACTCATCATTTTCTTCTTCTCTCCACATATCTGCATCTTCCCTCCCATCTTCATTTTCCACCCCTTCATTTTCTTCACAACACTCTTCCACCTCTATTTCCTTTCTATCCACTAATTCATTCCATTTCTCGTGATCTCTCCACATTTCTTGATTCTTCACATTCTCCCAACTTTCCCCACGATCTTCAATGTCTTGTCTAATCTGCTCAAACCATCTTGCTCGAGGTCTACCAACTTTTCTTTTCATATTTTCATTCCTATCAAACTCTCTTTTAGCCAATCTTGTATCTTTCATCATCTTCATCTTTTTAAACCACCTTAACCTATCTCTTCCAATAGTGTATCCCAATCTCTCCACTGCAACTTCTTTTCTTAACTTATTACTTCTTATCCTGTCCAACATTGATACTCCAACCATAGCCCTCACAAATTTCATTTCTGCTGCCTGAATCATGCTTGCCTCTTTCCACCCAATATTCCATGTAACTGATCCATAACTCAAAATTGGTAAGAAATATTGTTTATACAGTACCAATTTAAATTTTAGTGGAAGCTTTTTGTCCCACACTAGCTTTCTTACTTGTTGGTAGAATCCATCTGCTTTCTTTACCCTCCTCTTCACTTCTTCTCCACATCTAGCGTCCTCTGTCAGTAGGCTTCCCAAATATGGGAATGCTTCCGTCTTCTTCATTTCTTCACCTCTCAACTGCAACCCTTGATCTTGTGTTTTTCTCTTTTAATAATTTTAATTCTAAAAGTTCTAGAATCGGGCCCCAGTCCTTTTGAAAGAGAATACTTCAATATTACCGAATTTACATTATTACAAATGTGTGTAACAGAAATAGAGGAAATGGTTGAGCCTTCTGCTTGTTTAATTGTCTGTTTAATTGTGTTTGTCTGCTTGTTTCTTGTTTAATTGTTTCTGTTTAATTCTGTAGAATGAATAACTAATAAATGTGACTCCACTTCAAACTGTTGCTCCTGAATGTAGCTAACCCTCCTGAGATCTTCACAAACGCTGTGCTGTCGTCACCAAGTCCTCGTGTTTGTTTACCTACTACTTGCATGTGAGATATTTTCGGGGGTTTGTTTACATCTAGGGGCAATGCCATGGCCTGGAGTTCATGGGCTTCATCGTTCACTGGCATGTTATAGAAGACTAATTAACCCGTCATGTTTCATTGTAGTCAGTGGAACAATGTCCAACTAACACTGTTTGCGCAAGACTTCATTAAATGTCATTCAAATTAATGGATGTTAGTATTTGGGAGAACAAGTTGAAATCATTCCATAATCCGATGGTTAGCCGAATATTGAGCTCTCATTAAAGCCGCCCAAAACACGATATTGACTACCCTGTAGTTTTCTAAAGATTTGATAATTATTTGACTGACGAAGGTTTTTGTAAAAAAAAAAAAAAATCATTATATAATCCAATGAATCTTGAGTGTAAAGTCTATTAAAATTGTATTCTTCTATTTATTTTCCTCGAGAAAGAAGAACTACTAACTAAAATTGGTATCGTCTGGTGGACCATAGATCCAAATATTTCATAACTAGGAAAACGCTCGGTGTAACGCGTTGATGAGCGAGCACCGACACGCACGACATCGCCAATCATAGCACGATCCAATTAATCAAAGATAACTAACTATACATTATTTATTACCAATTTTCCTTGCAACTTTTCATAAACACTCTGGATCAATTAAATAACAGATTATTGTACTGATATTTTTCCATCAATCTCTTTGGACAGATATTCAAACACTTAAAACAGCAATAAGTCTGTAAATTCTTGACCGATTGGGCTGGAAATGTGTAAAATATGATGCTATCTAGTCAAAACATTGTTTTCATAACTGTGAAACACAATCCATATCGTAAAATAAATTATTTTAGATAAGGTATACCTATACCTATGTATATGAAATACCTACATTACATTTTGACTACATTATGTATTGCAATATGATCCACTAATAAAAGAATCTGTCTTACATTGATATTGAGAATAGCCATCTATAGACTTTGCTTTGCTACATAGAGCAACCCATAATGCAGTGGAATTTCTGTTTTGAAATGTCATTTCTGACAGTTATTAAAACTGTCAATAAGTGCATCTATGTTCTTGACTGGTAGGGCTGAAAATGTGTAAAATAAGAGACAATGTTGGTCTGAACGACCATGCAAAATATGAGTTTGATTAATCAGATTAATCGAAGACCATTTGATAGGTCAAATGGTGGTGTGGCTATAGGCCGTTTTAAATTAAGTATACAAATGTCAGTAAAATGTCTATTACTCTTGAAGCTCATTACAGATTTGTAAAAAATCACTTATAATGCTGGTACACATGACCTTGCAAAATTTGGTGATGATCGGTCAAACTATTGCAGTTAGGTATATACACAGAGTTTCCTTCATCCCCATTGCCAAGCTAACTATAACTACACATCAAGTTTCCGATGCAACCAATGGAGCGAACTTGCTGAAAATCATTTTGTCCATAACGAGAATAGTAATTTATGTTGTGTGAAAAAATTGGCCTGATCCATTACTTCGTTTGGCAGGAGACGCCAAATGCACAAATACACACACAAAAAACAGAGATTCGAGCCATAAGTTTCAAGTGGAGACGCTCGCTACGCTCGCTTGATAATGTGAGATTTTTCATTATCGTTTGTAGCGCTACAAAGATGGGTGCAGTGAGGTTTCATTCAATGCATTGCTGGTTCAACGAATATAGCCGTGCAGATCCGAATTAAAACTAAATAAATCGAGTTAACTGTTGACTTCAAAACATTGCATAGAACCGGTTAAAGCTAAATGAATTGATGAAAAATTTAACTGTGTAAACTTTAATTTATTTCAATTAGAATTTCATGGTTTACATATTGCATTACTAGACTCCAATTCGGAGAATAAGTTGTGATCAAGACTATCACCAATCTATCACCAATCAAATATTGAATGTTTCTATAAATAATTCCAGTTCACGTAGTAGAATACACGGTTAACATTAAAAATTCAATATAATTTAAACTAGCACAGAAGCGGTATAAAATATCGATATGTCAAGTCCATCATTAATTGAAATTGAATTGAAATTCCACGCTGTCGATTGGATCAGTTATAAAAACTATTTGAGTTATGAAATAAAAGCGATTGAATATGAATGAATTGGTACCGAGCAAGTTGGTTCAGGCTGTGCAACGTGCACTGCGGTGGTCCGAGTTCGACTCCTGCCGCCTTCCTTCTCGACAGATGTTGCTCGTTCTCTCAGTCAATGCGGGGACTGCCTCCTAACAACCTTCCTCGCCACCCTTGCTTCATTATAAACGCTCTAAACCCAATCCCAATCATAATCATTCAACCGTCATTCTTCCCCATTCATTAGTCTAATTAAATAACAGTGTGACCTTAGAGTAAGACGTTGATTCATCATAAAATAATGTTGGTTAGATGTAAATAAATGAGATGTGTTTATAACAGTCGTTTTCAAATGAAGTATCAAGTGACAATATGCTATTGTAGTTGAGATTGTATTTTGTATTTTACACTCAGTCAATAGGCAAATACTGGAATTGTCTTCCAACAACCTCCACTCGCTTTTTACTTTCTTCATCATCAACGCTCTAAACCCAATCCCATTAAACAATATTGTTTATAGATGTAAATAAGGAGCTGTATTCAAAACAGTCTTAGGGGAATAGAATCCACATTAATAGGCTCCATATTATGCGTTTGAAGTTCACATTGAACCTGAATGGTTCAGCTTTTAGCTGAGCTTTTTTTGGTTGTGAATTTAAAAGCTCGATTTCAGTGTCTATATTTTGGTTAAACAGTACAACTGACACAAATGTTTCTCATGTTTATTACAGATGTGGCTTTTTTATGTTTCTGTTTTGACAATTATTTGTCGGGAAAAACGCATGGAAAATTATGGAAAATTATGAAAATAGCTACATAATTTTTTTTTAATTTTAATACATCGTTATATAACGTAATATACGTAATATTTTTATATTTCATTATCATCATCATTGACACGATGTACCTCTGGTGAGACTTGCAGAAAATTTCAAATCAATCGTCGATCGGTTTGGCGCTGGAGTTTGAAGTAAAAAAACATCACAAAACAATGAAAGATGCGGAGATAAAATTTGACCTTGAATCGTTCTCTTATGGCGTATAATAACAATCAATATCACACAAAATGAACTATTTTTATGTCGATTCTATTCCCCTTCTCTTGTTGTGCAGATATTATCACCGACGTCGCCGTCTCTCTGGCATCATTTCGACGCATCTGTGGGAGCTACGTCACCTGGCCAAATCGATCCAAATACTCAACCATCAAGTATCAACTCTCCTGGATGTCGCGGCGACACCAAGGGGTTGGTTACATCAACGTACATTTACATACAACACCGGTTTTCATTGTAACCAGCAGTACAAAAGTATTCGTCCACAAACTAATAATCTCCAATGCGAACGAGTTTCCGAGGTTCGAACAGCTTGCGATATTACCATGCATTATTGTGCGAGGACGCGTGGCTTGCGTAGGGTCCCCCTCGTCCCCCCCTAACTGCACCTATTGTTGCACCCCGGTCCCCGAGACCTGACCCACCCTCTCTCCCCTACGCTGTAAGCCCTGCAGCTGGCGTATTGAATTCGGCCACACGTCGATCAGCTGTTCGGGAGGAAAAGCGGCAGCTGAATCAGAAAGAGGATCTACGCTTCGGTCATTCAATGGAGGACCATTAATATTGGAAGTAAAAAATGGAATTTCCATTTCCAGCTAACAATGTTTTGTATCGAGCGAGTACAAAGTGATGAATAATCGAGAGGAGTGCATATTGTGAGCTTCCTCTCTGTTAAATGTGGATAATTGAGTTGGTCTTGTACTTGATTTTAATTAAAATACGCAATCAACTGCGATGAAGAGTTGTCTATTAAATTTTATTTTAAATACCACTTGATATTTTGCAGCTGTTACGAACTGGCTTGTACTTGAACATAACCTAATCTTGTCGTGTGCCACCTAATCGTATATATGCATAATTGGAAAGTTGCAAGTAATTTTTCATGGGATTTAAATAAAAAATTACATTTTAAAACAAAGCGTTATTTCACCACCAAAACTATAAATTTACGTTCACAAAAATAAATTTAAATTGTATTAGACATTTTGGCGGGAAACCAGTACAAATCAAAAATATATTTTTTGATTGATTGTCAAGTTGTGCAAATTTTAATCTATTATTTGACACTTGTCTCACTCTCAACATACACAATCTAATTACAACTCTGATAAATAGTAAATCTGTGTTTCCATGGTCAAAAATGTTTGCTTTTTTATTTGTTTTTTCGCGACAGGGGTGCAAAAGCACCCTATACTTACTCCAGTTGACTCCCTGCAACAGGGGTGAAAACATTTGTTATTTAATTTTTTAATTATGGAGACACAAAT
Source organism: Leuctra nigra (assembly GCA_934045905.1). NCBI lineage: Eukaryota > Metazoa > Arthropoda > Insecta > Plecoptera > Leuctridae > Leuctra > Leuctra nigra. The sequence continues at coordinate 26,545,068 of OW203764.1, forward strand.
TTATTCTAAGACATCTATAGTTAAACAGTAAAAATTTAACGTCAGACATGAAATAAATGTCGTTCGGTATTGGGACGCGCAGCGCTCGAATACGCTATCTGGTGGTAGATTTTTGAACTTGACTTTGGTGGATCAGCATTCACTTCGGGCCGCCTACACGGGCTAACTAAGTGCAACTAACAGAGATTATTTTCGTATTTCTTCAGGTTATTTGATGATTTGATTAGCTCGCACCTTTCATCCAACAAATGTTTGACACAATATACTATTTATTTAGTTCAATTAGATTTAAATATAATACATGAGAGCGTTATTTCCATGTGTTTTACTGATCGTGTCTTCTAGACTGCTGCCATACATTGCGAGTTTCAGTGAATTTCGCACCTATTTTGTATTTTGTTTAATAAGTATAAAAGTTTTGTACTATACAACTGGAGCTTATAACTAAATTTATGGGGTATACAAAGACGTATAAAAATGATACTAGACCGTACAAGAATATGCGATGGGGTGACAAGACGGCTCCTATTTGACAACGGGACGGAATATTCAAAGACATATTTTCTTACCACTTCGAGTGTTGACATTCTCAATTGCCGTTATTGATTTAACTACAACCACAATTATTATTTAAGAAACCTTCAATATAATTACCCATTCATCAGAACTTAATTTATATTTTTGCTTATTACTGATCTTTTCCAGTGGAGAATTAAACAGTCATGCAATGCAATGAAATGCATAAATATCTTTGATATTCACTTAAATTAATAAATATTTAAAAATGTGTAGGTACTATGTTTGAATGAAAGAACACAAATGTTGCACAAATGTGTTCTATATATTGTTGCACAAAGAACATAATATAATAGGATAATCACTCCGAGGATAAATTAAATAACTATCTCCCTTGCCCGCGAAACGAGTCAATTTATAGGTCAGATGAAATCAAATAATTTAATAAATATCTATTAAAAGACAAATATACATATTGGAACTACATACTGTAAGACGCAATAAACAATTAATCTATTAAAACTTAAAATTAAATTCGATTTGAATAATTCAACTGACAGCCCTCAAAGATATTGTCACAGATTAGGCTATAGTTTGTTGAAATAAAGAACTGAAGAAAAAATAACTATAATAATACAATAAAATCATTTTCATGATGTGTGGTTTTGTTATTACTTGTGGAAAATATAATTTAGGTACATACTTTGATTTCTAGTACAATCAAGGAAGAATGTGCCGTTGTTGTAATTTGGAAAGTCAGTCTGAGAGATCCGATAATAATTCAATTTTTTAAGTGCTATGTCATCGATAACACCCGAAATATGTGTGCACGCATAATAGTACACGTGATAAATATCAATTAGATGTAAAAGTTTTTGCATTCCGTCTAAAAATATGAAACTAAACGTCCCCGAATAACAGGTAAACCTGGCAGAAAGGGTAGGAGAATAGCACTGTGCAAACACGTGACAGAAACTGATCCACTAAACTCGGCCACTTCCTGTCATGTGCGTTTCCGTTGCGCTTCCCAATTGATGAAGCAGGTAATCATTAATTTTCTTTTACTTCCATAAAACAAGACTACACTCAATTTCCGCTAAAATACATAGCTTTCCTGTTTCACGTCTACAAAACAGGAAAGGAAATGTAGGGAAATTGTAATCGTGCTTCCACATTATGTCGATTTTCTTTTAGTGTTACTTCGGAGAAAAGATTTCATCAAGTCAAGAAGATGTTGCCCGCCAATTTAACTGTTATATTTCGAGGAAACGTGAGAGGAGAAAAATACAATTTATTACAAAGCAAGAAAAGAAAATATTTGCCGAAATAAACTTTTGAAAGTGGAAAAGCGTGATGCGAATTTAATTCGAAAACAGATTGAGTCTTTTACGTTTTATTTCGTAGAGAAGTAAAGTTACAATTCAATGGAAAACAGATTGGCTTTGATACAATGTTTTCCTGTCGTTCATACAATCGGATCTCTTGTTTGTTTCACTTCTCGAAACTAACACTGGGAATGGATGTGGATAGGCAACCCGTCATTCATCCGTGTATTCATTGTGCATACTCAACAGGCGACGTAGCATCAATGTGCGCACAGTTTCTGAACGTCGTCTAAAACTTGCTAGAACGTAGCGGAAGTCCTAAGAAACCTCTAATACAGAAAATGGAATTCAATAAAAAATAATCTCTCCATTTATTAGGTATAATAATGATATTGATTTTCATAATGGTTTCGTTTTGATTTGTTTGGAAGCATTATAAAAACAATCTTATGTAGGTATATTAAAACCATGTGATTCGGATTGGAGTAGAAATCAAATTAACTCATCTTCATTGAAAAAATTTAAATTCAATGGCGTAATCCCAATTTCTGTTCACACATTATTAGAAGAGTCAAAATTACTATGACTATGTCATACATACTATGTATGACATCTCTTATAAGAACGCGTTGATAAGCGAGTACCTATTTGTAGAGGCTTCATTTTAATTATGCTTTATTTTGACGATCTAAAAACCTTGGAAAAAATTAAAATATTGTTGCATTTGTTGGAAAATCTAAGGCTAATGTGTTGCAAGTGATCAGGGTGTGGTACATACTTTCTCGATAGAACAAATTTGACACATTTTTGAACTTACGGTAAATTACGGTACCTCTGTCGGGACCGATATTGCTGAAAACGTATAAAATCTGATAAAATGTTGGTCTCTATGACATTGCCAAATTTCAATTTAATCGGACAAAACGATTTTCAATTTTAGAAAAAGCAAACCAGACATGGACATGTCCTTACATGTATTAAAAATTTCAGGTTGATCAGAGACACGGTTTGCCCTGTATTGCCTAGCAGCCGATGAAACAAACAAAAAAACACTCGAACCACTGGGTCCGCACCAAAGCAGCCGTTTGCTTCATAATAGTTCAAATTTGAAAACCATCCAATACGCCAAGCCCAACATCGATTATTATCAAACCCACGTCCCTTTAGACTCCCTCTCAGTTTTCAATAAAAATCATGTCGAAGTCATGACAAAGTTTCACGTAGGTATAAGCAGCAAGTTTCAAACTAAACCAATTACAAGCTCGAGTCATTATTAATTCAGTTCTAATAGCGAGAAGAACATAACTGGGAAGCTTGAGAATAGTCTAGGTGATTTCCAACGCAAACTGACGAAGTCTCAACCCACCTAGTTATAGTTACTTCCGGTCGGGTGCAGGAACTCTACTCTGTGGAGACAACCCGAGGGTTGCTTTAGAAACTTAACGAGGTCAAAATGGTTGACACAAAAAGACATCGATGAATGAAAAAGTATAGTAACTGTCTACAACTCTGGTTCAATGGAAGTGGACATCATTATGAAAAGGACTTGGACGATATGCTGAGGTTTAAATTTCGTTTTGCTCTCAGAGGAAAGAGTCTTTCATCTTTCTATTTTGTTTTTTTTAAATACTTATATTTCCTTTATTATGTTAAATGACAATGTTCTATGTTTTATGATTTAAAAAGGTCCAGCAAGTCATTTTTGACGAAGAGCACAATATAAGAAATGAATAAATTTAGAAAATGACAATTTTTCAATTGCAAGATATTGTCAAATCGCAAAAACACAAGCCTATAGTGTCATAAATACTCACTAAGTGTTGTTATTCAGACTGTTGAAGATTTATTGTGACAAAACGGACGTATTTATATGTTACATTTCAACCAATTATAGAGCACAATTGACCAATGTAGATCTCCTCCCCCCACTACGTCATAAAACAAAAGTCAATGTTTGGTCACTGACAGCTGTCAGTGACCAAACAACTGTCAGTTAACAGCAAACAGCTGTTTCTTACAGAATTTAACAGTTTTACAATCTACAAATTGCCATTAGTAATAGAAATGCTTTAAACTATCTACTTACGTATTGTTTAGTCTCAATTAACTTATCATAAGAGAGCTAAGACCTTTTTAAGTTGACGAAACAATCCAGTGACAGAAGCCATTAAAAAGTAAAACAATTTGGCAACATACCTGACAAAATATAATTTGTTTCGTTGTACCACTGTAATAATTGTCCAGCATATCATCAAACATGATTTATATGAGTTTAAATTTATTGATTGTACTATTTCAAGTGGTAAATTAAAAACTATTAAACACGTGATTCTTTGATCTTTTGAATTTCATTTGTTTGAATGAAAAATTGTTATTTTCTAAGAACCCTGGAGTCACCATGGTAATACTTTAGTCTTTCATAAGGCAACTTCATTGGTCAATTGAGTAAGTAACCAAGTTGACTTCTTTTTTATTGTGTTGCTTTTAAACACTAAAATGGTTGGAAAATTGAAATTTGAGGCAATATTAGTGTACCCATACTGCTACTTATATCTTCTATCTACAATCTATCTACTTAATATTATGTCATTATCGTATTACTTGCATGACCGAAATTTACGTTCTAATTAAATCACAAACGGTACAATGATTCAAACTGCATACCATCATGAATTTCCTCATTAGTCAACCCCTCAATCTTCATCACTAGTCCCTGTACCTCCACCTGTGCTTTACACATGAGCGTATAATGATAGCCATCAGCCATGCTTGTCAATACCCTGATACTGTCCCGCAATACACGGGTGTACTGCTGGTTGCCGGCTATAATTACAACCTCCAGGTCGGCCGGATCATGTGATTAAGCATTAACCCGAACGCTGTGACTGGCATAGCGGGGTCGAGTGGTGGCTTGGGAGAATCTATCAGCGGACTAGTAGGGTATTGGTTAATGGCTGGGGCGAATTAATGAAAATCCTATAGATTATTTTAAATTCGTGTGTGGTTGCCAGCTTTCAAATCAAATGATGGGATGTTAGAACTTTGCTCTTGCCGCATTGACGGGATATGGTGCTAATGTGTGAAAATGCAAACTTGTCAGAAATTAAACACGTCTATTACCAGACGGCATGACATTTCCCCATTGAGTTTGCCAGGTATGTATTTGTTTGCTAATGTTAATCAAATAAAAAATAATGTCAAGAGAAAATTATATGAATTATTTCTTTGGCTATTTGAAATTAAAGAGAATTGAAAAAGCTGAAAATAATTTATTTTGCGTAGGAGTTTTTCTTTCGATTTTTAGAACCAAAAGGAAATATGAAATATTGCCATCAAAAAGAAATGTTGTAGAAATACTAATGATTTAAATAAAAATCGTTAACATTTGCGCTATACTAATGGTTTTCTTCCCACCACTAGTGCGAACAGCCTACTAACGCCAACCAGGGGTCAACACAAGAACGTCTGCTCACTGTTATGCTAAGAGGAACAAGTAACAATTAGAACAGTATGATAATGTTAAATAGTCTAATTAGTAAGCTGATGAAAATTAATTCGAGGTAGGTAATTCAGATAATGCCGCGCCGCAATCGGCTTTGATTTCAACACGTCGTGGCGGAATGTTCGATTACATTCCCTCCAGCATTCGATTCAGAGAGAACAGAGGAGATGCCATTATCAGATTATTACACACACAAATAGATGTTACTATTACAGTGTTAGTGTACACGACTAATTCGTGAATATCATTCCAATTCCAGTCGCCTTTCTTTATATCTTTAGAGTTCGAATAACAATGCAGTGTGCCTTTTAGATAATTTACCTAACGTATTGAAGAGCACTTTGAAATCCTAGGGAAAATATATCAAGTTGGCATTTGTTTCATAAAACATCACGTGTTTAAAAGGACCATTTGCGATTTCCATGTTAAATATTAATTTTTTTCTGCTTCCTCGAGACCACTATAATTAACTGAATGATCTAATAGATTTAGAACTTTTATAGGTTATGCAATGGAGGATGAACCGTTCTAGACAGTCGAAAATAATAACACCATAATAAGTATTCGATTCATACACAATTTTTATCATGGGTGAAATAACTTTCCACACAACAAGCGTGTTTTATTTTATTTTTTATGATACACTCAATAGAAGCTTTTAAAAAATTATAAAACTGAAAATTAAAAAGTATGTAGTATTTTGTGCTAATTGATAGTAAAAAAGTTATTTGAAAAACGTGATCAAAGCTCAAAGTTTTGAGATCGTATCGTTTGTTTGTATAAATTATTATAATATATGGGCAAATGGAATATTTTAATAAAATTAATGAGAAAATAAAAACAAGGAAGCGTACAAGTTTTTTAATGATGCTTTGAAATTGAAAGTCTACAAATGAATATTCAAATGACTTAAAGTTCGAGTTGAAATAACTCTGCTTGCATGCAGTACGTCTCACATATGCACCCGATCGATGCAACACCCACATCCCTCGCAACTATGTCAGCTCTACACAGTCAACTGCAGTCCCTAATGGCTCGAGTGCAAAGTGCATCTAGTGAACTGCCAATGTGAACACGTGTGAGTAACAAAGAGGTGGCGCTTATGCTTTATAAAGAGAAGTGTCAGAGAGGCGCCGTTCAGCTGTCAATTATTGTCGGATTAATCGAGAGCTTGCTAGTTGTCGTTCGTCGGATGATGTCAATTTGAGATAATTGCATCATTAATACATGGATTGAGATTCAGGATCGTTATGTTGTTTAATGACTTATAAAATGAACTAGCAAACAAACTACTTACAAATCTGCAAACTACTTCAAAGTCTTATTGGAATTCTTTGGACGATAACTTTTGATCGTAGGAGTTTTCAGGGGGAGGGGCCTCCTACAACCCAGAAACTACAACTTAAAACTATTTGGAAGTTATTAGGAAAACGCTCTGTGTAACGCGTTTATAAACAAGCATTCGTTTTGCTGTGCATTCATATTAGTATGAAAGTTGCTGCTCAATAAAGGTCATTGGAAATAACTAGGAAGACATTCTAACGAAATGCATAAAAGGAACAGTGGGAATTTATTTCAAATCTATTTGAATAAAATCAAAATCAAATCAAAATAAGTTATTAAAATGTCGGTAAAATACTCTTGAAGTTCTTGACCAATTTGTATGAAAATTGTCAAATACGATTAAAATGCTGGTCCCTATAACCATAAATGTGAAGTTGGTCAGTCCGGTTCAAGTTTCAATTTTCTTTCAACCAATCAAAGGATCTCCCTAAGCATATAAAAGTGACCGCTTACATGACAATAGTGTGTGTGCAAAATTGGTCAATGCAGGCAAAAAAAATCAATAAAATCGAAACGTTGAAAATTGAATGTATTGCAATTAGCGACCTAATTGTCACGGATAATGAAGCTATGGTGGAGCAGCACCTCATGTAGGTATACGTCGTATACGCCAAGCAACACTATCAATCACAGTATGTGCATTTGCATGACATAGCATGCACTTAGTGCACGGGGGAAATTCAATGGTCCTAACCTGTCTATACGGAGCTTGATTGCTTGATTGTTCCAGTGCAAACCATGGGCCTATAATCAGTCACTATTTGTATTATCAGAGTAGAGTTCCTTACTTTAATGTATGCGGCTGTACACGGCAATTGTGTGCTGAACTGCCATTTTGTTATTTACCTCTATTCACTAGCCTTTCGAATTTCGCCTTCCCCGGTATTAGTTTGAAGCAAAGATAAAGAATAAGATTAGGGTTTGAGATCTCATAATGCAATTCATCATCGGTATGTTCAGTCGATTGCACAGTGATAAGAACGATTTTATTCGATATTTTTATGGCTTCATTTATTTTTGGGTTTCTTCTGGGCTTCCCACAAAATTACATATAAAATAGCTTGTTTACAGTGATGTTATCCCACAGTTCTCAATACTTATGTGACATATAATTTTATTTTAATAATATAATAACCATAAATCAGAGAAAAAAACTAAATTATTGATTTATTTTTTATTGCAACCTGTACATTGAATATTAACAATTAACAATAACAAATAACAATAGAGGCTTACCTTGGTAATTTCTCAATTTCATCAATTTTTATGTTCAGTTTTGTCGTAAATTTGCTCGTTTACGGTCTTCTTACATTTTAACTCAATTGGTGTAAACAATGTCGTGAAATATCCGAATTGGATTATACCAAGTAACGTTTTCATCGTTATAGTAGGTACTTAAAATGGCGTCGAGGGCATAACGATAACGGACGCTAGAGCATTTTAACGGCGACGTTACGAACTACCCAATCACCTTAAATGATTTTTCATGTGATTTTCTTCTTCGATGTATTTTCATGAAGGTGGGTGGGAAGATAGGGGGGGGGGGGGGGGGGCGTCTACGTGCCCATGCTTTAATCTTCTCACTTAACTTTTTGCAAGGAAAGGGCGTGATTTTCCAGCGACACTTCAAAATGTTGAGATGAAAGGTGTTTATGTAGGAGGGTAATAAGCCAGCGTGGAAGATGAAATGATGGTCACGATGATTTTACATCCTCCATGACTTCAATTAGAATACGATATTAAACCATCTCGTTTTGGAGGAATTCTTTGAATATATAGGTTAAATTTTAAAAGGTATGTACACTCCTGGACACTGAAATTGGCCCGCGGTCAATATTCAAGTGACACTACGGCTAGTATTTGACATTTATTTTAATGTAATTTTTTGGCACAAAGACCGGATGGCTAGTGTGAGTTTAGGGCCGAAAAATACTTTAAATAAATAAATAAATACTAGCCGTAGTGCCACTTGAACATTGACCGCAGGCCAATTTCAGTGTCCAGGAGTGTACCTAAGTGAGATTAAATTATTTTGTCACAAAAATAGATAGGTAGTTATTAAAACCAAAATGTTGATTAATTAGAAGGTGAATGTAAAATATAAAAGTTGTTAGGTTACGGTTGAAATATTTTTAATATTAAGATTATCTATAAAAATTTTATGAAAATAATAATCCTCTTTTGCAAATATAACGTGTTCCAGTCTTATTCCATGCGTATTTGTCGTAAACCTCTATTTCTGACGCGGCGCTAGAGAAGATGACGACTTGTTGTACCGACGCTATCTAGCGGCGAGAATATCATCTCCATTATTTACGCGGCGTTAAGCCACTGTAATGCGGCGTGGAAGTTCCGACGACGCCAGCTCTTATCTCATCTGAGTCTGACGTCGCGGCGTGGTTACAAACTCTGTCAGATGTACAAGACAAGGCCACGGCAAGGAAGCGAACTTTGAAAACTAATTAATTATGGTTTTTGTTTGTTATATTTACATACCAGTGCATTGTTTTTATGCAATGAAGATAAGTGAATGTAAATATTTGCGCAAATACGTGATACGTGATGCAGTCACTTTTGACAAGATGGCTACTGGAAACTTTATAGATGCACTTTTTATTTTGACCGTCCGTGTTTCCAAGTTAGTGATAATAGAAACAATTGAAATTGAAATATTGTATTTATAACTTTACTTTTTTTGCCATGACAAAGCAGATTTTGATATAAATGTGCCCCTTACATTACCCCTTGAACTAGACCACTGAAATCACAAGAGTGCTTCCGTCTTCCTCGTGTTTTCGAATTAGTAAAGTTAATCAAGTCCATCCCTGTTTAGGTTCCTTTGTTTGCCCCGAGGTTTGTTTAAACATTTTCAATGGTTTTTCTCAATGTTGTAAATTGATTTTGGTTGAGAAATTAACTATTAATTTAATTAAACGTATGGCATTTGACAAGGCGAGCAAGGTCAGAGACGCGAGGGACGGCCAAGAGACCGATGGGAGGAGCAGATAAGACACGATTCGAAGACAAGAGGAGTGGGGGAGTGGTGGAAGGAATTGGTGGAGAGTAGAGAGGAGGAAAATATGTTTTGGTGGCACAATGAGAGAAGGAAGAGGAAAACGACGAGTGAATGAATGAGAACGACGAGCGATGAATGTGGCTGCGCTCCTATTATATTTTGCCTGAAATAAATTTGCTAATTTATTGCCTATTTGTACAAGTGACTTCATATCTCATTAACTGCCATTGTCCACCATATTTTTAGGTTATTCTAGTTTCAGTAAGTGAAACGTCTCTAGTTATCACAACAATTCTAATATTAAAGTGATTATAAATACATCTAAAATTTACATATGGTGTCATAATGTTGGATCATAATTTTAATTATATTGAATGAAATATTCATTTCTCCTTTATACTCGTCATAATAATTTAATTAAATGTAGAAATTACAAAAGATGAGTTCATGCACAATTACAGAGAAAGATATCAATGAAACTCTATTAACACGATGAAATCAGAGGTGTGGAATGGAAATGTACACAATGGATGGAGATTGAAGTGGAAGGAGCTCCATTTGAACTTCAATTCAACAGTAAAACATGGGAAACTATTAAATGTGCATTCAGAAATATTAATGTGATTGCTACAAAGACAACATTACCCATGTACTTGAAAACAGCATAACGGTTATTCAACAGGTGTCGTGTTAGTCTCTTTTCACTGCAAGTAGAATGGAGTAGAATATACCTCGATTGTGCAGTGCAGCGAAAGAGAACACATTTCTTTTAACTTCTTTTCCTTCATAACAAAGACCGTCTCTATATGTATGTACATTTTTCACAAATGAAACGCTTTTATATGCGCTTAGTTTTGTAAATGGCAGAACGTTCTTTCATGCTTTATTATGAAATACTATTGTTTTTTAAAAGAGTAAAGAAATATCTTCAACAAAAAAATAAATAATGATGTTGTTTGTTTGTAAATAATAATAATAAATTAGAACAAAATACTACCTTAGTCGCAACGACAACATATTCGTTGGAAGTTTGCATATCATAATGACTTTGCTTGCAGGACAGTATAATGTTAAAAAGTATAATTTGTTTAACAGTGAAGATAAGGTAACATTAAAATATAAAGAACAAAATATTTATAGATATCAAAACAAAATAACTTTTACAAAACAGAATAAGTACGCATGGAATTATTTTGTCAATAACATGAATTTGATGATACCAATTTCCCTTATTTTGTTTTTAAGTTTAGACCAAATTATGGATGTATGTTTAGAATAATAAAAGAAGATATAAATTTATGAGTATGAAGAGTGAAGTCAGAAAACATGTTATATTATTATTAAAAGGTATGGTTTAAGACTTTTTCTCATCTCTAGTCCTGAACTAATTGATCGCTGTATCGCACGTAGAACAGTTGCGACACCCGCCCACTCTCGTGCACGTCCTTCCATTCCAACTCCTCCTGGGCCCTCCTCTAGCAACAGCTATCAAAAGCTGTGAGTGCGTGGGCGAAGTTTCCAACTCGCGGTAGTAAAAGCGACGTCTTCGGGTGCGATCCACCAATCAGAGAGCACATTAAACCGACCAATGGCAGGAGAGAGATGGTGAAACTTTGTCGACGTGAGGTGTTGAGGTTAGATCCACTCGGATCTACTTGCTGATGTCACTTAGGAGTTCGTTGCGGTGTGTGGATCAACAAACATCACTTTCACGCACGTATAGAAACGAACACTTCTAGAGATAACGATCAACTATATTATGTTGTAGACAAAATTAGAGATTTCATTCTCGATTGGTAAATTTTAACATATTTTACAAATGGTGGCGGAAAATGGACAAGACATTTTCTCTAAGCAAGCTTGAACCTGATAAAGAATGTAATATATTTTTATAAATGTAATAATAAATCATTATATATTAAATATTGGTAGGACCCTTAGGTGCCTATTTACTCTAAATCTACAATGATGGCAGATGTGGGGGTTTGGATTAAAATATATTTAAATCTCTTAAATTTGAAATAACTGTTGATATTTATAAATAAATATATATTTTACTAATATTTAATTCAATTAAGTAAATTGATTGCACTCTCGCAATATTTTACAATTGTAAATCTACAAGTGGTGTCAGAAGCAGGATAAAATCTAATTTCTTGATATACTGAGTAGAATTAAATAAACAATTGATCATAGAGTTTATTAGAGTTCTGGAAGCCCTATTGTTATCATCATGTATTATCACTAATTTTAAATAAACATGAAATTTACAAATGGTGGCAGATGTAGAATAGTAATTTAAAAATTAATCAACTGCTATTTGTTGTAGAAAAATGCATTATCCAGAAATCTCAAAGATTGATCTCACTTTTCCAGAGTCTCAACAAACGCAAATATGGACAATGATTTAAAAGAAAAAAATAATTAGAGATTAAAAACCTATTATATTTTTTCATTTGGTGAGTGGCAGGTAATAAATAAGGAATGTACAATAATCAATCATAGAATATTATATTTCAACAGGTTATGATCAAAATACAAAGCATAACATAAAAGGAATGAATATAATGAGTTAATTACTAATTAGTGTTGGCAATCAGTCTCTTGGCTCTAATTGAGCATCCTATTATGTTTTTTATACGTTAAACAACATGAAATCCTCCCACGTTCAATACAAACCACTCAGCTGAGTCAGAACTGAGCCAGACAAACAAGATATTTCATCAAGGCACAACGAACATTATATAAAAATAGCTTAGTCTTCTGTCGGTAGCGAGGAGCGACGGGAGTTACATGCCGTTGTATGCCGGGCCGCCACCGCCCTCCGGCACCACCCAGTTGATGTTCTGCGTCGGATCCTTGATGTCGCAGGTCTTGCAGTGGATGCAGTTCTGCGCGTTGATCTGCAGTCGCTGCCCGCTGCCGGTCTCCTCGGGCACAAACTCGTACACGCCTGGAACATAAGCGAACATTCCGTCAAACCACATGGAAAATCATAGGCACAAGGAAATTTCTGATTTTTTAGTTATTGTACTCTCGACAAAATAAAAATCGTATTTGAAAGAAACGGATTGGCTGAAAACGATTTGATAGCTTCATCCGATGAAGTATATTATAACTCGCACTCTAGTACATGAGCTCTGATTTCATCGATAATAACAAGGATTGATTGTCAAGGAGCTGGAGAAACAACCAATCCGTTTCGTTCAATTACCGTTTTATGTTTTATTGAGTGTACCTTTATTGTACCTTTATTCTACACCGATATTACAAAATGTTGTATTTGAAACTATTGTATTGTCGGGCGACAAAATAGTGACTTTGTACTTAAATCACAAAAAGTAACACATACTATTACTAATTAGCAAACAACAATCATCAAAGTTCACACCACACACAGGTCTAATTAACAACCTCAATACACCTGACAATTGGATCAGATCGACTCCTGCACCAATCACATCAACAATATCTGACAACAGCAACACAGAGCCAAGAGATCACGAGGCTAACTAATTGACTGACGCCTGACTAACTTCATTTGACATTGGCACTGAGTGACCCCTCCTCTTAGTGTCAAGTTCGATTACCTCATTCAATAATGTCTGAAACTAACAACATTCGTTGTGAACTCTCTTTCTGAGTCCATTCAATACTTGGGTGGATACAGTTGTTCAAGTTTATTTCAGAACAGTATAGGGAGAAAGCTTGTTATTTGTTGTCAAAGCTTGTTCAATAGTTCTACAATTTCTTTGCGACAAATTGTTCCACAGCATCACGGCTTTTCTATAACCTAGTATATGTCTCTGGACCACTGATCTCCATGTACTCATTTCGTCCATGTACTCATTTCGTTCATCGACTCATCGTTCCTTTCCAGAATGTCGGCATCATAATGTTCTCAAAATCACCCGTGCGTAGGTATAAAGTACAGTACGGGAAAGAAAATGAAATTACTGTCCCCGAAAACACTACAGCAGCCATGTATTTTCTCCTTAACTGTAAAGCAGTGATTTTAAAAAAGGGCAACGTCAAGACGAAAATTAAAGCATTATTTACACAAAAATAGTAAAATAAACAAGTACGAGAAATAATATGTAATTAAAATTCACGGAGAAAGTGTAACGTGTTACGAACTCTATGTGGTCTAACTCTAACTCAAGCGCCCAATGTCCAGAAATCAAGGAAGATGACGACACATCTGGGGAGGTGACGACACATCTGGGGAGGTGACATCTGGGGAGGTGACGACATATATGGGGAAGTGACAACTGGGAAGGTGACGACATATCTGGGAAGGTGATGACACATCTGGGGAGGTGACATCTGGGGAGGTAACATCTGGGGAGGTGACTTCACATCTGGGGAGCGCTGCTGAACGTGACACAGGCAATAAGACTTAGACTCGCTGTACCTATATATTATCCTATATACATCAAGGAAGATCAAAGGAATGATATCCATGATACGCAACTTGCGAGGCTTTCCTAATTCAATCCTGCAGATTCTGAGCCCAGCTTGACAGGAGCTAGCCCGGGAAATCCTAGAACCCATACTCGTTAAATAAAGGTAATATAATATAATATTGAATATTACATAACAAAATCACGCCCACGCAAATGTGAAGAGCAGACGAGTTTAATTAGTAATAAGAGCCACTTTATTATGATGAACATTCGAGCTGTTTGAAAACAACGTCGAAGTCTGCTACTCAGTTTACTCATAAAGGTACGTGTTAAGCACGTTTCTTGACGTTCCTTTTAGTTTTGTCTTCACAAGAACAAAATGTTAAAAGATCATGGTATCATTGAGATAACGCACAATTCAATCTCCAGAGCTAAATAATGCCACATACTTGGACCTCATTCGACATCTGGCCAAACTCAACCCGTTAAATACGATAATAATAGTATAAATAATCGTTTTTAAACCTTTGGGGTCGTAACAGTGATCTTAATATACTAGGTAAACGCTAAGTGTAACGCGTTGATGAGCGAGCACCAGTACGTGCAAATTCTCCAACAGGAATTCCGTACCAATACATCCATATTGGTTTGAAATATGATCCACTCAATCACCATAATCTGTTTTCTATACACTTTGGTACATAAAGCAAATCAGATCCAGTTGCAGTTGTAAAACATCGATTTCGATACTTCATTTCTGACAGTTATTAAAACTGTCAATAAGTGCATATGTTCTCGACTGATTGGGCTGAAAATTTGTAAAATAAGAGACAGTGCAAAATAGAGTTTGATCAGATTTATCGAAGACCATTTGATAGGTCAAGTCGGTGTGAGCTACAGGCCATTTTCATTTATCAACCAATCCCAGGATCCTGTTAAAAAAACAATCCCAGAGACCTCATCGATTACATAAGTAAGGGGGGGAAAAAATTCAGATCGATTGGTTGAACGGTTTGACCTGGGCAGTGAACACAACACACAAAAACAGAGAAAGTGAGTACGGTGGTGACGCTCGCTCAACTACAGAGCATGCTATTATTTAGTAGTCAGCTGGAATTGTGGTTTATTTATTGAATTTTTAAGATTCTATTAGTGTGAAGACAAAATTTAAAATACACTTCTAAGAACCGCGCGCGTCCCGCAACCTCTACAGACCAATTCCCAGCTCTCCAGTTAAACCCTCCGGAGTTAAACCACCTCCCTTTCATTCCATGTTATCACTTCTTCCACAACATCATACGTGACGACTGACGGTGAATCAATCTCACCCATCCGAGCGTATAATCCGCATCGACAAGTAGCCAACATGGACGTCGCACTTCCGAGCTCTGATTGGTTGTTCAGGAGCCACGTGACCGATGTGAGACGGACAATGCTCATTAGATCGTATTATCCCC
This sequence comes from Leuctra nigra, assembly GCA_934045905.1. NCBI lineage: Eukaryota > Metazoa > Arthropoda > Insecta > Plecoptera > Leuctridae > Leuctra > Leuctra nigra. Next base: position 26,560,634 of record OW203764.1, read on the forward strand.
CCCCCCCCCCGTCAACGAGATTACCGCCGCCGAATGTCATCAACGGTGACGCATAGAGTGGTGGCCTAAAGGGTTGCCGATACCAGAGGGTGGTCTTAATTCGGCCATCTGTGCGGAACTTGGCTGCCCCCCTGACAGAGTTGCCAGGGGCGGATTACTTTGTCTCCAATACATGTCGAAGTGAGGCTGCTTCATGAACGCTGCGACAAGATCGATCGGGATTCGAGTATTGGTACACCCGTGGACGAAACAATTACTAGACCGGCCCACAGACTGCATGGTGCAAATTATGTGTCCATGCAGTTAATGGTGTTATAATTTTAGACTCATGTGGAGGGTGACCCAAATGACATGTTCATAATGTGATTGCAGCAGGATTGCAATTTCACACGTTAGCGCCGTTAAGGCACCTAAGGGCATCTACCAAACTCAAATCTCACCAGAATGTGACTACATCGATAAGGGAAATACACCACACAAGATTTTGATTAGGAAGACAATGGCGTTCATTTTTTAATGTCTACTTAAAAAATTACATGATCTGACCATATGTCCCTATCATTGTAAATATAATTATTATGAAATAAACAAAAAAGAAAATTATAGGTTCTTATATAAAAGAGTTAATAGTGTGAATTTAAATAAATAAATAAATAAATGAGATTAATGCACATGAATGGAATAATTTAAGTAATATTTGCGATGGTAAAGAGAACAAATACGTACACTTGACTAAAGAGAAAACGGTATTTGAAAGAAACTGATTGGCTGATAAAGATCAATCAAGGATTGATTTTCAAGAAACCTGACCAGTAGCCAATCCGTCACTTCCAAATACCGTGTTTACTTTGGCCAGTGTATACATCAACATATTTTGAGCCACTTAAATATCAATCACGACGCATGTGATGACGTTTATAAATGCGATCAGCTAAATCATAACATAATGTAAGACGCTACTACTACGAAATGTGGTCCATTCATTTGATAAAAACAACATAATAACGAGGGATGCGCATCACATATTAGCTAAAGTAAAGAGAAATAATTTAGTGACGTCGAGTTGAAAAAGGTCATGAATCGTGCCCTTTCAGGTAGAGAAGTAATTAGCCTAGGAACCTGGGTATTTTATGAGCTCCTCGTTCTCTTTGTTCTCTTAACAAGCATTGAAATATTACTAATGAGGACGTATCGACTTTTCTAAAACGAGAGGCTCACAAAAGAACTACAGAGAGGAGTTGGAGAGGATCGAAAATGTCCTCTGAATTGAATATCATCATTTGAAATCATCGCTTTTATCCGGGTCTAATGGCAGCTGCGTGCTTGCTGCGTGTAAAAACATGAATCCTGCGTGTAGCTCCCCCCCCCCCCCATTACCCCCCATGCAAGCGCATTCCCCTCATTACCATAACGATTTTTAATCTCTTCATTTATGCAGAATAATTACTCCGCGTTTTATTTGTGAAATTAGCACTTTGCTCTCTTCCAGAAGCGCGCGCAACAAACGCCGATAAAAATATAACGCACGAACATTTTTACACAGCCCGTCGACAGATAAAATTAAATTTATACCTCGACATGAAATGAAAATAATAATATTATATCTCGGGGTATCATTTTTTACCGTGAGCCTTGACGTGGCCCGAGTGAGAAATCGTGTCGCATTCGTCAGGCTTACAGACGTGAGCACTTGCAAACGCGACGCCAATACAAGCGTCAAGACGCCCCGTATTAATAACGACGCCGAATAGCCACAGGTAGCGACGTCTCGACGCCCACAGGTGGTTTCCTGGCGTCGACGAGGTCAGCTGGCGAGACTCGCGGCCGGAATTATTATTTTTATCCATCCATTTGTCTGATAAATTTAAAAATTGAAGCTACCGAAGTTTGAAATCATCTTGAAGTAAATGTACCTACTTGCAAAAAGCTTACAATTCCGCATTGACAATACAACATAGCACAATTCATTGTGATGTACCTATACAGTTTGCTTAACTGTAGACTCTGAAATCATAAAAATCACAAATTATTATGTCACCTCAATTATTATGAAAATGATACGGAATTCCCTCCCCTATATCATTTTCAAAATTTCTGGACAGATATGTCTCAAACGTATAAAAGTGTCTGCTCACTTTTATATTTGTAACAGTTACTTCTGCAACTAGTTTGAATATCAATTCGTTTATTCGTTTAATCGTTATTCAATCGGAGAAGTTTCTTCGCAAACCATAGGAATGTTCCGAAATTGATGTTTGTGTTCCATTTCAGGGAGAGTGGGTGCCAGGTTCACGCACCTCTATCAAGGGGACTATTACCAAAAGATATAATTTCCAAATGTCATACAATTAGTACAAAACCTCACCGAATTCCATTCTTGTAGTCAACTAGAAGATATTTCCAGTAAGCATCGAGCAAATGAAATAATTAGACCATTCTCAATGAAAGAATGCCGACAAAACCTTAATTCCCCAATTACCCTCGTACACAACATTATCTGAAAACACGCTATCTTCATTCCAGAAACTTCGTAGTTAAAACAAGCCAAGTTATAAAAGTTCGGATCAATTATTTAATGGACTGGTGATAGTGATTCGTTGACGTTACTACACATTTTCACTCCTCCGTCTTAAATTTGAAGACCGTAGCAACGGTTGCCAGGGACGTTTACATTAGAGTAAACAACATTTACGATACGATTCAGAATGAAGGTGATAATAGCGCTCGGCCGTTAGACAACATTTGAAAATGATAACATGTCCCATAAGTGGATGTATCTCTGATAGAATATTTACATGATCAGTCTGATTGCATAGGTACTTATTATTAGCATAGAAGTGCACACTTTTTCCATTTTTGCTTAATTTCGGCAAAAAATATACTCCATCGGAAACGATTGGAGATCAAACCGGTGAACCAATTGAGACAATGTTTTTATAAAATAAAATATAGCATTAATTACTAATTAACAATGAAAAAAATTAAAATTATACCAAGTAACAAATCTTAGGGCCTGTTTTTCAATGCCTTGCTAACTTTTAATCAGTCGATTAGGACTATATTGCCATGGCAACAACCAATGACAACCCTCGAATGAGTGTTTTAAACTTATCTACTAGTATCTACTAGTACTTATTGACGTCCGAGAGGTTTGCGTCCTGAAAGCGTAAGTGTCAAGACTTGGCCTCCTGGCATTCCCCCCGCCCACTCACGACGTTAAGCCACCGCGTGTGACGAGGTCTTAGCACATCATGACGTCACTCCAAGTGGACTCGATCGTATTTCCATATCAAAGCACTCATGTGGCCCATCCCCTCCACATCCCCTAGCCCTTGTCAAGAACAACCCTCCAGGCAACGCGGCTTGAGCAGCTCCTAACCTCGCATAATGCGCCACTAAGACAATACTAACCTAGGATAACAGGCAAGTAGACCGTGACAGGTCAGAGATAATACGTTTCTTAGATGACAGGGGCGGGGGTCACAGAGTGTAACGCGATGACCTCTTTATGACGGATGCAGCTATTACGCAATGTTATTTCAAAGTTATAATGGTTAAAGCCCTATCACACTGAATTGCAATCCGTGTATGGAACCGGCGGTTGGAAAATATGGTTGGCCGCGCATGTGCAGAGACTGAATTTGGTCAACCCACGGGTTGGGTTGAAAAATAGAGAAGTCTCTATTTTTCCGGTTCCAACAATTTGTTGTGGTACCACGTGACGTGAACTTACCAATAGGATGCTATAAATAATAGCTATAAATCATATTAATCAGATGAATATTTAACTTGAACATGTGTATGGATAAATATTGCGTATTATTATTAACTTGTACTTACTTAAATATCTTTCTTTCACAAGTAATCACTCTAAATATGAGATTTGGATTGCCCCTGTCAGATTTTGTTATTCCATTTACTTTTATTTTGGTTACTATGGCAACTGCTTTCTGCGCAACTCATGAGTGTCAATTGTGAACCAACCAACATCAACCCAAACAGTTGCGTGTGATAGGCGGTTGCCTCCTTTTGCAACAAAAGTTTCCATACGACAGTTCCAACCACGGGTTGCAACTCAATGTGATACCCACTTTACCATATTCCACTATACAATTCAAATTGGACAACTTCAATCATAAGCCAATTGGATTTCAGAGTTTCATTCAAAACAATATTTCATTGGCTAGAATTTCAAATTGTCCAACTTGAATTGTCATAGTGGAATATGGACTTTAGACGGCTGAGTAGTGAGATTTATTTTGTCCTACAGACGTTTAGTGCCATATTTTTACTAATTTTCGAGCACTAAATGTCTGTAGGACAAAATTAAATAAACCATTCCGAGCTATGAAATTATTTTCAAGACTATTATTGCCATGGCAACAACCAATGACAATTTTTGAATGGTATGAATGGTTGAATGGGATGAACAGCATGGTAGTGGAAATATTGGTAACTAATTATAATGCTATAACGGAAAGAAAGTTATGCCGGCATAAGGCTTAAAGCATTTTGTGAATCTAGCCTAAAGCTTGATTTACACGGGTCAATGTATTGATCAATACATTGAATTCAAGAGGCTGTGCACATGTGCAGAGCCACTTTTGGATATGATAAAGTGACTCTGCTCATGTGCACAGCCTCTTGAATTCAATGTATTGATCAATACATTGACTCGTGTAAATCAATCTTAAGTAAAAGTTTTACGTTTTGGTTCTATTAATAGATTGAAATCACCAAGATTCTGTCGAAAATCGCCCCTAAATAAATCACGTGTTTTATAATTTCGATCAATTCGGTCAAGAAAATATCAGCTCGATCAAAGAATCGGTGTTATATCGCACGAACAATCGGAATAAAGCAAAAACCAGAACCAAGAGTAAAAAACAAACGCTCTCTGAAATATATTGCATGCACGTAGAGACTCGCTTAACAACGCTTTACAGCAAGCCCATCCACGGCCCCATGGTGACTTTTTGTAGCAGTAATAAAGTGCAAATGTTGTCGCGAAGATCTCGTAACAGGTGGCAGCACAGATCTGCGCGCTCAGCACTGTGCTCGCATCCAAATGAGGGTAATTCTCTACTCAGAGTCCCGCCCACATTATCCCGAATAACACTTCGCGCGGAATAGGGGAGAGGTGGAAAACTCGGCTACATTTTCCACCGGGCTTTCCTCTTCACTTTTAAATCGATGCTAATCTCATTGTATTAACCAGATGGGTCTCGAATCTTCTACTAACGAGAGATTGCAGTTTTTTTTTACCGGACTGGAAATCAGAGTAAAGTAATGAAGCTAAGTCCGGGCCGTCAGGTCGCTAAGTATCAGGACATGTGATGTAACTTATCCCTGTAGGATTTAAGCGCAATTATCACTATAAAATGCGCCAAGATAGGTTAGTGGACAAGTTACTACCAGATCAGGACACATACATGATACATACTATCATCAGGAAGGTGCTGGATATGATCTTAAAAATTACAAAACATCCGCCTAAAATATAACGTAGGCCCAGTTTTTCAATGCTCTTCTAAATACGTTCGTTAAGTTTCGGTTACTTAGGGCCGGTCTTTCAATAGCCTGCTAAACCAGTAGTTATGATTTAATCAGTCATTCTAGGAATGTGATTGGTTGTTGCCATGAAAATTGACTACTGAAATGTATCTAATTTTCAGATTTCCACGAGTTTGGCAACAAATTTTGACTTTTAAGTTGGTGTTTATATTGCTAGGAATTAGCTATGCTAATTATTTTTCACACATTTCATAATTTAAATGGTTCAAAAGTTATTGCGATATTTAGGAAATATTTATCACCAACCAATGTTTACCTTTTAGTACAGCCGATTCTTAAATTTAGCAGATAACGGGCCTTAGTGTTTAGGAAAATACTCCTCTAGCAATACAAACGTTAATGGCAGATAAAATGTGCAAAGTACGATGAGTTAAAATATTGCACGAATAAGAGATTGAAAACAAACGTGTGATGAATAAGTTATAGATGCGATGTTTCAAAGAGAATGGAAACAAAAGATATGAAAGATCTATTGGCCACTTCCCGAACAGCACACGTACATCGGAAAGTATCGCCCATTACCATTGATTGTAGTATTCAGTATTCAATAGTGGATTCTTCTCCTCTCTTTGTTACATACCATCCTGAGTAAACTATTGATTGTTATTGATTGATCGTGTTATGTTTTAAAGTTGGAAGGTAAAGTTCCAATAAATATTGCTTTGTAAAGAAACCTGGTTTCTTTCTATGAAGCGTTTATATAATGTATTTCAAAGTGAAGACCATGCAAAATTTTGACTCGTCACTGTTCATCAACGATTAATTTCCGTTCGCACAATGCAGGTTGGACCGTATTTCGAATCAATCCGAAATTTAACATAAAATAAAAATAAAAAAAATTGGAGAATCAATTCCAGTGATTTAACGAATTGCATCTAATCGGTGGATGAATGAAAACAAATACTTGAAATTTCGCCCAATTATTCAGAAATTCTAGTTAGATTTCTTCTTTTGTGGCCTTACAGGGCAAATAGGGCAAATTCTACTTCACTTGAATTATAGAGAACTAAAAGTTGATGCAAATTTGCTCAATTACTTATATTTTTCAAATGATCTATCGACACTTTTATCTGTTTCAACATTTTTGGGATAATATGTATCGTCTAATCTACAAAATCGGCCAGAGTTTTCTATTGATATTTCTAGTCCATCGAACTCCTGAATAAACACCGCGGCAGTGTCGCGGCCAAATGTTCCTCTAGTGTTTGAAAGTGGCGTCACTTCCCGCCCCTGCGAGTGATTCAGCCGGGTGACTGTTCATCTATGCAGGAGGCGACGGCGACGCAACTCGATTATACAACACAAGATGGGGCGACGAGAGGAACAAAGAGACGCTCGCAGATGTGGCTTACGTCATCACAGACTCGCGGGTTTCACGCCAACACAAAGCAAAGTGCTGTTGTCCTGACGACGACGATGATAGGGAGATGCAGCCTCCGCAGTCGCGGGGGCCCAGGCAGGGGGCCCGAAAATCAAGATTGAATGAATAATATTAAAAAAAAATTACGATAATCGATCGTAATGAAAATAGTAGTAATTTAAAGAATGTTATCAAATCGACCAATATTTATTCAAATCGAGTTAAAATGCACTAAATTCTATAGCGAATTCAAAACTTGCCCGCCCCTGCGCGGCCCGGACCCGCGTATTGTTATGGTACCCTCTCCTGCACGGCCCGGACCCGCGTGTTGTTATGATACCCTCTCCTGCACGGCCCGGACCCGCGTGTTGTTATGATACCCTCTCCTGCGCGGCCCGGACCCGCGTGTTGTTATGATACCCTCTCCTGCGCGACCCGGACCCGCGTATTGTTATGATACCCTCTCCTGCGCGGCCCGGACCCGCGTATTGTTATGATACCCTCTCCTGCACGGCCCGGACCCGCGTGTTGTTATGATACCCTCTCCTGCGCGGCCCGGACCCGCGTATTGTTATGGTACCCTCTCCTGCACGGCCCGGACCCGCGTGTTGTTATGATACCCTCTCCTGCGCGGCCCGGACCCGCGTGTTGTTATGATACCCTCTCCTGCGCGACCCGGACCCGCGTATTGTTATGATACCCTCTCCTGCACGGCCCGGACCCGCGTGTTGTTATGATACCCTCTCCTGCACGGCCCGGACCCGCGTGTTGTTATGATACCCTCTCCTGCGCGGCCCGGACCCGCGTATTGTTATGGTACCCTCTCCTGCACGGCCCGGACCCGCGTGTTGTTATGATACCCTCTCCTGCGCGGCCCGGACCCGCGTATTGTTATGGTACCCTCTCCTGCACGGCCCGGACCCGCGTGTTGTTATGATACCCTCTCCTGCGCGGCCCGGACCCGCGTATTGTTATGATACCCTCTCCTGCACGGCCCGGACCCGCGTGTTGTTATGATACCCTCTCCTGCGCGGCCCGGACCCGCGTATTGTTATGGTACCCTCTCCTGCACGGCCCGGACCCGCGTGTTGTTATGATACCCTCTCCTGCGCGGCCCGGACCCGCGTATTGTTATGATACCCTCTCCTGCGCGGCCCGGACCCGCGTATTGTTATGATACCCTCTCCTAGACTAAAATCGAACCTAGGGTCATAATGTTTTACCTTCTATTTACAAAATATCAACGCAACTGGATTTACAATATAGAAACAGTCATAAAGTATTTAAAAAAACACACACACACACAAACAGATGCATACGTTTAATAGAAAATATGGTTTGCAATTAAAAAGGTTGGGGGGGGGGGGGATGAAATATGAAGTTACGCCACTATAGGGAAATGATGCGATAAGTATAAGAATAAGAATGTAGAATAAGAATGATAAGAATGTATTGTGGGAAGGAGGTGGTCGTGGCCTAACAGTAGGGAACCTCCTCAGCATGTGCTTCTCGACTGAGGGAAACCATGAAAAACCTCAGTCAGGAATGACAGTCGCTGGTATCGAACCTGCGACTTCCGGAGAAGAGGCGCAACCATGGATCATGATCGGATGGGTGGGTGGGGTGACGGGGCGCACACAACGACAATATAGAAACGGAAATTGTATAAAGAGGGTAAGAAAACACGATCCTTTCGACTCGAAGGGGGTCTGGGTCCCAAATGCCCATAATTATTGGATTCTTAACTTTGAACAACGATTCGGGGCTCTAAATTGCCACATTTTGGCTAGAGTTAAACCTAGTTTAGTTAAACCAAACTCTATATAGTCTAATGCATTTATTGGTGTTGAATCCAAGGAATGTCCAGGGGGGAGGGGCCTGCCCATCATGGCAGTGGTCAGTGCCTGTGCCTATCAACAGTGCCTATCATCATCATTATTATTATTATTATTATTATTATTATTATTTATTTATCAACAACAGAATACAGGATTCCACATGTGTGATATGATAAATTAATCATATCATGTTAATTAACATCATGTTGAATATTACAAGAAATTAAAACAATATTTTCGACTAGAGATTGTTATATCCCGAGTTCGACTGAGAAATATCAAATATGTGATGCTTTGATCGTCAATCACAATTCAATCTCCTTGAAACGTCTGAATATTGCCCCCCCCCACCCCCCCCCCCATCCACTCTGGAAACACACCCCAGAATATGCCACTGCCTTCAAAATAAAAATCATTTTGCACACAAGACAAACAGGGGTGGAGTCCTAGTAAAATAAATGCCAGGGCGCAAAAAAATTACAAAATCCGTGGTGTTCACGACCCGCGGGGGGTTTGAGGAACAAGACCCCCAAATTTGACCCCGGCGGGAATTTTTTGAAAAATAAACATTTTAAGTAATAATTTTACGCATTTGGGAGCGTGTTTTTAAATTAATTTTAAAATTCTCTAATTTATTAAAAGTTTTTTATGAATAAAATCGTAAACCATTATGAATTTAATGGATTTTGAAAAATATGGCAGGGCGCACCCGGCCTGTTTCCCAAAAAATCCTTGATGACGAACCAGTCGTGTGGTACAATTTGTACCTTTGTGCTGTGATGTCGAATGAACACGTTTGAATGGCAACACGGCCCCGCCGCTTTCCATACGCCAGACACAGCTCAAAGTTCAACGAATCCCCGTGAAGAAAACGAAACAAAAAGCATCCAGTCGACGACGGCAGCCACAACACTCCCGTCTGTCCGCCACGAGTCCGGTCGATACTCGTCACTAATTCACGTTTCTCTTATCAGTCGCCGATGTCCGCTTAACGGGTAGTACACCGCCAGCCCGATGTCCGCTGAACGAGTAGTACATCGCGACGGCGATTGTCAACTGGTGGCTGCGTCATTGCGCGGCGTCACGACGCCACCGAGGGGATAATCCCGTTATGAAGCGACGCTGAATCGAGTTACGACGACGCCGACGGCGCTCCACCAACTCAAGTGGGTGGGTAGAGCCGGGAGGGAGGGACGCCGTTTGACACGATGCTGGTTTCATTAATGATCGACTGATGGACAAGTTTAAGCACTGATTTTTAAGGATAAATTGCATGAACTTGTATAGGGAGATGAAAATTAATAGATTAATTAATAACGGTCATTCACCGTTGTAATTGCTTTGGACGTGTGCTGTTTTTATAAAATACCAGCTGCCTGTGCCCCGGCGTTGCCCGGGTGTTATGAGTAGCCCCTGAGTGTCAAGCATCTTATGATACACAGGGGCCACGCAGGTAGCCTATCTTTACGACGCTAGCCGAAACAATTCTTGCCTCCGGTGAAGGGGTACAAAAAATTAGAAAATAATGCTTCATTCGGAATTAGAATTTAAACATTTACAAAATAAATCATATTGGAACGAGCACTGTCTCCATTCTGAGCCCAATTCGTCACAATTTATTCAATACCATTAGGAAACATGACGGCGAAATGATAGCAGGAGCCTCATTCGTTGAGTGAAGCCTGATTCCACTACTTTCCCATTGCTGGTGGATGATTCGCCTCTTTGCAGTTACACAATTAGTCTCTTGGCCAAAGAGTTAGGAGCCATCTTCACACTTGTATTTGCGACGTGCAACTTGAACCTGTGAACTGAGCAAACTGTTTCTGTGCGATGAAAAGTTTTAACGCTAATCATGACGGACTATACGCAGGACTATCAGTCTGGGGGTTGAACCCGGGATGACATTCAAGCGCCCTTGTTGAGCGACACAAAAGCTTGCACGGATCTGTGACATGAAGAAGGTACAACAATATGAAGAAGGGGTCACAGAATGGCACTTGATTGGCATCCTGTTGATAGCGGCAGAAAAGCAGGAAGTTCAGAAACTTTTCGCTGTTTATCTGCTCTTTCTTGGAATTCGATGTATTTGTTTATCCAACTACATCTCCTATTTGTTCGGCTTCCTTAATTTCATTTCATAAAAGATGTATTTCACAATAAATATTAAATGTCCCAGCTATCAACAAAAGAAAAAAGCTTCATATTTTCTTGGTTCTCTCTTTTTCTTTGAAGGCAGAAATAGAAAAAGACACAAGGTGTCGCTACGTTCACAACTCGTGTTACGTTGTGTCGAAGTGATTCTAATAAGATGGCTTCTTTCTCACGAGTTCAAAGAATACGAGATATATCATCTGCTAACACTTCCACATAGAGTGAAGCCTGTTAGGACCTCTTTGACTCTACTAAACACCTTCCGTCATATGAAACACAGACTTTATATAAGAATTGTACATTATTTCACAAAGAATATTTCTTTGAAGGAAGGAAGAGAACTGTATTTGTTTGTGTCATTGGAGCAACAACGCGTGTGACCAATGATACGGCTTCTCACACTCGGCTCCAACAGAAAACGAATGTTCTACACATCTGATTGGTCGACATGACGGCGCTCCTACGTAGTGCTAAGCCCTATACACGATGTGCGCGGATCAGATGTAATAAGAACACAATGGGTTCAACCAATGATAAAAGTTCTGATTGTTCACAAATCAAAAGTTATTTAGGTCGAATATTTACGAACTTTTAAACATTCAAAGTTAACCTTAGAACTAAAACTGGTCATCATTTCATTCGGGGAGTTGCTTGTCGGCGGCAGAGATTTAATCAACATCAAATCTGGTTTTGAGAGATTCAATAAAATTAAAGTTTGTGAAACGTGCAATAATTTAATGTTTATTTATGAAAAGTTAAACGTAAGAACCTGAAACGAATAATTAATATAAAATCTAGAGTTTGTAATTCAGGCTCTTCTTATTTTAATTATGTTTTAATCAATGTACAATATAAACATTATGTCAGAGAAAAGTAATTTGCAGTATAGTTTCTAATATTTCAATGTAAATAAACGTGAATATAATACCTATGATACACCTTTTGTAGTCTAGGTTAAATGTTATTTAATTAAAACACCAGCCTCTTACATTTCCAGTATTTTATTGAGGAACTTCGCGTACCGTCAGTCTTTTTAACCTCGTCGTATTTGAAAAAAATATTATACATTTGTTCAATAAATACTTTCTAGGTGGGCGGCTAAAAAAACATCTCCAAACTTTGTGACTTCAATTGAATAACAGTTTGCGCATTTACGTTCCACTTCAATGGGCAATAACGATGAACTGCAAAACGTAGATAATCAAGAGCCTATCCCTTTATTAGACTTTTCAAAGAAAACTCTCGCGAAAAAAAAGCCCATTTCCCATCTCGAGACGAGCGAATATAATGACTCCCTCGGGTTTCCCGACATTTCCATTCACTCGCCTCCCCCGCCTGTGTCTGTAAATCAATCCCGCGTGATCCAGGACACTGTCCGAGATTACATCTCCAGCATCCCGGCTCCAGCCTGGAGGCCGCGCGTCGCATTCAATTACAGATCAGTGCGACGCGACGCGGTGGCTATTTCCAGCAGCATTGATTAGCGATACAATGGCACCGCGGGCGAGATGAATCTGTCGTGATTGTCGAGAGGAAGACGCTTGCTTGGACCGCGTTGATAAGTGAGACTTTGTTGGTGGATTCCACTAGACTTACCTTGGAGAAGAGGTAATAGTGGCCCAAGGTAAGTAAAATAATTGTCATATTATATAGTGGCTACAACGAGTTCAGAATTCGGTTCGAGTCCAGAATAGGAGTTTAAACGATTTTTTTATTATATTTAAAAATCATAGTTGACATTCATGAATTATCTCAATTTAGAAATTAAATCAAACTTTAGAACAAAAAATGATCGACATTTAAATACGCAGGGTTTCCACTCAGGTTGTCGGCAAAAAACATTGAATGAGCTTGAGTATATAATTTTAAGAGAGGTATAAAAACATCTGTATTCAAAATTGTACCAACAAATTTAAATACAAAATAATGAACTAAGTAAACTGATGGGCTTAGCTATGGAAAAGTGACTACTTAATAAGTGGTAACAGTGGCCAAGTGAAGTCATGATATGTAATCTACAACGTTGTGTATGAGTTCCTGATCGTATGAATGGCAGGTGGAAAGGACCAACATGTTTTCCTACTCAGCACTCAAATGTTAAATAGAAGCTGACTTCACAAATGGTGGCAGAAGTGGGATTTTATGTTGTAATTATAAAACATTCTATTTTCTCAATACACGATTTATTGTACGTGTATCAACAATTAATTGCTTTCGCCTTATTAAAGAAAATGAGGATATTTCTTTATTTATTTCCTTGACAACCAATTTCACAGTTCATTTGGCCTCTCTTCGTGTACTGATAAAAAGGAGCCAAATAAAACGTTGAAATCTCCGCATAAGCAAACGCGTGCGCCAATTACGCCCAACAGTCTGAGAATTGTGCCGGCGACATTCATTAAATCCGTCTCCTTCATGCAAACATCTTCACTAACAACGTGTTTACATCAGCAGTTTCAGCCTCGTATTGTGCTGCCAGTAATCGTTACTCTCGATGGCGTCAGCGTTCAAAGCAGAATCAAACCCACGCTAATTGAACCAAGCAAACAGAGCTGCAGTAATGTGATATTTTCAGGGAATATTCCACCTACACGATACACGAGGAACCTGAAGCGTTCGAACACAATATTTTAATGAAGCTACTCTTTATGTGTCTGGTTACAGTTGCAGGTTTATCGGAGTTAAACATTGGATTTATACAACTAATTTGATTCGAGTGGTGTCATGTGACAATACCTAATCGTTAACCTGATTTCTACACTCGATCCGGCCAATGGCGTAACATCAGATTTCACCCCCCCCCCCCCCCTATGGCCCCCCCCAGGATATTTTTCCGGCCCCTTACGTGTTTAGTTGCCTACATTGCACAAATCTTTTCAATTACTGTAATTCCCGTTTCGTGTTGCGAATTTTTGTTGTACAGGTAGAAGGTAAAATACAATAACAATATGTACGATTTGAGTCTGGAAGAAGGCCTCAGACCTCACAACAATACGCGGCTCCGGGATGCGTAGGCCCGGAGAAATGTTTGAATTTCTTTGTAGAATTTAGTGCAATTTAAAGCGATTTAAACAAGTCAAGGCCGATTTCATAATTTAAATAACTGACATTTTCATTACTATCGATGATCGATATTTTTGGTTTTTATGGTATTCATTCGTTCCAAATTCTCGGGCCCCTCTAACCCCCCCCCCCCCCCCACAGCTCCGGGGGCTGCAACATCGAAGTTACGCCAGTAGATCCGGTGGAAAATTCTCTCAGATAAATTATTAGCAACTTTACAATTGATGGTTTTCTGTCACTTATGCCCACTTTCTCAGTTTTGTTTATGTTTTGTTTGTTTTTGTGTTAATGCCCAGGTCACACCGTTCAACTAATCAATCTAAAGAAATTCACACAGTCGAGGTAGTGTCATCAAAGCGGTTACAGAGTTATTGAACGAGATCCCGTTATTGGTAGAAAATTAAAAATGGAACCGTTTGACTAATTAAGTTAAAATGTTGCATGGTCATTGGGACCAATATTTCCAATGTTTTCGTCAATTTTCAGACAAATCTGGCAAAAAATTCAAGAGTATTTACATATAACGAACATTTTATGCTCATTTCAAGATCCAATTTATTCTATGAATAAATTATAACTGCTCCTTTGACGCATCTTGTATTTCCAATGCAAGGTCTACAATCGATCATCAGCTTGATGAATTGCACAATACGAAGGCTCGCTAATCAACGCGTTACCCAGAGCGTCTTCCTAGCAAGGTTGTGTGTGGTATTGGCAGACATGACAGCAACTCATCCACACAACCAGCCCTTCAAGACAGCTACAAAACAACCACCGCTGCATTGCACGATACATCCCAGACTAGCAGCAAACTCGTTACTAACTTTGCCAGAAACTAATCAGAAACTGGAAAACAATTCTTCTTTGAGACTACGTATTATAAATAAATGGTTCACTAGGTATAATAAACGCTTTGAGGCAAGTTTGAGTAGGTATTAACAAAAAGAAATGCTTTTTTCTCGAGACCACCGAAAAAATGTTTTTCAATATAATTCAAATGTTCCATTGTCATTCATTACATTTGGTTAAATTTGAGGAAATCCACAGCATTTCAAATGTTTCTTTGGAGGTGAGAAGGTACACTCGGCCAAACAAAAATTGAACGTTGACTAAATTTGAATGACTGCTGGTCATGTCCCATTACCAATCAAAGCTAGTTATTATCATTGAAATGTGAGGTCACCTACTAGAGTGAGACAATGAGATCGATTAGACTGATGGTGCGATCTTACCTACATTTATCAGCCTATCAGATTTATTGAACGTTCAATTTTTGTTTGGCCAAGTGTACATAAACCATACATTCCGCTTCAACTTCGTACTTTTTCACTTAAATCGTGTGTTTTTACACCTATATTTCACAAGTTCTTGGAAGTAGTATTTCGGGGAAGGGTTGCCCCATTTTTACGCCACTGACAAGTGTTACTGTCATACAAATAGTATCTCTATATTACAACAGAAAATCATGGGTGGGAGATATGATAATTTTAAATGATACAATAACCGGATGGAGAGACAATAAAGACAGTTTGCACACAGATAGGTATAATGCAAATATTATGCTTGCATTTCTATGCTTGCAAGAGTAGCGAAGCCCACCGAAACATCTTTGGCTCTGCTCTATCCATGGGCTCCAGCACAGAATAAATAATTGCAACATATTACACCCATCTGGTCTAACCGTTGATAATACGATTTTGTAAAGAACACCAAGTAGGTTTAACAGTTTGCGGCCAACCATTAATCTATCCCTGGGGAAATAATCCTAGAGCTCTTAACTTTCTACTGGGCAATTAACGCGGTTGAAATATTAACAAGGCTCGTTGAAACATATTTGATTGGGGTGGAAGAAAGGAAGGAAAAGGTTTCCCTGAATTTATGTTGTGTGGGGGAGAGAAATAAGAGAGTGAGATAATAGATCACTCTTCCTCGGCAATTCTTTGTTTCATTTCTTCATGGAAACTTTTCTCTTAGCGTGCTTTATTAACGGGGAGTGTGCTGCCCATTAAGCTGGGATCCTACATCACATCTCGCAAACTCTTTACTTAAATAATTAACGGCTAATTACAACAACCAATGGGGTTTCATAAAAAGAATTTAATTTCTTTTTCGTAGTTTTAACGGGAATAAGTTGAGCAAGTATCTTCATTCAAATCTTATCGCGGCAAATTAATGTGCTAGGGTATAATTAAGTAAGATGTGACGACAGATTGTTACAAAATCACTTACCTATCTAGTAATGTGTTTGGTTACACAAAATGCTATACAATATACATATAAATAAAGTTTGGCACAGTAATGTTAGGGTATTAATATAAGGTACAGTGTAAGGTGGCTGCATAGACGACCTAGCATTTGTTACGTGCTTACACAAAATGCTACCATGTATAAGGAATCTACATTATTTAAATATTGTCACGAATATTTATGCAGTTGGCTTTGCTTAAACTGCAATGCAACACCAACATGCAAACACAAGCGAGAGAAAGGAAATAGGAAAAGGGGAAAGATCTTGGCGAGTATGGAATGTTATTTTGTTTGATTTGAAACCTAGGGGCAGAAATATCCCAGTCCATGTTATATCAGTTATATTGTTGAATACAAAAATATCACACTATAAAAACCACTTGACTTTCCACACTGTATGTCTGAATCTGTTCAATTTTTTATTTTTTTTTTATTTATGGAAGATTTAACATTGGCGAGAGGAAGTTTTAATACCAACTATTTATTTCCTGCAGTTTATCTAGTGGAGCGGTCGCTCCACTCAGCCAAGTCGTACTATACACTCACAGTCACTCAATACCGTAAATGCCTATATAAACTGAGGAGCAGACCAACCACTTTTACTGTAAGCAATAACATGGCATTTTCGGCCTACTGGATCTCAAAATTGGGAAATCTCACATTGTTGCGAAATATCTAAATTTCGAGCTATAGCCCACCCCACTATATATACCAAATTTGGGAACAATAGGTTATGCTGTTTGCGTGCTAGTGGGCCGTGAAACCCGTGAAATTACACCCCTTCTTAAAGGTATCTGATTATTATTATTATTATAATAATGATTCTGATATCAGGCAACCCCGCTGTCACCGCCACAGCTTAAACGGCTGAACCGATCGATCTAAAATTTTTACCACATGTGCACTTTTGGCGTCTGATGATACCTTGCCTCTTGTGATTTTTTGTGCCGCCATTTTGAAACCGGATGTGACGTCATATCTAGAAAACAGCTGGACCGATCGGAACGAAATTTTCGCCATTCGATTCAGATGGTCATCTTTGTGGAATATCCATAGACAAAAAATTATTTTCTTATTTTCTAAACCGGAAGTGACGTCATAAATACGCAATATTTCACTTATTTCAACAAATTATACTTAAAATACGTACATAATTAACTTACATTGTAAATGAGACAATACAATTTATAAATTCAAGGTTGCAGTGTTCTCGACCGCCATTTCTGAAACCGGAAGTGACGTCATATATCTAAAACGCCTGTACCGATTGCAACTGAACTAGCTCCTGCGTATTCATTCTACTATTTATTTGAAAAATCAATTGGGAAAAATGAATAAACAAATTAACGGTACCGGAAATGGCGGCAGGAACCACTAAATGAAACCGGAAGTGACGTCATATATTACAAACGGCATGACCGATTTTACGGAAATATAGGGATTATGAATTCAGATGGTCGTTCATGAAGTATCAACTAGATAAAACTAGATTGTATTCTTATTACCTATACCGGAAATGACGTCATAAATATGATGATTGATGAATTACGTCATAAATATGTTAAATGACATTAAATTCACCACTTTATACTTTTAAATAGATATAAGTAAACGTACATTGTGAATAATTATAAATTCAAGGTTGCAGTGTTCTCGGCCGCCATTTTTAAAACCGGAAGTGACGTCATGTATCAAAAACGGCTGTACTGATTGCAACCAAATTTGCGAAATGTGTAGGTCTAATAATTATGAATTAAAGACGACATTATTTTCGGCCGCCATTGTTAAAACCGGAAGCGACGTCATATATCGAAAACGGCTGTACCGATTGGAACTAAATTGTGTAAATATGTAGGACATAAGAATATTGATTATGAATTTAAGACGACATTATTTTCGGCCGCCATTGTTAAAACCGGAAGTGACGTCATATATCGAAAACGGCTGAACCAATTGCAACCAAATTTTAGAAATGTGTAGGACTAATAATTATGAATTAAAGACGACATTATTTTCGGCCGCCATTGTTAAAACCGGAAGTGACGTCATTTATCGAAAACGTCTGTACCGATTGCAACCAAATTATGCAATTATGTAGGACTTATTATTATGAATTTAAGACGACATTATTTTCGACCGCCATTTCAAAACCGGAAGTGACGTCATATATAGAAAACGGCTGTACCAATTGCAACCAAATTTTGGAAATGTGTAGGACTAATAATTATGAATTAAAGACGACATTATTTTCGGCCGCCATTGTTAAAACATGAATTTACGTCATATATCGAAAACGGCTGTACCGATTGCAACCAAATTTTGGAAATATGTAGGACTAATAATTATGAATTCAAGAAGACATTATTTTCGGCCGCCATTTCAAAACCGGAAGTGACGTTATATATCGAAAACGGCTAAACCGATTGTTATCAAATTATGTAATTTTGTAGGACTTCTAATTATGATTTCAAGAAGACATTATTTTCGGCCCCTATTTCAAAAACGGAAGTGACGTCAAATATCGAAAACGGCTGGACCGATTGTAACGAAACCTAAGCTATTTTTTTTGGATAATCATTTTAATCTTTTACCAAACGCAACTTTTCTTAGTACCTATCCAAATCGGTTGAGGCGTATTTTTTTAAAGAAATTAGTCCTTGCTCGGACATGTGCTACAAGCTGTATGAATAAACTAACAAAAGAAGTGATATCCCAGAAAAAAACACTCCGTGTAAAAAAGGCAGCCAAGTCTCTTTACTTCAAAAAAATTCAACACTGAAAAGGAGTGATATCAAAAAAGGAGCCAAGTCAATGACATTTCCAAATATTTAATCGTATTTTTTAAATAAAAGAATAAACACCGAGAAATACTTTACAAAAGGACTTGGCGCATCGTTTTTTTAAAGACATTTTTCTATTCATAAGCATATGCCATTTATAAACAACCGTCATTAAGAATTTTTAGAATAATAGGGAAACATCTTTCAATTACTTATTACACATACCTACTGTAAAATATTTTCTCTTTGAATATATACGCGATGAAACTGTTGCCTATGTTTTCTATAAATACACAATAGTTATCTTCGTAATATTGTTTCGTGGCAGCATATTAATTAGGTAAGTCTAATGCGTTAATCCTTCTCATCATGAAATAAATTTCTACTGCATTTTATAGCAATACATTTCACAAAGTACACAGTGAAGTCACATTGTATTTCTATTAAAAAAAATAACTTTATACACTTGACACTTCAAAAATATATAATAGTGTTCCATAGATAGTAAGTAATTATTTGACAACGTTTCATGATTTCCTTCAGTCAAGATCAAATTATGAAAAGATTCCCTTCTAATATCACCATATTAACAGTAGGTACTGCAAGAATATGTATGAGCCCACTTCCAATTGTTATTTAATTCTTCCATCCTTATATAACTTATCTATTACAGCATGAAATCTTTCTTCTATCGCCATTGACAAAACTATAAAATAGCCATTATTGAGCGAGCGAAGCGAGCGACTCCATTTGGCTCTTTTAGCACGGACCTCTGTTTTTTTTTTTGTTTTTTTTTTTGTTTTTGTTTTTGTATGCTAAAGGAAGCAATGGAAGTCGCACCGTTTCACCGATCGACCTGAAATTTTGCACACATGTAAAGACAACCTTCTCTGTTTGCAGACCCAATTTTTTTTTGAAATCCATCCATTGGTTCATTGTTAAAATAAGTATCTCCTGATAGCCTAAAAAATGAAAATGGTCTTCGAGAAATGTGATCAAACTCATATTTAGCATGGTCAGTAAGACCAACAATGTCACTTATTTAACAAATTTTCAGCCGAATCTGTCAAGAAAGTATGCACTTATTGACATTTTTAATAGCTGTCAGAAATGAAACATTGAAAATGAATGTCTTTCCAATGCAACTGAATCTGATTTGCTTTAGGTACAAGAGTGTTTTGATGGTATGTACAGTTTTTTAGTGAAAAGCAGATATTTTTATGTTTATTGAGTTGATCAAATTTGAATAATTCAATTTGGATCATAGTTTCCAACAAATCATTTCGAGTTTTTAAGGACCTTGATTGTCTTTTCGTCAATTCGTAGTTCTAATGGCCGTGCCTCCCGTGTTTCTACTTGGCTGATTTTGCATCCAGGAGGGATTAGAAACATAAGCTCACATTTCAATAATATCATTGAGTGGCGTTTGTTCTCTTCTAGCGTTCACACGTCATTCCAAATCTCTCCTGCATTTTGCTTCTTTTCGTTGATAATTTTGGCAATTTGGTGTACTTTGTGAAGGTATTAGTAAAATTTAATCGCTTTTAAAGCATAGATATTAGGTATCTACAGTTTTTGTCCAGGGGATTGATTATTTCAAATTATTTTCTTCTTGGAAACGTTGGATTTATTCCGTTTCTGAGCTTCTGTCTAGCCTGACATTTCCTTGAAGGTTGCTATTTTTTTTTGAAAGTTTTGATTCATTCAGTTCAAAACATTACGTTGTCTTATTTTAATTGTGGAACGTTGGATTCATTCCGTTTCTAAACTAGGTAGTTACTATTTTACCTGATCCGTTTTTTGTGTGGAACTTTGATTCCTTTCGCTTATTAGTTGAAAGGTGATTACTTTATTTTCATATTTGCGAAGTTTTGTTCAAGATTCATTTCGTAACATTACGACATTGAATACATTACGTCTTTGAGCACACATTTCGTGCATTTCAAACATTGATCACACAAATATTATTGTACTTTAATTAGGTAGGTACTCTACTTCTTACTTTTTCATTACCTATCATATCCCTATTTAAACATGCCGAAAAATGGAAAGACTTCTGCTAGAATGAAAGCCATAAAGGCGAAAAAGCGTCTGCGTGAAATTGAAGATCAAGAAACTGACGAAGCTAAATCTAAAAGGTTGAAACAAAATGTCGTTAATAATAAAGCATCAAGGAGCAAAGAGACCCCCGACCAGACTGCTGCAAGGAGATACTCAAACAATCAACGCAATACCCGCTCTCGTGCAGCGGGTATTGCCGATTGACCGACCAACTAAAAACTTCGCATGGTAATTGGTAGCAACATTTAAGGTATTTTTGCCAATTTTCAGTCTAATTTGTAGTTATTTTCAAAAGTTTTTGTAATTTTAGGGACATTTTGTGTGTTGGCTGTCAAATTCACGGCGACTTCGAATCTTCAGTTCAAGGCAGGGTAGTTAGAGCAGAAAGTTTCAAACGAAATGAAACTAATAATGACCGTTTAACAGATTGATCTGATATTGTGTCCACAGTAATATCATATCATATGAGTGGTCCCAGGTATATTGTTTGAAAGATATCCTGTGATTTTTGAAACTTAACAAGGAACCGTTCAATCAAAGGTTTAATCGATCAACTTAAAACTTAGCAAGGTTATTGGGACCAATATTTTTGAAAATTTTGGAGATATTTATACAAGTCTGTGACGAAATTCAAGAATTATTGGCTTTTAATGACATTTTCGATAAACATAATTTCGGTTCGAGGTGTTGCGTGTATCCGTGCTCGCTCATCAACGCGTTACTCAGAGCGTTTTCCTAGTTAAAAGTAGCTTGATTAATAGATTCTGGCTCTAATAGAAAGAGGAAAATGTACCTACCTATTTGTAAATTTCTTTCTACTTTTAGGATAGAATGATGTCTTTAAAAAAACGATGCGCCAAGTCCTTTTGTAAAGTATTTCTCGGTGTTTATTCTTTTATTTCAAAAATACGATTAAATATTTGGAAATGTCATTGACTTGGCTCCTTTTTTGATATCACTCCTTTTCAGTGTTGAATTTTTTTGAAGTAAAGAGACTTGGCTGCCGTTTTTACACGGAGTGTTTTTTTCTGGGATGTCATTATATTTGAAGAACTAGCGCAATCTCAGCTATAGATTGAAATCAGAAGAGTTCTGACAGTGCATTGATATTCTTAGGTCCAATCACTTTTTTAGATTGCTGCAGAAGAAAGGATGATGGGCTATTTGGATATAAACAGGGACTGGAACCCAAATGAATAACGGTTCCGGTTCCAAGTTTTTAAAAATATCGGTTCCGGTTCCTGGAAAAAATAAAATAACGGTTCTGATTCCGGTTACATTTCGGTTCCATACGGGTTCCAAACGGTTCAATCAAATTCAGACAATAGGTAATTAAAATAATTTTTTAAAATCTACTTTTGGGAACTTACATTCATACTCAGAAAGTCTAAAATTAGTTTGACTCAATGATCATTTATTTGAAAAATTGTGAATGGTAGTAAATAATATCAGATTTGAAAGGAAATGAAGTAAAAATTCAACGAAATTAATCATTTGAAGAACCCTTATAGAACCGTTATGGAACCCAAATAATGTTTAATATTAATAAGGGTTCCGGTTCCACCTAAAAAAATAATATGGGTTCCGATTCCGGTTCCGGTTCCTATAAAAATAACGGTTCTTTTCGGTTCCAGTACCGGTTCCAGTCCCTGGATATAAATAATACAAATTTGCAACATTTTCAATAATTCTTGCAAATTCTAATAGATTGTTATCAAGGTAGGTAACACAATTAAGCTTCTCAATAATAGTTCAAAATTACGATTTGATGAGGTAATGAAATATTCTTATAATTTCCTTTAAAATGAGATTTTCGATAGAGGAAGGAAGGAACCCAATAGCCATGCATCCTCTTGCTAACCCTCTCAACTCAAGAGATACCACTCATCTCAATTCAAGCACAAACTTTTCTCAACTTTGCAGATTCTTCCCACATAGTCCCTACTGATGTCCTAAACTTGTTCCCGAAGTTCTAGAACTTATTTACTAGGTACTATTTCTGAAGACTTTACAAACTATAAACCCTTCCTGAATATATTCATATTCTATCTCCATCTTACTCTATCTTCCATTGTGTTCACACTTCACCTGCATGAAAGGGCTGTTTAATAGGCTTTGAATAATGAGGGAAACTGTTCCATTATAAGATAATGAAATGTGTAGGCCCACTGTGCCCTGACAGAGATTATCAATCTGTTTTTAAATATCTCTTAATGCAGTTTTCCAATTATGTGTGTAATATGAGCATGTTTTCACACTTCTTTGTTTGTGCAGTAGACTGCTAATTGCTATGAGGATTTCATGAATCATGTATTTTCATACTTTATGATCTACCATTTTATCTAACTAGATAAAAACACAAACTATTGGATATGAATTAAAAATACATTAAAAACAACACCCTGAGTGCTGGTGTTGTTTTTAATGTATTTTTAATTCATACCATTGTTATGTCCAATAGTTTGTGAGTTTTTATCAACATTGACTTGGTATATTATTCTTCCTTTTATTACTACTAACTAGTAGTTACAACATACATCACTGCTATTTCTGAAAACTTCATCACTGCTGAAAACAGTACCTTATGCGGTCCAATCTTTTTAAAACAGCTGCCCAGAAGCATTCATCATAAGTAAACTTAGTATTGCAACAATAACAATAGGTAGGTACACTTGGCCAAACAAAACTTGAACGTTCAATAAATCTGATAGGCTGATAAATGTAAGATCGCACCATCAGAAGTCAGTATAAGCGATCTCATTGTCTCACTCTATTAGGTGACCTCACATTTCAATGATAATAACTAGCTTTGATTGGTTATGGGACATGACCAGCAGTCATTCAAATTTGGTCAACGTTCAAGTTTTGTTTGGCCGAGTGTACACTCGACAATTCATAAAACGGTATTTGAAAGAAATGGATTGTCTAAAAAAATGTGATAACATCATCTGATGAAGTCAATACTTACTCGTCATCTACATCTGGTAGGTGAGCTCTCATTTCATTGATAATAACAATGATTGATTGTCAAGGAACCTGACCATCAGCCAATCTGTTTCGTACAAATACCGTTTTATGAATTGTCAAGTGTACCTATGTATATGGAAAAAAAATAATAAAAAATTAATATTATTTGAGTAAGTTCACTATATATGTACACAATGGCCTACTGTGCCCCAGTCTCCCCTACTAGTCAATATTATTGTAAGATACAGTTAATGACACTGACAATAGTCTGAAAACAACATTCATGGGGCCTGGGGGGCCTATTCTAGACCAAAAACGAAATCATTCGGCCTGGAATCATTTCACGGAGCTATTTATAAGGATAACATTGATCTGAAATAATTCCAGGCCGGAATGATTTCGTTTTCATTCTAGAATAGGCCCCCTTAGCTTGCAACATGCTTCTAGTATTTATCTCTTTATGAACAAATAGAACCACAGAGATGTCACCATTGTTCTTCCCTCTCTGCTCCAGATAAGCTTTGGTGTAAACAGTCATTAATAACTGCAGTGATACCTTCAATTCACTCCTTCAGCCCATATTAGATAATATTTGAATTCTAGTTGTTAGTTGGTATGAAGTAATTTCACTGCCATATTGAAATTGCAACTAACAAACCAATAACACTAACAACAATTCAGTGAAATGATTTCAGACCAAAATTAATTAAAAAAGTGAAGATGACAACGCAAATAGCGCACAACTACAGCAGACAACGACTCTCCTCCCAGATATTCAGAAGTTATGAACTCACCCGCTGGGCAGAAGCGGCTCTCCGGTCCATCGAAGATGGCCAAGTTCGTGTTGACGGGCACAGAGTCGTCCTTGAGCGTGAGGTGAGCAGGTTGATCTCCCTCGTGGTTGGTGCCGGTCAGCGACACGGAGGTCAACAAGTCGAAGCTGATCTGACCGTCGGGCTTGGGGTAGTCAATCGGCGTGCTCTCGGCGGCAGGTTTCAGTCGGGTGTGATCGGCAGCTGATCAAACAGTTTACATTAGGTACAACACGCAGCAAAGACAAGTGTAGATCAGTCATGTACTAACCAGTGAGATAGTCATAAATACTTAGAAATAAATTAATTACGATATAATTTTTGACTAGAAAAGTAACATTAGAGTTGTGAAAAAGACTATGCCTGCTATAATTAGTGTTTCTCTTTTCACAATAAACTAGAGCTTATTGTAAAATCATTTGGAAAAAAGATTTCTCAATGATTTTGATTTCCAAGATATGGTCTTAGGTATATTGTGAGAGGCAACAGAGCACAGTTAGCTGTGTTCTTCTAAACTAGTAGACAAAGTATTAAGATATGTAGGTACTACCTAAATACAAATACCTATTCATTAAGAGGAAATACAAATACATTTATAACTTATTCTTAGTGTAGTAATGCTTTTGAACCTATAACTTTTGAACTATCTCGGCTTGACCTGGCAATATCTTGGTGACAAGTCTTGAACTACATAGTGATGGTATCTGAATAATATTGATTTTTGACATAAAGCTTCCAATTTCATGTACCTATAGGCAGACTTGGGTAGTAACGTAACGAAAGTAACGCGTTACTGTACCGAAATTACTTTTTTGAGTAACGAGCCAGTAATTTCATTACATTTTTTTCCAAGTAATAAGTAATATAATCTCACTACTTTTATCAGAGTAATTTGACGTTTGTAACGCGTTACCGTGAGCCTCGCCCACATTTTCCCGCTTGTATGTAATTTTCAAAAATATGGACAGATAACAACACTCAGCAGGCTTATTTTTGAATTTCCACTACGCAAGTCACACAAAGTACAATATAATGGCAATAAATTGTCAAACGGAAAAGGCTTAAAAAGGCTTTGCTCTTATTGTGTCTTCTCAAACACTCTTATTTTTTATCCCCTTCCAATAATTTTCGCTTTGGTTAAAAATTAGGGAAAAAGTAATTTTTGAGAGTAATTTCACTTCTTTTTGTCTTAAAAAGTAAAGTAATTTCATTACATTTCTGAAGTAGTAATTTACCAGTAATTTTATTACATTTTTTTCCAAGTAATAAGTAATATAATCTCACTACTTTTAAAAAGTAATTTACCCAAGTCTGCCTATAGGTAGGTACTACCACAGTTATTTAGTCCTTAGACTCACACACACACACACACACACACATCACACACATGATGTGATAAGATGTGATTGACTCAGCTGGAACACAATCTTACCTCCATGGCTAAGGGTCCAGGGTTCGACCCCCTGCAGCGTAATGGACGCTCCGGAGTACATCACTCCCCCGAACAGTCCAAGCGGAGTGTGGAACGAAGGTCGACAATTCCTCACTTTCTTCAACTCGGACCAGATCCAGCTGTTCTTGATCTTCTCCTCGTAGGCCTTGGGTTCGAGACCCTTCGTAGGCGAGACGAGACTCGCATCCGTCACGACTTCGAAAGCGCTCTCCGCTGCGAGCATGCCGCTCTTCATCGCGTTGTGCGTTCCCTTGATCTTCGGCACGTTGAGAAAGCCGGCGCTGCAGCCAACCAAGCAACCCCCTGGGAACGTGAGCTTGGGGATCGATTGGAATCCGCCCTCCGACAACGCACGAGCTCCGTACGCTATACGCTTGCCGCCTTCGAATGTCGGTTTCACCGCAGGGTGGTGCTTGAATCGTTGGAACTCTCTGAAGGGACTGATGTATGGGTTTGTGTAATCGAGTCCGACGACAAAACCGACTGCGACTAACGGTGTCGGCTCGTTCAAGTGATAGAGAAACGAGCCTCCGTATGTGTGGCGATCAAGAGGCCAGCCTATTGTGTGCTCGACGAGGCCTGCTTTGTGCTTCTCCGGCTCGATCTCCCAGATCTCTTTCAGTCCGATGCCGTAAGTCTGCGGCTCACATTTCTCACGCAAGTTGTACTGTTGGAAGAGCTGTTTTGCAAGATGGCCATGGCAACCCTCAGCAAATATCGTACACTTTGCATGAAGCTCCATGCCACGCTCGAACACATCTTTTGGAGATCCGTCTTTTGCTATACCTACGTCATTTGTGGCGATGCCTTTGATGCTTCCATCTTCATGGTAGAGCAGTTCGGAAGCTGCGTATCCTGGATATATTTCCACGCCGGCTGCTTCGGCTTGCTCTCCCAACCACTTGACAACGTGGCCCAATCGAACAACATAGTTGCCATGGTTATTCATGGGCATGAATGGCAGAATTGGGATTGGTATTCTAGACGTAGCTGTGAGGTATCCAAATTTATCTTCAGTAACGGGAGTGGTGAATGGTGCACCTTTTTCTTTCCAATCTGGTATAAGTTCGTTCATCGCAACAGGATCAACACATGCCCCAGACAAAATATGGCCGCCGATCTCAGCTGACTTCTCTACGAGACATACTCTCAACTCTTTCCCGCTCTCAGTTGCAAGTTGCTTCAGTCTAATGGCGGCGGACATTCCCGCAGGACCCCCACCAACAATCAAAACATCTGCTTCGTCTACAAACCTCTCCATCTTCACTTCTTTCCATCTCGGGTCAGTCTCGCGTGGAACTATGGTGTAGTGGGTTGTAATCTTGGGGGCTGTTACATCTGAATAGCTCCGTTGAGCAAGTCTTGTTAGTCGTGCCACTGTAATAAAAACAACCCCTATTTAGCATCATGCAGATAATTCAATTAGGTTTGAAAAATTGAGATTAATTTATTATCAACAGAATTGAAGTTCAAAAGAATTGACCATCAACACATCAGGCTTGCAAATTCATAATGGCATTGTGTATCATTACTAAATAATTTAAATGATTGGGGACCAAGGGTCAAGTGTTGTCACATTCTTGGATGACAGCTGCGAACAAGCAAGTGGAATTTGTTCTAAAACACACCAACTAACATCCGCAGCTTAGCCAGTGTATACAATTTTTGAACTGAATATAAATGTGGAACTCTTAAACGGTGAAACTAAACAAATTAATGATTAATATACACTTTAAATAAATAACCAGCGTAACTTACGATGTCTCGAAGAAGTAAACATGACGGTGGCCATCTTTAAATTCTCAGCTGACAGCAGATGATTAACTTCTTAAACTAGCTCCTTGACGGCGCCACCAGTCAGCCACGTGCTTACTCGCGGGAGTTTTCAAATGATTCCTTGACGTGCCGTACTGCACCGCCTCCCGCGAGCATCCTCGCAACTCGCGCTAGCTGTCAGATCCGTGTGAGCAGCCGGTAACAAGTCGATATAAAACAAGTGCGGCGTCGCTCCAACTCACAGTCGACTCACAGACGCGCAGGAGGAAGCAAGTGTTCGAACATTCAACAGTGCTTTCGTTCTCGTGTCAGTGCCTTGATAGAATCTCATCATTACAATTTCGTTCTGATTTTTTTCAAATTTTCTTCGAGTTCTCATCATGCCTGTCGACGTGGTCATCGCAAGCTGCAGCAGCTACCTCCAACAGACAACGGACACATACTGGAATCCTGAGGAAATGAGCGGCTCATTGACCCTCGTTGGACCAAATAAACATTGTCAACAAGTCAACATCAAAGTCTACCGCACGTCCGTCGAGCATTTCGCCGTGTTGTATCCACAGAAGAAGGTTTGCCGCCCTCTCGGAGTCCTCAATCTACGTAACACACAAATTGAGCGACTCCACGACGGCTTCGTCGTGAGGCAGCGTGGATTCGACTCCCCGATGTGTCTGACGTTTATCACCGAATCGCCGAAGGAGTTGGATTCGTGGATTGTTGCCTTCACCTGTAAAACCGCCCAGAATACGCGTCACTGCTCGTTACCTATCGTCGAAGAGGATGAGGAAGTGTAGAAGAAAGTGATCGGAAGTGACAATTCCTAACAGTATTCAGTGACATGTGATGTACAAACAAGTGGTGTCGCTATGTGATCAAAGACAATGGGGATTTCTTTCACGGTGTATTCGTGGTAGTGACAGTCTAGATACTTGGGTATCAGTGCGGAAAGATTTATTCTGGAGGACGTAATAGATTGCTTGACACCATCAAAGTTACCATTTTATTGTTTTCTAAGTAACTCATCTAAATATTTTTACTTATAAAACATGTAAACCTAACTACTATACTATTTGTAATTCAAGAAGGGATCATTTCGAATCCACTATTTAGCTACATGACCAAAGCATAGCCTTGTGCATAGAATAAATACATTTTTTAAATTATAATATCGCGTAGGAAAGTCGTATTTTGGATAGACATCATATTTTCACACGATCCATTTCATATAATTTATAATAAAAATGCGTTTAGGTATTTAGATTCAAAAATTATCTCACCGTTAGTCTTAGTTTGTGATGTTTCCTTTCAAAACAATATTTATCAATAATCTTACGAATGTATCTGTGATATAATTATTTTACTAACATAGGATCGTAAGATATTCAGATAAATGTAAACTTTGTATTTTGAAATGAAAATGATAAGATGCAGCTTATAATGAAGCAGACTTTAGGTAAATTATGTTTGACAATTGACATCATGAAATAGTCTGAAATCGTAAACCCCGATTTGTTTGTAAATCAAAAGTAATTTTTTGGGACAGATTTACGGATTACCATTTGTTTTACTTATTTTCCATTATGTCAATAAAAGAGATAATTTGAATATAAATAACTGTTAAATATTAAACCTCATAATATCTGCCTACTCCTATTCCAAAACAAAATCAATAGTGAGTTAGATAGCTCGAAGAAATCTTACAAAATTTTTCTCTCATTTTGCACAGGAATTCATGGAATATTTTTTGCTGTAAGATTTGCGTCGTTGACCTTCCTATAAAGCTACTCAGAATAACAAAACACGAAGAATAATATTTTTCCTTGAGACAGCTGATAAAATTAAGGCTGATGATAATATTCTGACAACAACACTATGACATGGAAATGATAATAGCTTAGTCAGGTCGTCAACAGTTCTTATGGACACTTGATGAAGTCTATTCAGAATTCACCCAATCAGAGTTCCAACTTAAAAACACATTGGATTGAACAAAACAAGCAGTTCTTCAGGCCTAGAGCGTTTTAAGAGTTATTTAAAAAAAATAGCGCACAAAGTCTATCCTCAATTATTCTGACTGGTACGTTCCATACGATTTTACCCCAAAAAATGTTTTTTGAGAAGGATAAGGCTTTGTAAGCGCTCGATTGTTTCAATTTTATTTGGTACTTTACTGTGAAGAGAGCACTAAAAAACTACATTTGAGTATAGTAGAGCGAAGCGCGAGTTTCCTAGAAAGCAGAATCTGTTTTTATTTCATGTGTAGGTACCTTACCTATCTTCTAAAATAAGTAGATAGATTCGTGAAAAATATATTATTCTATAAAAAAAAATACTGTAACATTTATATAAAGTTGTTTATACGTTTCTATTGCACCAAAACGAAATCGCTCTTGAACAACATTTTCTCGGGAGTCGGTTCCCAAACTGTGCGCCGCGGAAATGGACCAAGAAATGTGCAATTACTTGTAATAAAATATAAAATATTCAAATGAAGAATCAGTTTTAGTCAAAATGCTCAAATTGGTAGTTCAAATCGCATAGAAATGGCCAAAATTAATTCCTGCAATTCTAAATTTCGCCGGCCCCGGCACAGGCAATTATTGATCAGCATGTACAGCGGGCCACATTGTTTTTTAGGGCAAACTTAGGTTTCCTCTTTTCCCATTTCCATTTGAATTCAGATTTTCATATTTCCATTTTGGCTAGTATTGTCCATTTTTGGTATTTTGGCATTTTATTTATTTCGGGTGGTAACTTTTGACCCCAAGCAACTAATGCACTCGTGTTTTCTCACTTCGGCCGCCACGAGCCGAAAAAGTTTGGGAGCCACTGCTAAGTTTGTTGTATTTATCTTGAATTTTTCCCAGTTTTCAAAAATTAAAATGAAGACCATGTGAGTGTGACAACTCACATGTTTATTGGTTGACTTGAGTGTTTAACGTCAATTGACTCTCAAACATTTTTTAATAGCATTCCTCTCTAAAAATGTGGTCTGGATGCCATAGTTGATTGAATCATGTATAAAACCCCCGTTGAACTTGGCAGTTGAAAGTCAACGGACTGGAGTTATGTCTAGCGTGTGAGGCGCCGTTCAGATTTCTCCAACATATTTCATGTTGATAGGAAGCCATTCCAGAAGATCTCAGCACGAACACGATAGTAATTAGCAGGACAAGTTGATTAGTCCAGTTTCTGCACGAACAAATCAAAAGAATTTCAAACGTTGTTAGTTTCAACTTGGCTAACAAAAAAGAGATATTTTTGCTACAGTTATCTAATCTTTAATATCAACACTGACCAAAATAACAGAATGTAGTTACAAAATCAATTAACCGATTGGTTATCCGATACAAATAACAACTTTAAAAATGTGTCGGCAATTCTTTTTGTGGTAGCGTCTAAAATTGGCAACATAAGTTCAATTCGATATCTTAGTCACTGCTTAAAGATTACATTGTTTATTAGACCGTCTGTTATCTTCTCCAATATCTTACTTTTGTTATGACAATTTCAGTCAACCTACTTTTAACAATTTAAGTTATTGTGTTTTTAAATGTGTGTTTAAATAGAACTAATTCACGCTCTTATCTAGCTCTTATGTACGTTATCATTGAATTTGCTAAAGACTTTTATTCCAGGAGAACCTTCAATTTCAGGATCAACCTGAACGCGTTCATTTGAATTCAGGCGAAGAACTAGAAAATCAGAGTACTCTGAAAAAAGTAAATAACTATAGTTATAGGAAGTGAAATTTGAAAACATAAATAAAAATCTAAAATTTCATTAAAACAACTTATAAAAAATATATATATTAGAGTACCTAAAAATAACAAAAATTAACAATGATCGATGCCAAAAAATACAACAAATTAGACCGACACAAAAAAGTCGAGAAATCGAATAAATTACAAAGATCAGAAGAAAATAAACATTAAAAGGCCAAGAAGTCAAAAAAAATTTACCATCCAAATCAAATTCGTATAATATTGATTGGATGAACCCGAATGCAAATGAAAATGAAACATTTTCCAAATAAGTATCTAAATAAAATGAGAGCAATGAAAAAGGTAAACGTGCAGGATTAATCAATTGACATTTGGACGTCTCGCTTTCGCTTGATTTTTGTCGTCTATCTGTGAATGGCAATGTGTCTGTTGCATGACTATTCCATGTTTGTAGCCACACACGCCACGAATTTGGGTCATATTCTTTCTACTCTGAGATCGCTGCGTCGATCTGAGTTATCAACATTTGAACACTTCTTTACCGGCCAGTCACTGCGTTGGCTTGTGCTAGATACAACTAGATACACACACACGATGCCTGAAACTTTAGCTGGGTCACAGAACATGCTAACATCATAACATCGTAAATCACTTCGTTGATCAATAATAGACACGTTATCTCACATTATTACATTCAATTAGTACTCACAAATACTCACATCAATTCATGCCCGTTATGTTTTAATCCTTAATCTCTAGATTGAAGTTTGTAACAAATTTGAATAAATTATACAAAAAAATAAGAAGTGTGACACCATATTTTGTAAAATATTTTTTTTGCAATATTTCTGCCTTTTTGCATTCCAATGTTTTTAAAATCTTCACACAATTTAAATGACACAGTATTGCTGTTAAGTCAGCTTTCTAAAAATTTGAATTGAAACTATTTACTTACCTATCTACATTGTTTCTATAAAAACGTAAATAATATTGCCTCCCAAAAGCAATGAGGGTTTCGTTTTACCTGGTTTTACCGAGGTCATAACTAAAATCTTGGCTGCCTGGAAACTATTATGCTGAAACCGATCTAGTTGTTTGTTACTAATTAATTCTAATTTTATTACTAAAACTTGGCAGACTTGGCATATACATTTCTTTCGTAAATCTGTTTTCGGCTATTTATACCTTCGGCAGTGATATCAATTCCACCGTGAAGAAATAAATCGTCTTTTGCACATTTGTTTACATACATTTTATTTCAACACATTTATTTTAAAAATATAAATAAATAGATATGATGTATTTGAGTTAGTTCTTCTTACTCGAACGGGTATTTTTCTCTCTCTGTATTGTGAATACTGAAAACGTCTAGTTCAAAGAAAATACACGTGTCATTGAGAACATGACATAAACTAAATCGCCCACAACACAGTATATTTATAGACTGCTGCATTGTTACTGCAGAATTACATTGTAGTATTTACAAACCTACACAATGTCCTGTTGGCTGGATTCCCATTCATTGCATTTCAAGATAATACGACCACATGAATTGGGTTTTTACTTTTAGCGATAAAAAGTCTCGGTCTTTGTGCTTCCCGCCGTGAACTCCGATCTACCATGATCCGGATGATGTGACGTCACTGTCTGTATGTGGCTTTCCTGTTATGTTAATCAATGAACAACCGAAAGTTATGTTATTCCACATCACTCTCATTGTTATGTAAAACAAAGTTGTAAGAGAGAATCTCATCTCACCTTTGGTAACTAATAAAAGAGGACACTTAGGAGAGAATCTCAATTGTTGAAACTTGTAAAAGAGAACACTTCAGGGTGGTTACAAAATCTGACAAGTACAAGCCCTGGAAATTGTGAAATTTAGTAAATAAAATTTGGTGCCCTTAATTCCATTTTGGGTTATAGTTTTTATCGATTTGGTCATAAAATTAAAGTTTAATTATTAATATTACAATATATAATTGAAAAGTCTTCAAATTTTGCAAAAGTAGCTTAATTTTGTGATGGTGGATGCTATCTAAATTCAGTAAATTGAATAATTTAATTGTTTTAATAAAATTTCATGACTGTTGGAGAATTAAATTTCATCTCAAAATAATACCAGTAATACAAAATTATACTTATGACTGATTTTTCGTTTTTCGTAACTATAAAAAGGGGGAGGGGGGGGGGGGGGGTAACCTCGACAGCGCTGGGTATTCCAGATAGGTCTCATTGTTACAATGTTATTACGTAACCACAGTTAGAGCATCTCCGAGGTGAATTGCCCTCAAACAAGCTACGTGATGAAGACAAAAACTTGTTAAAATCTCGTACCAGTTAATACGTCATGACTTCCCAAGGTTCCCATCTACTACGTCACTACTCTACGTCATCGTTTGCCAAGATTTTACATCTGCCGTAATATTTATAAGATTTTTTAATAGAATGACTTGACACTGTGTTCAAATAACAAGTAGTATCTTATTTTAGATTTTATACTAGGAAGACGTAAAGCTTTTTTACACCTTTATGTTCTCGAAACTGATTATAAATGAGATGTTGAAATGTGTCGGGAGCTTGTGGTTGACACAAACCGCGATAAGGAACTTGAATATTCACGGAAATCGTGGTTTTATGAATGAAGACTAAAATAATACGTGCACACGTGCATAAAATATTAAATACATACATACTGTCAACGAAATATGAAATGCAGTTATTTGTCGAAGCTCAATAAAATATAAAAGAAAATCCAAATAAATCACACGTAGATTTTTTTTTTAAATGGATCGTATCGTTGAAAATATGATCCATTTCTATTAGCTTTTCATTCAGAAATCGTGGATTGCCAATCGTTGTGTTCTTCTTGAGAGTAATAAAGAACATGAAAATGTATACTTAATGACCATGGGAGCCTACAGAATATTATTCTCAATAAAAATTGCTGCTTCCCAGTTGCTAGCTGCTTGGTTCAATTAAATGTTTTATTTTTATAAAATCATTACTAGCCAAATTTTATTTTTTATTTGTATCCACATCTTCGAATTTTCAAGTCCTTCATAATTTGCTCTAATTCTATGTGCCACGAACCACGATCCAAGCGTAAACATCCATAACACGAAAACATGTTCTTTTGAAAGATCACATAAGACGTCCCAGCGATATGATCTGCTTCCTGTAGATGAATTATAAAAACGCGTGTAATAAAGGAAGGTATCAGTGATTGTGACGTAATTGCATGTAAACCATGATTGCGCGACCTGCCTTGAAGCGACTACCGTGAACATTGTGTTTATCTTCACATTATTGCTTCCTAGTTACACCCAAACAACATCGCACAACCTTTGTCTTCGTATACAAAGCTCGTGTTAGAGGATATGATGGACACGTGAATTGAAGGTTTTGAGGGAAATGAGGGTTTACAGCACATTCAAGGTTAACAATTCAAATTCAAGGTTATAGCAATAAGGGTGACTTTTTAATTTCTCTGTTCCGACCCTTTTTTATTGGTTCATTCATACAATTATACAATAAAAATAAACAGTAGCAATACAAGGCTAAAAATGCATGGCTTTGACTGAGGGGCAAATATGAAAATTATTGAAGAAATCTTCAAATAATAAAAATAACACTTCTAAAGTTCTAACTAAATGTTGTTATGGGGTGAAAAGCATTAAAATTCTTATATTCTTATTATTAACTTATATAACTAAAAGTGCTACCACTCCGTTGAAGAGTTTCTTGATGACAAGAACAAATTTTGTTAATAGTATAAATTGGTATCTAGACATAATCACATTTGAATTTTAGTATTAATATTAGTATTATAATTGAGCGGGCAAAGCAAGAGACTAATTTTTTGCAAACTGTTTTTTTTTTTTTTTATAAAATCTTTATTTACACATGTACATGGATTTACAATCACAGTTGACATACATACAGAAAAAATGAATTATAGGAATACTTAGAAACTAATAAAGAAATCAGGGTCTTTTACTTCCAGGCATAAAAATGTTTGTATTACGTTATTGATAAAGTACTGGGTTTCGAAATCAAGTATTGAATTTCGGAAAAAAGTGCAAAAAAAAAACCGAAAGAATGAAAGTAATTGGATTGTGGGATTACAGGCATAATGGTTAACTTATTGATAATAGTTTTGTTACAAGCAAAAATAAATAAGGGTAATTACATATTTACTAATGATGATAATGATGATTCTACAATCGCAGCCATCCAGGAGAACAATACAGTAGTGATTAAGTGATTAAGTTTACATGATTATATGCATGGGTCTTTTGTGTTTGTATAAAGATTTGTTTAATGAGTACTGCCCAAGAGATGAGAAGAGAGGATTTGGATTATTGAGACTATTTATGTAAAAGTTGTAAGTTAATTTGTGTATAAAGCTATGTACTGAAGGTACTTTGAACTTATTGTGTATTCTACTACTCCTAGTGTATCGTGGATAGTTTCCCGCTATTCTTAAACATTTATTCTGGACTACTTGCAGCTTCTTGATGTTTGTGTCGGATGCGCTGCTCCATGCTGGTGCTGCATATGAGATGATAGGCCTGATGATCATTTTGTAGATTAGAAGTTTATT
This sequence comes from Leuctra nigra, assembly GCA_934045905.1. Lineage (NCBI taxonomy): Eukaryota > Metazoa > Arthropoda > Insecta > Plecoptera > Leuctridae > Leuctra > Leuctra nigra. The sequence continues at coordinate 26,597,047 of OW203764.1, forward strand.
CTCTTCGCTTAGACGGCTGCTCTTGTTAAACATGGGGTATAAGCTTGACATTACGGCATAAGCTTGCTGGATCTTGTGCTTGATGTGAGCAGCGTATGTTAGCCTGGAGTCAAGTTGGACGCCAAGGTATTTAACGCTGCTTGACCAGTTGATAACTACGTTATTTAAAACGATCTGTGGTCTTCTGGATGGTAATCTTTTAGTAAATAAAATTGATGTTGTCTTGTCATCATTAACTTTGATTTTCCATTTTTTAAAGAATCTTTCAATTTTGAGGTATGCCTTTTGCAGTCTGGTTTGAATTGTGTCTGTTCTGAAGGAAGAGGAGAAGATTGCCGTGTCGTCAGCATAGAGGGACAAATGGATGTGAGGAGACCTTGGAACATCATTTATATAAAGTGAAAAAAGAACTGGGCCTAGCAGGGAACCTTGGGGTACCCCAGCTGAAATAGGTCTATGAGATGATCTGGCTTCGTTGATGGTTACATAAAAAGTTCGGTTTTGTAGATAGGAATGGAGGATGTGACATATGTATTTTGGGACGTGTAGACTGATAAGTTTGAACATCAGACCGTGGTGCCATACGGTGTCAAATGCCTTCTCGATGTCTAGTAGAACCATACCAGTATGCTGTTTAGAGTTAAACTTCTCGGTGATATATTCTGCGAGGCGAACCAGTTGATGCGTAGTCGAATGTTTCGGGCGGAAGCCAAATTGTTCATTTATAATAGTGTTGTTTGAGGTGATGTACTTGTTGATTCGGACAAGAATAATTTTCTCAAAAGCTTTGCTTAGCGAGCTCAACAGACTGATTGGCCTGTAGCTCGTAGCCAGGGTGGAGTCTTTTCCAGGTTTGTGGATAGCAAGGATTTTCGCTAATTTCCACGATTCGGGGAAGTACGAGAGAATTAACATCTTGTTAAATATAGTTGTTAATGAAACAATTGCCTTCTTGGATAGCTGTTTTAGGACAAAGTTTGTTAAGTTGTCTTGACCTGGGGCCTTTTTGTTTTTCCTGCTGAGTAGTATATCTCTCAATTCCTTGGGGGTGATGAGCTCAATATCAGTTGTTTCAATTGGTTGTATGAGATATTTGCGGACAGCTCTCTGCACTAATAAATTATGACTCGAAGTTCCTAGCGTTGCGTTCTGGTTGTGAATATTCTGAAAGTTGTCCGCAAGAGCATTTGCTTTTTCATTATCGCTGAGTGCCATGCCTCCGGGAACGGAAAGTGGCGGGATGGTCATTGTTTTCTTCTTGAATAGCCTCGTTGCACTCCACAACGTGCAAGTCTCTGTTGGTTTCAGCTTGATAAGGAAGTCACCCCAATTGTTATTCCTCCATTTTGCAATGTCTTTTCTAATACTTGCATTAGCGCTGTTGACTGAAGTTTTGATGTGTTGCAATCTTGTCGATTGGAATAACCTAAGAAGCTTGTTGCGAGCTTTGATCTTGGCTCTGATGGAATCTGGTAGAGGGATGACACGGTGAGATATGTTTGTTGGAGGAGCAGCTACATTCAAGGCTGTCTTGATATTTTCGCTGAAGTGAGCTAAGTGATGGTCAATGTCTGCTTTAGAGTTGATTCTAGGGTTAGTAATGTTGTTTTTGTCTAATTCGAGACGGAATGTTTTCCAGTTAGCTGTATTGAAGTTATGGACACTTTTAGGTGGAATCTGATCATTAGTTTTTTCAATGGTAAAAAGAACTGGGTTATGATCAGAAGGCAGACATGGTCTAGACGTGAGGCTCGAGACGAAGTCTACTCCCTTCGTCAGCGTTAGGTCCAGTACGCTGGGACGAGCGTTGTTCCTAGAAGGCTGGTATGTCGGTTCAGGTGGGTATAGTATTTTGAAATTCTTGGTAGTTGAGTGCTCTAAAAGTGTGGTGCCGTTTCTATTGTTTGCAAAGCAGTTCCAAGTAATGTGTTTCGCGTTTAAGTCGCCGATTATTATGACTTTCTTGTTAAGTCTTAGGAGTTTGTTGATGTCGCCTGTAGAGATACGGCCTTTTGGTGGATTGTAGACGGAAACAATAGTTACGTTGATGAAGGATGTGTGGAGAGTGATGGCTACAGCTTCTAGTTTTTCTAGAATTGGGATAGTTTGTTGAAAGTGCCTAATAGTACTTTTAACTGCGATGGCAACTCCTCCGCCTTTTCCATTACGGTCACTTCTGTATACTTTGTAGCCTCTTAGTTTCAGTTTGTGTCTTGGGTTAAGATGAGTTTCCGATATTCCTATGATGTCGATGTCATGCTTTTGAGCCATGTTGATGAGTTCATGTGTTTTATTTAGTACGGAATTGCTATTCCAGAAAAGTACGTTATATTTCGGTAGTTGCATGGCCATTGCAAAAGGTTAGGGTAATAAGGTAAACAACCCTTCTGCGAGGATTATGACTTTGGAAAATGTGTCTTCCGCTTCGGAAGCTTGTTGAATTGTTTTGATCAGTGTGTTCTTGATTTTGTGCAGGTCAAGGCCTCCAAAAAGTGATTTGAGGAGCTGCATTACGCTAGAAATGCTGATTTCTTCTGCGGCTTGTTGATGTGGTGGGTTCCGTTGTGTAGTACGTGGCCAGGTTGGTATTTCATTGTCGTTTGTTGATGCGCTGTTGCCGAGCGGAGGGAAATTTGCTTGTCTGTATTGATATGATGGGTTAGATGAGTTGTTGTTGTTGTTGTTGTTGTGAGCAGGAGATGACCGCTGTGATTTGAGGCTGAGTTGTTTGGCAAATACAGGGCATTGCCTGAAGCTCGAGGGGTGTGGGCCACCGCAGTTAGTGCAGGTGGGAGGGGTTGCTGGGTCTTTGATGCAATCTTTAGTGGAGTGATTCTCCTTGCACTTGTCACATTTAGGCTGTCTGTGGCAGTTCTTAGAGGTGTGGGCGAATGACTGACAGTTAAAGCACTGTGTTACTCCCGATATGTTCCTGTATGGTTGCCATGTTGTTACGCATCGACATATTTTTTTAATTTTGTACACATCGCTCGACTTGGTGTTAGCGGCAAACGTTATTATGAACATGGGATATGGTACAGAGAGTGGATTAGATTCCGATGGCTTTTTTATCATTTGCTTGATTTTCGTAGCAGGCATATTTTGGCTTTTTAAGTCATCCATTATCTCTTGGGTTGTGAGATTAGGTGGGAGGTTCTTAGCGACTAATCTGATTTCGCGCTGGTCTCTCGGCGTATATGTGTGGTACTCTAGTTTGGCATCGTTAAACGTTTTTTGAGTTATGTTATAATCTGCTATGTTCTTTGTCAAAATAATAATTCTGTCCCCTTTGTATTTAATGTCAAACTCATCTGTTAGATTTTTCTTGAGTTCAGAAAAAGTTGCGGCGTGGTTATTGAATAGATGGTATAAGACTATTGGCGGGGGTGGCCTTGTCTTGTGAACTGCGTTGTGATTTTGTGTCTGTCGGGTGGGTTGGCTTGAGTCAGCTACCTCGTCTTCATCTCCTGTGCTGTCGTCTGATAGCATTGAGAATCTGTTGGACGTGTCTAGGATTGTGCTAGCATCCATCGCGTCGTCTTGTTTGCGACGTTTGTTGCCTCTGTTATTGTTTTGTGCTTTGACGGATTGCATTTTATCTGAATTTGTGTTCTGAGTCGGTATGCTTGTTGCGTCAGGTAATGATCGTTTGGGGATTGGTGGTGGGACAATTGCGTTAAATTGCATGTTTGATTGTTTTTGAAGATATTCTTTCGCTAATCCTAGCCCTCCCGGGCTGGATGTATGTTTTACGGTTGCGTTGCTGACAGATCTTTATGTTGATTTGTCTGAACTTGTAGAATATTTGTTTGTACTCACTGTGTATGCCAAGCATTCAGTTGTACGTACGATTGGTATGACCCTGCAGAGATGTTGTCGCCACGGAGTCCACTAGTCGAATGCAAACTGTATTAATATACATCAGAATACAGTTGGTTGGATACACTTGACCAAAGTAAAAACGGTATTTGAACGAAACAGATTGGTTGCTGGTTAGGTTCCGTGCCAATCAACCTCACCAATTTGAGTAAGACAAAGTGTTAGCATATGCTTCATCGGATGATGCCATGAATTTATCAGTCAATTAGTTTCTTTCGAATATCGTTTTATCTTTTGCTGAGTGTACCTTCTCATATTTTGAATAAAATAAAACACCATTAGAAAATGGTATTATGATTCATTATTATGTATCAGTGTACTGTATACTGTATAATTAGTGTAACAGTGATTCTTCGTCACCTGCTTTGCAGTCATGTGCTTTGATTACTGCGCGCGATTACACTAAGCTGTAATTTGTTAGGTTTGAGCTATCACGTGAGGGTTTAGGCCTAGAACCATTATAACCTCCTTGCCTAGAACTCATTCGAGTAAAAAATAACGATAACATTTGAAGGTAAACTTTAGTTCAATGATTGAATATGTCCAATGAGGTTTACTTTGTGATGTTCTGTGAAATAACTAGTGTATTTTGAGTGATTTACAAACGTAGAATTGTTTAAGATTAAGACATTTCTGCAAAGTCATCAAAAGTAATCAGAAAATGAAACTCTGTCTCTTGTGTTTTTGCATGGCATTGTTTACCTGTAAGTTCTCAACTGTGACATCATTTATTATGATCATGTTATCCGTGTTTTCTTTTCAAAACATTTGTATGACACATTTCGCAGCCCAAGGAAGTTCCATAGTTTTTGCAAGACTTATCTTTGTTCAAACAAACTGACCGTTTATTGGCCAATAAATTACTCTACTTACTTTAAATTTTTTTTAATATTACAAAACATTTAAAGATTCTGTTGACCCAATATTTGAGCGAGCGTAGCGAGCGTCACCACGGTACTCTTATGGCACTTTCTCTGTGTGTTTTTTTTTTTTTTTTTTTTTTTTTTTTGTGGTCACAGCCCAGGTCAAACCGCTCTAGCAATCGATCTGAAATTTTGTACACATACTAACGTAATCTATGCGGTCCCTGGGATCGTTTTTGAACGGGCTCCCGTGATTGGTTCAATTTTAAAAAAAATTATCTTTCGATTGGTTGCTTCGATCAATTTGAAATTTAGCAAAAACATTGCAACCAACATTGTACCCAATCATAAAAAGTTTCAGCCAAATCCTCCTATTGGTTCAAATTTAAACCCATTTTTCATGTGATTTTTGACATTTAAACTAGAACAGATTGACCGATCAACTTAAAACTTCGCGTGGTCATTGGTACCAACATTTTAGGTATTTTTGCCAATTTTCAGTCTAATCTGTCGTTATTTTCAAAAGTTTTGTCATTTTAGGGACATTTTGCGTGTTGGCTGTCAAATTCACGGCGACTTCGAATCTACAAGGCAAGGTAGTTAGAGCAGAAAGTTTTAAACGATATGAAACTAATAATGACCGTTCAACAGATTGATCTGATATTGTGTACACACACTACATATCATATCATATGGGTGGTCCCAGGTATATTTTTTGAACGAAATCCTGTGATTTTTGAAAATTAACAAGGAACCGTTCAATCATAAAGGTTTAATCGATCAACTTAAAACTTAGCAAGGATTGGCACCAATATTTTTCATTTGTATACTTAATTTAAAACGGCCTATAGCCACACCACCATTTGACCTATCAAATGGTCTTCGATTAATCTGATCAATCAAACTCATATTTTGCATGGTCGTTCAGACCAACATTGTCTCTTATTTTACAAATTTTCAGCCCTACCAGTCAAGAACATAGATGCACTTATTGACAGTTTTAATAACTGTCAAAAATGACATTTCAAAACAGAAATTCCACTGCATTCTGGGTTGCTCTATGTAGCAAAGCAAAGTTTATAGATGGCTATTCTCAATATCAAGTAAGACAGATTCTTTTCTTAGTTGATCATATTGCAATACATAATGTAGTTAAAATGTAATGTAGGTATTTCATATACATAGGTATAGGTATACCTTATCTAAAATAATTTATTTTACGATATGGATTGTGTTTCACAGTTATGAAAACGACGTTTTGACTAGATAACATCATATTTTACACATTTCCAGCACAATCGGTCAAGAATTTACAGACTTATTGCTGTTTTAAGTGTTTGAATATCTGTCCAAAGAGATTAATGGAAAAATATCAGTACAATAATCTGTTGTTTAATTGATCCAGAGTGTTTATGAAAAGTTGCAAGGAAAATTGGTAATAAATAATGTATAGTAAGTTATCTTTGATTGAATGGATCGTGCTATGATTGGCGATGTCGTGCGTGTCGGTGCTCGCTCATCAACGCGTTACACCGAGCGTTTTCCTAGTGATATTTTTGATCTACTAACACCGGTCGAAATCTTCTGTCAAACAGTTGACATTCTTTATAGGTTAATTTTAGTTATTTTTGTCAATCTTGTTTGGACAGTTGCTGACGGCAAAGGGACGATACCTTCAGACTACACACTCTATAGCAACGCTGCTTACTACAAGTTCCATGACGCCAATGAGACGTGGTTTGAAGCCAAGAAGATCTGTGCCAATGAGACTCTCAATGGTACCTTGGCTTTTCCATCAACTACAGTCCAGTACAGCGCACTCTCCGATCTCATGAACGATGACAATGCCAACGACATCTGGCTAGGCATATCTGCACTCGATATGGGGAATACATTTATCACTGACACTGGTATTAATTATCTTATTATCGTTATTAGGGGTGAGGAAATTACATTTGACCAGGACAACTTCAAAATAAAGAGTTTGAACACTCTCCTTTTTGACCTCTCTTGAACACTTTTATGGTTATTTTTTTTTTTATATATTAATTGTACGAAACATATGGTTTCATTTGATATGCTACTCGAATAGGTTGAAAGAATTCATAATTTGATTACATTATTCACTTTTTGTGAAATTTGGCAATTTGGTCCACCCACCATAATAAAATTTCGGATAACTTTTGATTTGACTGAGGGTCTGAGAGCTATCGCAATTTTCAACTGGTTCAGGTTAGGTCAATCCCCATAAAAAAAACACTTCGTGTAAAAATACCAGCCAAGTCTCTTCTACTAAAAAAAATATATGAAATCTAAAAATTCTGCACTGAAAAGTAATGATATCAAAAAATTTGCCAAGTCAAAACTTTATTTGAAAATCAAAAAATACTTGGCGCATCGTGTATCATGGGAATACCCAATAATACCATTAACAGTGATATGCCGCTTTTTGGCTTTAATTGAGTTATAAAGAATAAGGGTAAAATTTACCTTTTTTTATTTAATAGCTTAGAAGTATAGGCCAGATATAAAATATACATAAAATATACAAACATATAGTATACCTAAAATGCCCTAAAAAATCGATGCGCCAAGTATTTTTTGATTTTCAAATAAAGTTTTGACTTGGCAAATTTTTTGATATCATTACTTTTCAGTGCAGAATTTTTAGATTTCATATATTTTTTTTAGTAGAAGAGACTTGGCTGGTATTTTTACACGAAGTGTTTTTTTATGGGGATATCACTCCTTTTTTTAGTTTATTCTAACAACTTGTGACACATATGAAATGAACAATTACTAAATTCTTTTAAAAAATCATCACCCTTTACAATTTGGTTACCACTAATGAATAGCAGCGTATGGTCCTAAATAATTGCTTTAAATGATCTTTCACGAAGAATAGCAAAGGTTTCATTCCAATCAGTCAACCCAGTTCCGAGATATGGCAACACTTCGGTTTTCAAAATGGCTGCTGAACTTTCTGCAATGCCACATAGAATTTATTTCTATAAATGATGTGTATCATTTTAAGCTTTCTGAATATGTATTTATTGTATAGGAGGGAATTATAATAATTTATACATTTGAATGACGTCATTTCCGGTCTCATAAATAGGAAAATTCTATTTGTACTGTTCATATTCCATAGAGATGGCCTTCCGAATCGTTTGGCGCTAGTTTCATACCGATTTGTCTACCAGTTTTTGAGATATGACGTTACTTCCGGTTTAAAAATGGCGGCCGAAATCTCTGACCCCTTGAAGTATATTTTAAACATGATTACAATTTTATAAGCTGTCTCAAATAGTATATTTATTGCATCAAAATAAAAATGTGTGAGTTTATTAAAATGTGTGACGTCATTTCCGGTTAAGGTATAGGAAACTGCAAATATTATTGATGATAATACATAAAGTTGACCGTCTAAATTGTTTTGCGCTGGTTTCGTTGAAATCTAATTAGCCGTTATTGAGATAATATGATGATATGATGTCACTTCCGGTTTCAAAATGGCGGCTTCCGGTTGGTTTTATAACAAGTCACATGAGACGTCAAAAGTACATACGTTACATAAATATCAAAATAATCGGATCAACCTTTGTTGCCAAAAAGCCAATCGATGTATTTCAAATTTCATTACGTCATTTCCGGTTTCTTTAACATAATGTTTAGTCTTTTGCTACTTATCATGCATATAGATGACCGTCTGAATCATATGGCGCAATTTTCGTTCCAATCGGTCCAGCCGTTGACGAGATATAACGTCACTTCTGGTTTCAAAATGGCGGCACAAAAAATTCATGGGGTGAAGGTTAAATCAGACGCCAAAAGTGCACACGTGGTAAAAATGTGGGATCAATCGGTTCAGCCGTTTAGGCTGTGGCCTGTTTACCGGATTTAAATTTCAGGAGACTACTACTACTACTGAGATTATTATTATTATTATTATTATTATTATTATGAAAACCGCCCTAAAACACTGTTTTCACGGCCCTCTAGCGCGCAAAGGGCGTAACCTATTGTTCCCAAATTTGGTATATGTTGTAGGGTGGGCCATAGCTCGAAATTAAGATATATCGCAACAATGTGAGATTTTCCAATTTTAAGATCCAGTAGGCCGAAAATGCCACTTTGATGCTTACTAAAAGTGGTTTGCTCCAGCCTTTTTAAATGAGTGTGTGCGCGCGCCGTACGACTTGGCTGGCGTGGAGCGACCGCTCCACTAGATTTTCAACAGCAGCGCTACGACTGCCGAAACATCGTACAAACGTCCCTTTTCAGGGCCAACATCACAAAAACCATCAAGCTGGTGGCTTTACGGTATACCGTAAAGCCACCAGTTGGAGCTTTTGATTTCTTTTAGAGGGCATTTTTATGAATCGATTAACAGTCTGGACCATTATATGAAAGGAAATGCTCATGTGAGCCGTGATGATCAACTGCGAATAAACCAAATTCAAACGAATAGAAAATAACATGATTTTAAACTATAAAGACTTTGTGCATGTTCCTAATGTATTGCTAATGATAGTATTCTAGGAAAACACTCTGTGTAACGCGTTGATAAGTGAGCCTTCGTATTTCATGAGATTCACATTCGAGTAGGGAATTGCCATTCGTCCGGTTTTAGCCGGACATGTCCTCTTTTTTGGGTGTCTTTTTTTGTCCGGGCGGCTTTTTATGAATTTGACGAAATGTCCGGGTTTTTGAATTGTTGTTAAATATTTGTAAAAAAATTCCATTTATTATTTAGTAATGAATTAAAATTAATTAATTTATCCGAATTTTATAATCCAAAACGCATAGAAATGACTCAAATTCATTTTTGAAATTCAAAATTTTCCCGGGCCTGTGCGGCCCCGGACCCGCATGTTGCTGAGGGGCCCAAAATTATGGAAATTTTGTTTTAATTCTCTTCTAGATGCTGTTAGAAAAATGTCTAGATGTATTGTGAAAATACCAGATTTACGTAGGTAATCAAAATCTCTGTAAATTATTATTCTAAAACGCATAGAAATAGCTTAAATCAATTGTTTAAATCCAAATGTTTCCCGGGCTTGTGCGGCCCGGACCCGCGTGCTACTGGGGGGTCCTCCACCCAGACTCCCCATTGGTGTCTTGAGCAAAGTGTTTTCCCAAGAATATCGTTTTTGGATAGCACATATACAGTTTCCTTCTCTACATATGATGTCCTCTTTTTCGAGTCATGGCTTATGGCAACCCTACATTCGAGGGAAAGTTGTGCGCTTCTTGAAAATAGCTAGGACAAGTGAAGGATCATTGGATTAAAAAGGAGCTAGGATAAAAAGAAGAAATTATATTTTTTTTTGAAAATTATATGAATAAATTTAACACATTCCAAAACTAAATTTTTTGTCAATAAGCTACTCTTGTTCTTGACCGATTACTTATAAAAATTGCCAAAAACGTGTAAAATGTTGGTCCCATAATGACCATGCACAATTTGAAGACAATCCGTCAAACTGTTCAAGTTTAAATTTGTTGTTGAAGGGGTTAAAACATTCTAAAACGGACATATCTTACAGTGGTGATCGCTGTTTCAGGGATCGATGCGAATACACTGACACCACTGCAATGGTCCTACATGCAACCGGACAACTTCGGTGGAGCTTATGGCTGTGTGGAGCTGGACTCATCGGTCCGAGGTCTGATCTTGAGGGATTGTCAGTCGCCACATCAGTTCGCCTGTCAAGTGAATAGCGGGCCTCGGTTCGATCCTCCGTGCTGGTTTATTCTAGTAGCTGTCGCTCTCGCTTGTCGTGGATGGATTATATAAGATTCTGTTTGGCTTGTACACCCAACAAAAGATAAAACGATAGGTCTTCAAAAGAAACGGATTGGCTGATAAAGATTTTATGGCAATATCTGATATCTCGCTCGTCATCTAACTCTAGATGGTGAGCTCTGATTTTATTGATAATAACAAGGATTGATTGTCAAGGAACCTAACCAGCAGCCAATCCGTCTTCTCAATTACCATTTTATGATTTGTTGAGTGTACATTTAACACTCAACGCTTGTTTAACGCTTGTTTGGCCATTTATAATTAGGGAAACTATCAGTTTTAAAAGCGTCTGTATTGCATGCGAATTCATATTCGTGTGAAAGTTGCTGCTCTATAAATAGAACTTGAAAATAGAGTTGAAGATAATCAAATGAGTCAAAGGAGCACGATACTTTCTTTAAATAAATTTGGCAAAATATTTGAAATTAATTGCATAATTTGTGCGTAAAATGTCAATAGATCTTTAAGTTCTTGACAGATTTGATTTCAAGTGGTTAAAAACTTCTAAAATATTGGTCCTAATGACCATTCAAATTTGAAGTTGATTGGACATGATTGGACAAACGGTTAATTTCAAATTTGAAATTTTCAAGCAATCACCATGGATCTCATTCAAAAAGTATACCTGGAACTGCTCTTATGACATTAGTGTGTGTGCAAAATTTCATATCGTTAGTTAAACACACAAAAGAATATAACAATCAACAGATAAGTATCATTAGAATACAGTGGTGACGCTCGCCAAATTTAAACTGGGGTTTTACAAACTCTACACAACTACTGAGAAATTCGTAAACACTCTTGGCATTTTTGGCCTTATCAATTGATTTTGTTATAAAATATTGATTTTTCAATACATGAATAGTTTTTCTTTTGTGTATAGATTTTATTAACAAAGAATAATTAGGTATGTATACACTCAACAAATGATAAAACGGTATTTGAAAGAAATGGATTGGCTGAAAAAATGTGATGGCATCATCCTATGAAGTCTGTGCTAACTCGTTGTCTACTTCTAGTAGTTGAGCTCTGATTTTATTGATATTAGCCAGGATTGATTGTCAAGGAACCTGACCAGCAGCCAATCTGTTTCGTTCAAATACCGTTTTATGATTTGTTGGGTGTACAAGCGTGGAAATAAGTTGTTTGTACTGTATCTCTCTCTGCTCCATATAAAAACATGTTTATGATATGGGTCAGAGAGAGGCAGAGTGCGGCGATCTTGTTTCCACCACTGTACATTTAACACTGTTAATGTCACTCATTATTTATTTTTTATTTGATAAGAGTAACATAGCGTATATTTTGTATTAATTTGCCCAAGCTGGAAATTTCCATTGCAAATAATGAAGTATAACACAGAGTTTATCTAAAAGTGTCAACGGAGAAGCTCTGCTTTTTAATTGCAATTATCATTCTTATCACGCTCTCACATTACTCAATAATTTATAAATCCTACATATTTCACGATATTGTACCTCTACCTATTTCATCTTGAAACGTTAATTAATAAAACGTTAAATCTAAATCTGACATTTTGTTTCAACTTACTTTTCTAACTATGTTTTGTCTTTGTGTGCTACCTTTGCAACAGAGCAGACCAAAACAATGATGAATGAGAGATTGATTTTGTAAAAAAACTTATTTTGTAATATGCAACTGGATATTAATTAGGTAAATATGTACTTTTAGCAAGAGTCCCGATATTAAACCTCGGTATTCGATATTTGAACCTTTTTATCAAAAATACAAAAGAAAAAGAATTAAAGATAAAATCCAGTATCGGTAATCAAAAGGTATCGGTGTCGGTAAAAATGACATGTCGGCTTATCTGAAAAAAAAATACAAAATAAAGTCAGAGTATAAAACTTATAAATCTGAATTCATCCGCCTCTTTTTCAGATCGCGTGACTATCTGATTGAAGATAAAATACTTTTAATGAGTGAGTCACTAAAATTTCCATCTATTTTCTTGCCGAGTCGTGTTCAGCACGAAACATAGTAGAAAAGAAGTTCGTTACTCTAATAGAATGAAATTGAAGTACAATAGGAAAGTCCGCTGGTATCAAGTATTGTAGGCGGCTGTCACGTGTCTTGTTAAGTAGTGTGAGGTATACCCCAAGGTCATCGTGTCGTCATGTTATTTGTCGAGCCAGCTACCGAACCACACTTCCGCGTTTTTTAAATTATTACCTGTCGTGAGGGAAGAACTGTAATGATGTGATCATTAGAATCATTGTTTTGATGAGATTGAATAATATGATTATGAGATAATAAATACCACCCCTCTGTTCTGTCCATTCCTGATTTCACGTATTCAATTAACCATGCAGATATGTTAATTTTAACTAAATAATAAAAAAATTAAGTAAATTAGCCTAAAACACCAAATTGTTAGAGAAATTGGTTTAAAAAATAATTTTAGGTTTGGAGTTGGGGACTATTTAAAAAGTTCTGTACATATTGCACCTAAACTCTTGAGGCACGATATCCTAGACCCACTACTTTTGTCAGCCCCATTAAAAACATGTATTTATTGAAAATGCCAATAACCAATTCAGCAGAACTCCAAACAGCAAATATGATGGTCGACTTGTGTATCTAAAGTCCAAACAGATGAAAACTGGAGGTAGTTGAAGATTGGACAAAATAAAACACCTCCAAATGTATTTTTATAAGTATGGTTCTAAAAATTGGTCTCAAGCAAGAGGAGAGGATTACTATTTTTATGGTCTTATGTAACTGCACTATTTTTTTTATAAATGAGATAATTTGAGAAGAGCGGATTATAATAAAATACAGAATAAAGGGTTCATATGGAAATGGGGCTTACAACATTTTAATATTAACTAAGTTTACACTGAATTCAATTATTTTTTTATACAAAAATAACGAGTTATTTTGAGAAGAGAGCGATTATAATAAATACACACTATGGGTCCATTTTCCGGAATATGGTGTTTTACAACTTTTTACTGTAAAAGGATCGATAAATTAAAAAAAATAAAAATTATTTGAGGCTTAACACACGTTTGGGAATAAATATCTTGAAGCCTTATTGTGTAGATTCTATTTCCCGCCTTTAGTGTCACTTCCTGTTAGTAATTACATCACATTAATACAGTAATATTTTTATCTCTACCCACATAAATGTTAAACGTGACGGTACAGCAGCCTGTCCTCTGTCCTGTCACCAGTCAGCTTCCGTATTTGTCACTTTATCTGTCGGAGATGAGACCGACATGCAACTGCAGATTGCACTGTTATTGATCAGAGCAACATTCACAGCCGCAGACATGGAGCAGTGATGGGTTTCACATTACAGTTCGGGCTGAATGCAACGTCATTATGACGACATTGTGGCTCAACAACTATACAGTAATATAACAACCAGAAGCTAAACTGAACAAGAATGAAAATTGTATATTACTTTGGGTAAAAATGGAAAGCGTTTTTCAATGTCGAATTATTTAAACAATCATAACAACAACAGCTAAAAGAGCAAGAACATAGGAATCTATGATGCATTGTCAAATGATCAAATTATCAATATAAGATTTTTTTTTAATTGTTGATAACATAATATTATCGTTCAATACCCATAATTAATTTACAATATTATCTTCATCAAAAAATTATAAAAAAATTACCTACCCTATACATATGGCTGTAAAATATGTCTTATCTTCTACAGAATAAGACACCATGTTGAAACTTGCTGTAAGCTTTAGACTAACAAAATCCAATCCAATTATAATATTTTTCATTTAGTTTTAATTCAGGCCAATTGACTCCGACAACAGTCTGTGTGCATTAGATATAGAGATGAATTGAAGGCGCAAAACCCATGATCAAAACCAACGAGGTGACATCACATTTCGCAATACTTTTTCGCCAATTTGATCAATTAATATAGATTGGTGTAACAATTTACACACATGTTGCTTGTCCGTTTGATTGCTTCAAATTCTTGGAAGCCCACTTCCCATCGTGATGTGAAAAACTTTGACAAAAACCCAGGAAGTCGACGTAAAAGTTTGTAAAAGTACGAGGCAAGTACTTCAAGAATTGCCATAACGACTGAAACCATTCTTCTACACTGAACCTATTTACTTGGATTTTAAGAAACGATCTAAAATAAAATTGTTTACTTTGGCAAACGAACAGGAACGTGATTGTCTTAAAAATAGATTAAATAAAACAAAACTTCTTGAGGTGTAAGAAACATGATTGTCGGATAAACTATAAAAAGATTTCGCGTTTCTTTAATCTTACAAAGAAGATCGTGTATGCTAAATGTCTGATTCAGTAAAATCTGTCGAGAATTCTTTCTTATTCAATTACCTACTATACTAATCTCTGCAATAATAATATCTGGTGTAATAAAACAAAATGGGAAAACGTACTAGGAATGTGGAAATCGGCGTAGTAAAATGGTAAAACCAAAGATAAAAATATTGAACCGTGGAGTGACTGCACCACAAACATAGATACTACGTGTTGTGTAAACTTTTAGAATTATACAAATTATTCAAACTTTTCAATTTTAATACCTCATAGTATGTTGATGTTGATCTTACTTAATGTTAGGTATCATATTTAGGCCATGTATAACAATGGGTAACAGCTAAAAAAAAAATCAATGTACACTTTGAAAAAAAATTAAATATCCTATACTGATTTATAAAAAATAATGAAATGATATCAAATGAGTAATGGAAATAAAATCATCATTTTACTTTAGTGGTTGGCTGTTGTCATGTAGGTAAGAACTAACAAACCAACAAACTAGATCGTAAGCCCGTCGTCTCTTAGCCTATTCTTGATCATCAATATAAATATTGCCGAGGGAGCAATATCTTCGATTCAGGTATATCTGCACTGCAAACACTTTGATGGCGCGTGTATGTCTGTCTGGGTCCTTGGCCTTTAATTAACGACTGATTAGACGAACCCACATCATGCGAGAGAGACCACGTGATCAGTACCGGCCAATTGTTCAACAACAACTTGTTGACGGAGCTCACATTGTTTCATCAAGACTAAGTGTTAACAAGTTGATAACAACATCTGTCAGAGAACAAAATAGATTATCATGGATGATTAGGTACTACTAGGATGTTAGGTGATTCCGATTCAGATTTGGTTGTTTTCAATACAGAGCAAGTTGCCTCACACTCTGAACTTGCAATTTGGAGGTCCCGACAGTCCTTCCCGACTGAGGTTTATTCTAGCTTTCCGAAAAATACGAACGATATTTCAAATAATAGAAAAGTTATGCCTACAATTGCGTTACTTTCGATACAGCCCTCATGTAATTGCATGAAAACGAAAGATTAAAATTTGCAGATTGTATCTGTAATCCCAATAAGATAATTAAGGTGATAAGCGCTCGGCCGTTTTAGAAAATTGAGAGAGAAAATTGTTTCATAAGTGAGTGTAACTTTTACATGATGTTCACATGATCAGTCAGATTGTATATTAGTAGCACTTTTTAATTTTTACTTATTGCATCGTTAATTAGGCGCCGGTTATTCAACAAAACCGCGCAAAACAATGAAATTTGCGATACGATTGGAAACCAAACCCGTTAACCAATTGATCTCAAATTTTAACCATGATTAGATGAAAGACAAACTTAGGGTTATCACTTGGCACATTTTTGAAATTTAATATTATACGGCACCAAGGGAGACAAGAAAATAGCTAATTTTTCACCAAAAATCCACTAATTATTACTAATTAACGAAACAAAAAATTAAAAATGTACCAAGGGATAACCCTAAGTTTGTCTTTTATCTAATCACGATTAAAATTTCAAATAATTTGGTCTACCCATTTCGTCTCCAATCGTATCGCAAAAAGTGTCTACAAAAAGCAGCAAAATCGCTCGCGCTTGCAGCACCTTAAGTGTACTACATTCCTACGATACTATAACTTGTTACATAGCTCCTACTGCATCTGATTATTACATTCTGTCAAGATCAGGAACAATGTGCACGGAGACATTCCATCCCCTGAGCAATTGTGAGAATTTAATGAGGAAAATTCCATTAGGAAGAGACCAGAAGAAATTACATATTTTGATTACTAATCAGAGGTCATCTGCTACGATGTTTATGTGTAAAATATACAAGGTCACCAAGAATTATCAATAGACATAAATCAATAATATACGAGTATTCCTTACAAAGATATCTTTTACGATTTCTGAAAAATCCCAAGGAATATTTTGATGTGATTTTTGGTATTTGCGTCCTCAACTTTGCAGACACAAATATATTCTGAGATATTTTACCTCAATCGAAGATTATCAGTAATGTTATTTGGAATTTAAGGAATTCAGTAAAATAGGTTAGAGTCCATAATTTTATACCAATTCTCATTGTCCACACAATTAAAACACATTGTTGCCTGACCAATGATTAAGGCCCGGGGTTCGATCATAAAATGACAACTCTTGTTATCACTCGAGAAGGCCGGGAATATCAATGCAGATGAGAAGATTGTTACGCGAGAACAAAATTGTCATTTTGTACCCCCGGTTTAAAAATAACCTGTTAGTTCCCAATGATCTAATTGGCTAACTATTTGTTCGGCCCCTTCGGTTTATTCGACCCTTCCCCTTAATATAGTCGGCATTTCTTCCCCTTCACACTACAAGAGTTCCCTTATCAAAGACCAACAGATACTTTTTCATTGATTATCAGCATCTAAATAAATATTGGAACGAATTGTTTGCCTTCTGCGTGCTATCATAGTCAAGTGCTGCATACACCGTATTGAGATTGCATTGTTCTCGGTCCAGTAGCACTCTGCATTATCGGCATTATCTGATCGCACACGCAGCATGTCGCAGGTCATGGCCTGGCATTGAAGCCCGGCCTTCTGCTTCTTGACCAATTATCAACACGTCAAATACAGGAGCAGTTCTTTTATAGCACCTGTTGCATTTTTAATGTGGCCTCCAGCATTTTACATAATTGTTACTTTAAAGGTAACTCTAAATAGCGTTTGATCACGGTATTTGATGTAATCTGCAGTACAATTGAACCGATTATTCAATTATCAATATCAATTAACAATTATCGTTCATTATAAGATTTTTTAAAATTATTTTTGACAAAAGGCACATTACAGACAAACACGAAGAATAATAAGATGGAATAACCGTCAAAACCTCAACAATGAGAAATACTAAATTATTTCTTGAAACAATGAAACATTTTGGAAGATTGCTGGCTTCCGCTATCCTAAAATTCAGTAACAATGGAATACACATGTACTTGTACAGAGACTGTTCTGTGTAGCAAATAAATTAAATACTCGATTGTTGCGCAAATGTTTGTTATTTTTAAACTGACAAAAGAATTAGACACTATTGTATTCATCTGAGCTACCTATTGTTTAGAACGCATTCATAACACATCGGCAGCCAACCATTTTTTGTTTTATTTTTTAAATGAACTCATATGTACCTAGGATTTTTATATAAGGAAAAAGACAATGCTAGAGGTGGTCTCCATTCCACATTTTTGGCACTAATCACTGATATTCTCGTCTGTGGAAGAGCTAGTCATAATTGTTTCACTGATCGAGCTGAAAATTTAACCTAATACGTAAAAATTTTAATTTTAGTATAACTCAGGAATCATATTTTGTAGAATCTTGGAAATTTTAACAGTGTTAAAATAATAGTGAAAAAGTGAGAATGTGAATGGTTCAAATTGGTTGAGCGGTATGTTGAAAAGAACTGCCCAGTAAGCAGTAACCGAGCAAGCTCTAAATTTACAAGGTAAATGAAACCAACAGTTAGTAATTTTAAGTCAAATCAGATCTCATGATTTGAGTGAGAGTTTAAAGAGTTGTTAACATTGAAACGTGATTTCAAAAACTGTCAAATATTCTATAGATTTGTTATTGAAAATCAGTAATTCTTGCAACCGGTTGTCAGTCTCATTTTTTAACAAAAGTATTGTCAGTCTTAGCAATAAAAGAGTGTTCATGTAGACTCCAGCACACATTTTGTTTTATCAACTGTCAGACTAACTAAGCTAACATAATATGTAAATAGATTTTCACTACAAATCACAATAATAACTGTATCAGGTCGACATTGAATAGCAATTTAAAACAAGGATAAAGTCCGATGCACAATTGACGCGGACGGACGACGCGGACGGACGACGGAGACGGATACAATGTTAAAGTCGTCGTCCGTCCGCGTCCGATTGTGAACAGCCAGAGTGAATATGTCATACCTAAACATCATATCCGTCTCCGTCGTCCGTCCGCGTCAATTGTGCATCGGCCTTTATGAAAATTTCAGCATAGAAATTTTGTTAAAAAATAATTATTTCAAAATTGTACCAAAAAATATAGTGTGGAGTACGGGGCCCTATTCTATAACTTGAAAATTCCCGATTCTGCTGGAATCCAATTCACGGCCACATGGATTAGCATTGCTCCGAATCGGATTCCAGCAGAATTGGGAAATTAAAAAGTTCTAGAACACGGCCCCTGATCAATCAATCAAATCAATTGCAAAATAATTATACGAGATCAAAATCAAATTGTGCTTCCCATTTTAACTCTATACATTGGGTTAAAGGGCAAAATAATACAATTGACGCAACATCTGTTAAGTACCTCAGCAAGAGTAACAGTTAAGCGATTGAATTTAGAGGCGTCAAAATTAGACTACGATTTAATCTTCATTCTTCACATCCCGTTATGATAATTCAGTAATAGATCGAGTTATTTGCGGTCGGATTCAAGACTGTTACTGCTCGATTGACATTGGAATTATGCAAAAATGTATCACTCTATGGAGCATATTAGAATCAGGATTCTATTATTGTAACACACTGGCAGACACGTGGAAGCTTGAGATTGTGAAATAAACACCTTGATGTCAATCTGGTAGAAGGAACTCAATTAGTAAGGAGCTTGTAAAGAGTGATCAGGCGCGTAGGACCGGTTTCAAGCACGTGAGATTATATTTTATTTCTCGAATATGTTCTGAATAAACCAATTTAGCCAATGAGAGAGTTGGATAGTAAGAATGTGAGTTATTTAGTTAGTTATTCGATTGCTGGAAAATTAAAGCTATTCTTGAATATATTGGTGGTTATCGGAGTAAGTTTCTTGAATTTGAGTGAAATCTGTAAATCGTTTTACCATGAATTGATATTGTACCTAATATGTATATATCAATTTTCTAGATATGGACAATTTATTGGTTTTAAATTCGTATGAATTGTACCAAATTGTCTGCTCTTCTGATAAAAATATAAAAAGAACAGACATTTAAACGGATTTTCTCATTTCGGGAAAAACTACTGTTTTTACGGTATGTTCGAAGTGTGTCTTCAAATACGAGGTTCTCATAGGATTCCTTGTAGTTATCTGCTGGATAAACCCACGCTAATCAACACTACAACATAACTTCCAGACGACATCAAGTAATAACACATTGTCTGTTGCTAGTGCTTCATGCCGATTAGGGTTAGGAGGTTATTAGAAGCTCGATCAGATTAGGACTATAGCTATTAGTCATTGTTTTGAAACTGAAAATGTCTACCTTTTGATTAAACTGATTGATTGATTAGTAAATCATAGAGATGTGTTCTAGAAATAGTTTAATCTTATCTTTGACCATGATGGTATTGATTATGTTAATGTGATTGCAACAAAATAAGTGCAAGAGACATCGAAGATGCATTAAAGATATGGGCATTCAATTACAGACAATAGAGCTATTCTTATGTAAATGATTGAGCAGAACTATTTTTATTTTTAACTCCATTGTATAAGAAGATAATTGGAGAAGAAGATGAAGGAGAAACTTTTCTAGAATTTGGACAAGGTTTTGCTTTCCGACTGAGGAAATCAGAGATAAAAGTAACTATTAGGCGAGACAAATGATGCTGAAGCATTCATTTTTTACTTTTCCTCTAAGGACGACCATGTATTTTAACCCCGTTTGACATTACCTCTTTAGCGTTGTATTTGACAAAAAAATATTTCGTATTTAAGAGACTTTTTAACTGCTATTTTAACTATTTGATAACATTTATATATTACATATTTTTACAAAAATGCGAAACAATGGTTTAAAAATAAATAAATACACAGTCATGGAACGGCATGGCGTCCGTCACAATACATCACATTCCTAATCCAAGGCTCAAACTAGAGCCAACGCCCGCCGTTGTATGACCAATGTAAAAGAACAAAATTGTCAATGTCATACACAATCACGATCTTTTAAAATGTATATCTGTTACAATTTAACTCTAAGATAAAACACAATTATTAGAATCATGAGTAATTCTCTTGATATAATTTAATTATTTTCGTTCCAAGATAAAGTTTTTATTCTTGTCATCCACTTGGTTCATGTCATCGATGTGATAGCATCGAACACCTGATAATATTGTAACATTTCCACACGTACAAGTACCGAGATCAAAGTTCAAGCATGTATCAGAGACAGACGATAAGACAGATTAACAAGAAACCGAAACACGCGTGGTTCACTGTTGGTTTTGCGATATGCAGATGAGTTGTTGTGAACAAACTGTCAGAAGTGCAAATATGACGTAATCGAAATTGGGAAAAATATTTGACTATGAATTAAAGTGTATTCACTCACGCAATTGTTCTTACTTTCCTAGGAGGAAACATGGTGACTTATTGAGATGAATATTCTGTTAGCTGACTCACATTGTCTGTCTAAGAGGTTCTTGGTAAGAGAACAGGTTCTTGACGGATGCTGTGAGGGGGGTGGGGGGGGGGGGGGGGTCGACATTTGAGATCGGCGGGAAATACCGCATCAAAGAAACCATATGACGTCTGCAAGATTCAAACAAAATCCCGATAGCAAATTGTCACTGTTTCTATAGGAACAAGATCACCGCTGTTTAGTTTAAGACAAACTAACTGTCATCGTCTATTGTTTGAAGAAAGCAGTAATTACAAAAGTAAACGCATACAGTACAGTTGCTGCTGCAAGGCACTCGTAAACCAAAAATACGTCAGGTAGTAATTATTTGTCGGTTTTGTAGTAGACTATTGCTTGTACTTGCAATAATAGTCAGATTCGAGGTCAGAGTCAAATTAGTCAGGACTTTTGGAAGAAAGGAATTACAGTAAAAGACAATTTTGAATGATAATCCGCAAAATTAAAATCTTCAGGTAATCAGACATGGGCACGACACTTTTATGGAAATTCAGTTCAAGTTAAAACAATCGCGAAATAATTGAAATCGGTGTCCACGAACAAATACATTAGTCATTTTCATTACATCTCATTAATTTATTTTCTTGCGAATAATCTATGTTTATTCAAGATAAAATCAACCAATCGTATTTTATAATCGTATTTTTAAAGTTGACTTTTGACTGTCAAAGCATACACTTCCCAAGGAATGGAACCTTTTGTGTGTATTCATTCTCACGTATGCAGATAAATATCATATTATCTTCTAGCAAGCTGTATATACGTAAATGTACTTTTTTAGATTTAAGCATATTTACTGATTTACAATTTACTACAAAATCATCCGTAACCCAACCCAAGGAACAACATAACGCGGTTTGTAAATACTCTCTCATCAATAAGAATTGTTACAAACTTTCAATTTCAGGTGCGACTGCCATTCTAAAAATAACCCAACCTCATTTAAAATTAACACCTTCCTTTCAAAAGAACATATCTTTTGTATTTGATTTTCACCTTCCTACGTCATCAGAGGTGTCTTCTGACGTCATTCATTGCACAGAGTTCAGATACCACGACCACATTGAGCCATGTAAGGCGAAGACTCCTTGGCCTTAACACATGTGAATGTAGTTTCATGACTGAAGGATAAATTGTTGAGATTTTACAAAGAGAAGTGTGATTATCACATCTTGTCAAACACTGGCGTGCGTGCAGACGATTGTCAAACAATAAGACACGCCAAAGTGTGCTGCATGGTGTAAAGTGGGTTACACCCCTTATATGGTGAAAGTTGTGATGGAGCAGATTGTAGGATTAATCATACTTCACTGCATCTGAATTCATCTGAAAGGTTATATCAAGTGGTTTAGAAAAGCGTCGTTGTATTTTATTCGGTTTCACGTTTTGACTTAATTATCTACGAGGGCATAAAACGAAATCTCGTTTTAAAAATGATAGAAATGGAGCAATTTGGCTATTTACCGCTTCCTACTTTAGATGTCTTCCTTAATTCAAGAGACAAATGAAGGGAAGGTTCCCTACTATTAGGTCACGGCCGCTTCCTTCCCACTGTTAATTTGACCTATTCATCATCATCATCATCATCATCATCATCATCATATTACATCATTAGCCCAGTCGCAGAACAGTGCGTCGTTATAACACTACTAAAATGAATACAAGGGTTTGATTGTTTTTGACAGCATGATGAAAATGTCGCCAGAAGAAAAAAACAATAGATAACACTAGATTTAACAAATTAGTATAGTATCATTAACTTGTAATTAGGATTGTGCCACTATAAATATGACAACAAAGATAATTTCATTTGAACAAACTTATTGCTAGGTAGAACGTTCATAATTATTTGTTTCGGAAAATCACAATGCAATTAATCCTAAAAGAAAAGTATTCATTCTTGTTTCATCATTGTGAACTTTTTTTAAATCAGAATCTTTTGCCAACTCGGTATCTTGTAAAATAAAATATCTGTACTTAAATATGAATTAAATAAACAAATAGGATAGTTCAGAAGCTGATGGTTGCTGCTATTTAATTGACGGATTCAGTTATGCATAACGTAGGACTGATGCGCTAAATGAAGCTAAACTTATTACTTACATTCCACACACATGACTTTGGTACGACCAAAGTTTATGGCTTCAAATTCCATTTTTTGTAATAGATAAATCGAATAAGCTCATTATTTTTAGCTCGTGTTTGTGTAAACGTAACGCGCTGTTCTGTGTTTTCATCTAAAACACGAGGTATTCGCAGTTATGTATCAAAATGAAAATGCTATTACATTTTACTACACAATTACAATGTACGAGATAATGTGTAATGAATCAATCACTCCTCACTCTGCTGTCGGGGAACAGAATCTGAAAGACGTCACTACTCATGAGCAGGCTAGTAAATCGTGTATAAGTAAACTGAATGGTCTTTCCCACTCATTCAACCCAGCTGAATCCAAAAGATTACGTTGGCACTTTGAAATCCTCATCTTTTTACTCTAACTAGGAAAACGCTCAGTGTAACGCGTTGGTGAGCGAGCACGGGGACGTGCAAATTCTCGAACCGGAAATGCGTACACAAGCACAGAAAACATATACATCCATATTGAATTGAAATATGATCACTCAATCAACACAACATATTATGCTTTTCATTGAAACTTAAAAATAACATCTAAGCATCCTGGTATAGCAAATCAGATGCAATTCAATTGGCACTGGAAAACATTCATTTTGATTCTTCATTACTGACAGATATTAAAAATGTTAAAGTTAATACGTTCTTAACTGATTGGGATGAAATTTTGTAAAATAAGAGACAAAGTTGGTCTTAATGATCATGCAAAATATGAGTTAGATCTGAATTATCGAAGACCGTTTTCATTTTTCAGCCTATCAGGAGATATTTATTTAAATTTTAACCAATAAATGGATTTCAAAAAAATTATGGTCTGCAAACAGAGAAGGTTGGTTTTACATGTGTGCAAAATTTCAGCTCGATCAAAGAAAAACTCTGACCTGTATATCCAAAATATGAATTTGATCAGATTTATCGAAGACCATTTTCATTTTTCAACCTATCAGGAGATGTTTATTTCAATTTTAACCAATGAATGGATTTAAAAAAAATTTGGGGCCTGCAAACAAAAAAGGTTGTCTTTACATGTGTGCAAAATTTCAGATCGATCGAAGAAAAACTCGAACCTGTACAGCCTCACCCAACAGAAAAAAACAAAAAACAGAGGTCCGTGCCAAAAGAGCCGAAAGGAGACGCTCGCTTCGCTCGCTCAATAACTTAACAAGCCCTCTTTTAGGGGTTAATCCTTACTAATCCATACATAATCCTAAAATTACGTAAAACTTTCGATAAAATTCTAAAATTCTCTAAAATTCTTATTTGATACTTTCCTCAAAACAGCAGGGTATTTATAAGTTCCTCTTGCTTATTTTCCAATAAAAACTTTAACTCGTCAGTGCTACTCTAATAAGAAAAGTAGATATCTCATATTTTCAACAAAAGTGCTTAACACAAGGAAGAAGATAATGCAGTTTACCGAATTTAAATATATTGACGGGTTTCATAAAAATAAGTATTGTTAAGTTCAACTTTCTAACCCCAGTAGCGATGGCAAAAATGCAGTCACCATCACAGTGTTTTGTGCAAAGTTTCAGACAATATTTTTCACCCTGAAGTATGACGAAGGGATGATCGCTAAACTATGAGACTTGATTTTACTCTATGCGATTACCATAGTTTCAACTTTTGTTTCTAATTGCGTATGCTAATTGCTAGCCGACGCCCTAAAGCGGCACTTTATACGGGGTTGGTTTGGTAAGTCCCGGATTGGCGTAACGCAAAGCTGGCAGCGAAGTTGATTATAGTTGATTATTGATTAGAATTTCTCGGTCAGTAATTTCTACTAATATCGATTAAACCGTTCCTGGAATTATTGTTTCACTTTCCTTGTTGATAAGAATGAACATAACCACACACTGCTATCTGAAGACATGTTGGTCAAGACGTAAAACCTCGTGGGGAAAAGGAAATCCACATAAAGCGTAGAAAATAGAATACCTATACCTATATTATTATGAAATTGCAATGAGATGGCAATGTTCCGTATCTTTTGGCTTTACCCAAAGCAAGCCTTACCCAAAGTAAAAAATTGAGAATTATATAAATAAAATTGAATAAAATGTAAGCAACATAATTTTTAATAGGAAACCATATTACCTACTATAGTGCTGGGATATTGCGCCATTTTTTATTTGATATAAATTATTTTTGTCTACAGTTTCGATTTTTCTATTAAAATCTTCTTCAGGACAATGGTCAATGACTAATGACTACACACTCTAGTAATTCTTCACACAATAACTTTATGATAATAGTCATGAATCATTAAAAATATGTTACGAAATCAATTATTTTTCCTTTGTTGTTTTCCTTTTTCCTCAATAAAAGAATAACTTGTTAATTCCTCAGTAAAAATTGACGCTTATGCCAGTTTTGCGGTGCTGAGAACGCATTATTTTTTATTTTTTTGAGTCGTTCATTTAAGATTCTGTTTTGTATTATAAAATAATGTGAAACTTGAAATACCATGACAATAACAACAGTAACATTACAAAATAAAGCTGTTAATTCGAGTTCCTGTCATCATTTCAATCAATATTCATCATGCAAATTGCTTATCATTCGCTTATTTTTATTTCCTGCACATTACTTGCCAAACATTGTATTGTGTAATTCGCACCGATGTTTCAGCAGTCGGCATTATCGAGTGCTCTAGCGTCATCCTATATGACTCATTCAACATGACTGTGTAATGTTGTGAGGCATCTGCGATATGCCGGCGTTGGAGGATGAGAGAGATTATCGAGCGAGGAAGAGCGTCGTGGGGCGTCGATTTAAGGGACGCCGACGTCTGTGGGTGGACTGTGAGGGGGGGGGGGGATCAGACGTCGCGCGTGGGGTGATTCACAGAAGTGACTGCGTGCGAACTTTATGAACTTTGGTGGAAGCTTAACTTTTCTTAGAAATATCTTTATACAATTTACTCTCTATCTGGCATCGGCACAGAATTAACAAAGTAAATAAACGCTGTAATAGATAAGTGTAAGTTTACTTTAGGCAAAGTCAAGGTATTCTTTCGTGTGTCGGTTCTAAATTGATTCCTGAAACTTTGTTACAATTTTCAGAATTCCGGAAAGCTAAAATAAAAAATAGGAAATTATTGTAGATATACAAAACGAGTGAAGGGTAAAACTATAAACTGATAGTGTTTTTTATGTACTTTACCTTTACAATCTGTTTCATTTTCTTACCAGGAAAAACACAAGCACGAAAAACACGCAATATGATAGGCAAAGGGGCATTACTCCTGTTTTTATATTTCAAAAATTATGAGTTAAAAAAGATTGAAGGCTCACTCACACATTAAATTAATTTTTGGCTGATACTTGTTTCACTAGATGTAGGTACTTCACCAAAGTAGGCATAGAATAATGTATAGTACTATGTATCAATTCTGCAGATATTATAATTTTTCAACATAATGTAAGTATTATTCCTATTTCTAATTTTGTCTCCTATGTAAGTAGAACAACGTTCATGTAATTATGTGAAAACTAGTTTACACAGTTCAACAAGCCTTTTTCTTTAACAGACAAGCCTTTTATTCTTCACATCGCTTAGCTATTAGACAATGAAAACGCTCCTTCAAACGCAGGCATGGCAAACTTTTTCTACAGGGTCGCATTTTGAGAATTTAAATTTGAAAACGGACCACCCCAAATAAAATACGATTTTCCGGTATAGACGCAATTTATCATGTAAACAAAAGAAATTATATTTTTTGGGTTTCCGGGGCACAGGCATGTTTGTCGGTGATATAATTGGGGCATGGGGGGGGGGGGGGAGAATGATACTTGCAAAAATTGATATGCATGGGTTGATAAACTATTGATCTAGAAATAAAGATTAGATTAGATTATTGTGGTTTAACGGCGCGTCAACGACGAGGTTATATTGCACACATTAATTTTTGCATTTTTACATTTTACTTTGTTGATATAAGTGGTGGACATGGGGAGGGGTCGACCTAACGGGCCCGATCCGGGGGAGTCCAACACTGGTGGGGAGGCCAGGCCGGAATGGGGACGGACCGGGGGGTGTGAGGATTCGGGCCAGCGGAACCCGATTTCAGGGGGATCACCATCTCGAGGGGGAAGGCCGGCCCGAGGGGAGGGGAGGGGACCGCAAATTCAAGGGAGGACATGGTTAGGCCGACCCTGGCTGCTCTTTGTCTGGACCTCACCACTGACCTGTCCGGCATGGGTAACCCTTACACATGAGCATATGCTCGCCGGCGTAGCTGCAATGGATCATTGGCCAACACAAACCCCACCACCGCGCTAAGGTGGCAGCCATCGGTGGGGTCTAGAAATAAATCTAGGAATTATATTTAATGTCGGCGCATAATGAATGGTTCTTATGATCTCACTCCAGGTGTCCGTGCGAATGTGTCATTAACACTAGACAAATATTATGTACAGAAATGGTATAATAAACATGTAATAATGTAAATATTGAACAATGTGTCACCACAATTACACATTCTAATCCGCATAGAAATGCCATGAAGCAAATACCTGACCTTACTCATGTACAATTTAAATAAAGATAATGTATTTCCATCTGAAAACAAGAAACTGATAAAGTAATTTTCGTGAAAAATGGTACAGTTGACGTAGATTATCAAAAAAGTATTTGAATACCACGAGCAGCAGGTGTCAACCACATTGAGCTTCCTCCAAATGATAACCATGTTGGCGGATGGACAAACGTTATCATAAAAGTGAGGTTAATGGCCTGTTTTATGAACTGCAAATATATACTAGGAAAACGCTCGCAATAACGCGTTGATAAGCGAGCCTTTATCAATACATGGAACAGTCGTAATCCAAATGCATGCCGATCTGTAGATAATGGAGCGATACCTGCAAATACATTATTTTGTCGAATGAAAATATGTATACATATGCACTATTTAAAAATTAGCTTAAATGTTAACAAATCTTTAAATTCCTAACACTTTATATTATAAACGTGAAAGAGAACAAGTCAGATTAATAATTAATCATTTCAATGTTATCGGTGAAACGGTGAACAAAATGCCGTTTTCATTTGTCGAAATGAATGTTTTAATTTGTTTGATTTGTAATAATCAAATGTTTTTACTAAAAAATTATAGAGTATATTCTGACATTTAGATTATTGTCAAATTCCAGATTGATCAGAGGAACGATCAAACATGTAAGCATTCAATACAAAAGGGTTTAAAGCAGTGATGATTTCAGACATTTTATTCGGGGGGGGGGGGGGGGGGCTAATGAAAAACTGGGGTGCAAAATATAATCTGGAGAGGGGGGTGGTGTACCCAAACGTAGTCCGCGTAGGAACTACTTTCATCATGGGGGGGGGGGGTTATTGCGACACCCAGAAGGGGGGTCTGGGGGGGCCAAGCCCCCCAGCTTTGGTCCCGCAGAGGGCGTTTTTTAGAATTTAAACCAGTTAAAAGTGATTCTGGGGCTTTAAAATGCACAAACCGAAGCAAAAAACAATCCAATTGTTGCCCCGCAGGGCATTTTTTGAATATAAACATTTTAAAATTGATTCTGGGATGCTAAACCTTTGAATATTTAATCCTTACGGCTAAACATCTCAAATTGCAGCAAATAGTTCCCTATTTTCGTTTTAATAAAAACATAATTTAAGAATTTAGTTTCTATAGATTGTTTTGTCTCTGGGCTCGGGGGGGGGGGGGGGGGGGTGCTAAGTACCTTCTCAGGGGGAAGGGGTCGCTAGACCCCCTCCACCGATCGCCTAAGATGTAGACGATCGCTAAGCTCAACGACCAAAACATTATAGTACGTTTACAAATTAGTTATCTCTGTACAAGTTGAGTTGTTAACATATTTCATTGTCTGGATTGGCCTTATTCGTAACTAATTCAACGTAAGTATAAGAATAACGAGCCGCAGTACGTTTAACGTATCTTAGATCTGGAGATTCATGAATGAAATGAAAGTGATCTTGGTCTGACTCAGGCTCGAACCTGGTTCTATTGCCACGACGTCGCGCTCTGGTTAATGAAAGTGCGTGTCTAAAGCGTGCCAATGGCGTCATCGTGTGATTAGAAGTGTAAAGTAGTCCGCATGGTGTGAATGCGCGTAGCCTAAGGGCATGCAGCATCGAGTGAAAGGAGATTTATTAACTACCGTAGGCAGGAATGGATTTCAGCAACTACTGGATGGTAAACTATGTAATCGAAATTGTGATTGTATAATTAGATCGATTCAGTTTATTAATAGAACAGATGAGAATATAAACTGAAGATATCCTAAGAATAAATCGAGAAGTCAGTAATATACATATCAAATATTACTATGCATGAGAAGAATAAAAAGTACATTTATTTTTCAAGTCAAACTTTATTAAAAAAATAAAAAAATCTTGGTTCACTTTGTATATAAATAAGTAGTAGAAGTATATGCCAGAACTAAAAAATTACCTCAATTACTTCTATAAAATACCTATACAAGTAATGCACTGAAACACGATGCGCCGAATATTTATGATTTTTAAAATAAAGTTTTTACTTTTTTTGATACCCCTTTTCAGTACTGAATTGTTAGATTTCTTTAATTTGTCTTTAGTTGACCGACTTGTCTGGTATTTTTAAAGGAGTGTATTTTAGGGCCCTTTTACATTCCATGCCATTCTTTTGAGCGATTTTATTAATTCAATTGATCGCTGGTTTGGTAAGTACATTATTTTTGTATATTTGTTGCATTTTTAGGGGATCATTTGCTATTTGATTTAATTGTCGATATAAGTACTCTGACGATATCAGGTACAGAAAATACTATTTAGTTATAACCTACGTAAAAAAGAGCTCTGAAACCAAAACCAGATGTCATAGTTTTGCGATACTAGACAGAACTTCATGCATAACTTTTCAAAATAAAGAGTGGAATAAACTTCACCTTTGACGTAAGCAAGACAGGAATGCCATGTAAAATAGAGCACAAGGAAAACTGTTGTCATGGACCCAAATCTCTTGGCTAATATCACATTTTCATGAAAATATACAAACGCTCTATAGATAGTCGTCGAGTCACCTGCAAAAAACGTGTATAATTTAATTCGCACCAGCGAAGACGCAATGTTTGTACTGAGTCTGGCGGGCGCCATCTAAGCGATGCAAGAACTAACTCTGTGATAACGCCACATGTTGAGTTCTTCCCCATCAAGAACAAGATCAATTACATAACGTGAAGCGCGTTAACATTTCATAAACAATTTCACTGACGATATTCTCGGAAGACTGTCAAACGATTTCTTTTCAGAGTACATGTGTGTTGATGGATGGAATCTTCTTATTTGTCTGACGAAGCGAGCGTGAGAGTTTGATGTGTTTTTACCACTTTTCACGTGTGTAAGTTTGAAATAGCGCGTAGTTATGCCACCATCAAGTGGACCTGTGTGCTTTATTAGTATTGAAAAAAATGAGCCACCTAAAAGTGACAAGGAAGGTCCGTATGTCGCTGCACAATACTAGAAATTAGTAAATTTGTAATTAGTTCAAGTTCAATTTTATACAGGAGAAAAAAATGTGTTAAATTCATCGTAATTCAACACAGGAAACTTGTTGGAGGACTAAAAATATCGGCAGTATTGTTCGGTTGGACTCAAAATACGTTGGACACAGAAACTTTGAAACTTTGCAGTGGAACCGCGGAATAAGTTGTTCAGATAACACAAACGTAAAAAAACAACAATGTACCCGTAGATCAGGGGTCGGCAACCATTTTGGTGAAGGAGCCAATTTCCCAAAAATTAACAAATTAGATATTATGGGAGCCGCAGTTAAGGCAATCAAATATAATACGCCGAAATAATTAATTGAATTACTAGTTTATTTTGATATTTGATGAAACTCCCTAGTTGATGCCCCGCAGGGCGTTTTTTTAGAATTTCAACAATTTAATAATGATTATGGGACTCTAAAATGAACAAATTGAATCAAATGACACCCAATTTTTTGCCCCGCCATTTTTTGCCATTTTTTGCTTTGCTGTTTTTGAATTTTCAAATTTTTCGATTCCAGATCTTTATTTAAATTATAAAGAGCCATCCAAGAACCACCAAGGAGCCGCGGGTTGCCTACCCCTGCCGTAAATTGAACTTTCATAAAATAAAACGTTGTTTTTATTTTGTAAAAAAAGGTGTTAAAAGTTTCACTGCAATTTAGAATTTTTAAAACGTTGATTCCCAAACTCTGTCGTAATCAATTAATGAAAAACATTACGCCTTTTTCACAAGGAAATCTAACCGTCTACTTTTCATTGACTTCGAGTTAGCTCTTATTTCATTCTCAACATTAGCTGGAAAGTCCGACGCTACGTCTAATTGCCAGCTCGAAGCTCGACGTAACCAGAAATAACAATCAAAACACTAATTAGTGAGCAATTATCCAGCAGAGGAACAATGTTGGCAGTCAGAGAAAGTAGTCAATCGAACGTGTCAAGTTACAACTTATTGGTTGCACACGTCTGAAGAAAAAGCGGAAGAAGAAAAAGCCAAGAGAGATCGCAGAAAATGGACGAATGCTGGGGAACAGTCGACCGTGAAAATTTGTCCCCATTTTATCGGCCTCTTTTCTTCATTTTTTTACTTGTTTTTACCGTCATTGTGTCTACAAAGAGGAGATTTTAAACACAAAAGTAATACAATATAGGCAGGATGTTATTTCGCGGTTACGATTTCAACCAGTTTCAAACAAGACTGATCTCATGTTACTAATTATTAAAGCATAAAATCTCAGAAGAATATTTTCTCAGCTACGCTTCTTACAGTAACCGAACACAGTTTTCTTCTTATTCAAGGTTTTTCCTTCATAATGCGTAGTTGTGATTAGATAATTTTAAGATAAAGATAACCTGCCAAACATTTATCTAGATAAGATAATAGATACATTTCCGAGAAATCATCTAGATAATAGATAAAGATAAAACATAATTATCTAGATAATATTGTCTTAGATAATAGATAATTTTTTTTACCAAATACTTCTGTTCCCTAATTATTTTGAATCCTAAATTCGGAACTCGAGTTTAAAAAAAAATTGATCCGTCAAAACAAGCCAACTAATGCGACCAAACGGAGATGATTTTCCTTTTTCATATAATCTGACATTTTAATTTTATATTGTTTATCTAGATATTTGCCAATAGATAACAATATTTTTATCTAGATAAAGATAAAGATAACAAATTATTTAATTATCTAGATGAGATAATAGATAAAAAATAACTATCTAGATAATTATCTAGATAATTTTATCTAGATAATTTTATCTAGATAAGTCACAACACTCTATATGATCAATGATATCATCAATGTTTGCGCAATAATAAAATCACCGGGCAGGCAGTTTTCTAATCCTCAGATAATCTTCATCATAGTCGTTCATTCGACGTCATTAGAACAGTGCGACGTTAAACACCTAATGATGTTTTCAGGAAGCAGGAAGTATATTCGTTCCATCCGTCTGAATTTGTTTATGGAAATGTGTTATTATGTTTAATACGTTGACTAGTCATTAATACAATAATTATGTTGGTAATTATGATACAAATTATTAAAATCTTTGTTATTTAATATTAAATAATATATACACTTTCTTGTAACGTTTTACAAACTTTTATATTTATTTGAATTCCCCATTCTATTTCAATATTTCTCATATTCTAATATAATAATAGTAATGTAATTTATTGAGCACATAAAATAGGTACACAATTGGTCTGTACTGTATTCAACAATCGAGTCGTTGATCTTCCATACATCCATCTCTTCTCTTCTCTTCAGCTGCTTCACCTCTTCACCGTTTACCTATTTCTTCTTAAGAAGTTATTCATAATAGTCATTATACATAGTTGTGCTTCAATATCAGTGGTGATATTGAAAGAACATCCAAGCATTTGCCAAGCATTTGCCAAGCATTTGCCTTTGCTGTAGAATTAGTTCCCTTCTGAAATGAAACTCGTATGACTCTACTTTTCTTTGTTATCTTAAACACGGTGACATATTGCTATCCCGTTTGGTTGTGTACGTAAGTGTGCCACTGCAATCAATATAGAATGTTTGCTCAACGCAGCGCACCTGATTGCTAATGCATCAGGCCTTGGCTTATCTGTTTGTCGACTGCTCAGCTGGTAACAATGTCCACGGCATATGGATCATCGAAAAGCGTGACAAACACTTCGATTACCAACTGAACTTGAACTTGAACTTGACGCAATTTTAATTACATAGTGTATTTACAAATACAGTCATGTAATTATGTCGTTGAAATACATGGAATATAATCTTTGGATACAGTCATACACCTTCTTGATATGTAAATTTTGCAGAATTGAAATTCATGATATAGAAAGTAATTAAAATGAAGGTTCGTAGAATTCAGCTATTGCAATAAGGATTGATTAACATTATTGTTATTATTTATTGTAATCATGTTATCTATCTGCATTTTAAAACGTAATATAAAATTGAATTGTTTACTGAAGGTTTTCCTACATTTTAAATGAATTATTAATATTATTATTACTAGGAAATTGCTTGCAATAAATTGAAGATAGAAAATATTTCATTAAATACAGAATACATGACGCACATATATTTTAAAGCTACCTAGCTTGAATGCAAACAAGCCCTAGTACGATTGACACACTATTTTAAGCTAAATGATGCTTCAATCTTGATCAAACGGTTTAAAAGGTATACAATCAATGGCAAAGCTATATAGATATTATGTCATTGGATACTGTGGATATCGAGGTGTATTAATAGTTATGAATTATGTGATGTATTATGTGTTCAGAAGAACGTTCTGACTCATAGCACGAACTTGAGGACAAAAAGCAGATAAACCATAATTGTTGAGATGAGTGCTCTCTTCACTCAGTAAATTTCACAACACTAAAATATTGTAAATATCTCCGAGATGCTGGGATCCAGTTGCATAATCCGATGGAATGTGTGTTATTAGTTCTTGTTGATTTCTTCCTGTCATCTCTGCTCCTCACTCACTCGCTCTTCTCTCACTGTTCTCCGAGATCAAAGAGATATTCAGAAACATCAATAAACTCCATCTCTCTTTGTACTAACATTCCCCGGGAATATATATCATCCAAGTCAATCG
This sequence comes from Leuctra nigra, assembly GCA_934045905.1. Taxonomy (NCBI): domain Eukaryota; kingdom Metazoa; phylum Arthropoda; class Insecta; order Plecoptera; family Leuctridae; genus Leuctra; species Leuctra nigra. The sequence continues at coordinate 26,631,615 of OW203764.1, forward strand.
TCACTTCCATCCAACAATCTACAGATTTCAACAAAAATTACGACTCATATCGATGTCACAAAATGAAATATAAGCTTTAGCCGACCTTTTGCTTCGTTTCAATGAAAATAGCAATTTCTTTCTTACGAATAACAAAAGCTCTTGTCTTGAGGAACATGATTAAAAGAAAAGCTCTGTCAGAGAGCACTGTTAGAATGAGTATATTTCATAACATTACAACCCTGATGTTTCGTTCCCATTACTATTCGCACCGAAATATGTGTGAATATGTGTGTATATATGTACATTAAATAATATTACACCTACTGAAAATTTTGATATTACACCGTCAAACTGGCGCACAAACAAGTTTTATAGCAAACACAGAAAAACTGTTTCAGTTCTGTGGTAAAAATTTAAATTAGGTAAAATTATGAATTACAAACTTCAGAAGATCTATTGAAATAAATAATTTTACTTGAATTGTGTTGCTTGTACTTTGGGTCAACTTTCGACCCTATACCTCATACTTTTGAGAGAGAAACTACCGAATATTGTTGTCAAGTAAACTTCAGTTCGTTCTAATCAATAATCAATAATCCTAATGGATCTGGCAAGAACCAGAACTAGTCCACAAACATATGAATATTCATCAGACAAGAAACACATTTCAATATCAAATTGGTATGATAAGGAGGCAAATAAAGCTGCCGAACGAACAACATTGACACTATAGCTGCCTAACACTGCTTTAATTCTGTACACGTCACAATGTAATGCTGTTGGTACAACTCGTTAGTTTGTTTAGAACTGAATTTCTTATAAATATTAAATCCCACCACTGAAACGTGTTAATGAACTTTAAAAAGTTAACACCCTGGTTAAAAATAGTTTACATGTCATAATTACACAAACCGAGCTAAATTGGCTCGTACTGGAATTCACTGGACTCTCAATCGGAAGGCCCTGTTTCGATTTCTGACTAATTGACTAATTTGTCTCGTTCATTACTATGATGGAGGAAATCTAGTGGAGCGGTCTCTCCACCCAGCCAAGTCGTACCGTACACTCACACTCACTCAACATACTGTAAATGCATAATAAACTGAGGAGCAGACCAAACACTTTTACTGTAAGCAACAACATTGCATTTTCGGTCTAAATGATCACAACAATGGAAAATCTCATACTGTTTACAGGGCTGTAAACAGCCCTCATTCACGAGCTCCTCATTCACGAGCTTTTAGCTTGTGTTAGATCGCAGTACCATAAGAAAGACCTCATTCACGAAACTTTTTCACGGTGTTACCGGGGGCGGCCAATGTTATTTCTTTCTTATGTTATATCTAATGTTTTCTTATTTCTTATATAGCTAACTGCGCTTCGTGAATGAGGTCCCTGGCCGCCCCATTTCCACCCCCCTACATACTATTTCCTAATCATAATCTTCTAATCCCTAAATACCTATCTGTCGAGCATGATAGCATATCAATAAGTAAACATGTACTAATACCATCATCTCAGCAAGTTAAAACAACTCTATGGTTACTTTATGGTATTTCCTTCAGTGGGATTCCAAGTCAAAGAACAACTTTTTTTTGTCTGGGGCTTAACGTCGCACTGTTCTGCAGCGAGGCTAATGGCGACGGATGAATGATTATGATTATGATTGGGAGATGATGGTGAAGATTAGGTAAGGATGGAAGGTGGGAAGGAGGCGGTCGTGGCCTATTAGTAGGGTACCTTCCCAGCATTTGCCTTTCGACTGAGGGAAAACCACGAAAAAAGCACGAAAAAACACGAAAGTTTCATATTGCAATTGGTATTTATTCACATCTACCTATCTGATCAGCAAAAACTTTAACTCTATGGTTGTGATTCTCTTTGTTGCCATCTTGGCGATAGCATTATAAAGATTGTATAGCATTATAAAGATTGTAGATAATATCATAAAATCAAAATTCTAAAGTGGGCCTGGGACAATATTAAATTACCTGGGTAAGTATAGCTTCAATTCATTACATTAATCGAATTCGAATGTACGTCATCATTTTGACTGGACAAATCAAGCGCAGGCTTATGTATGAACTCTGATTATACACGGTGTGTTAAACTGAATCCTCTCAAACGCAATAAGCTGTCCTGCAGGTAGACAACCTTACACATGTTTTACTTATTAGAACTTTCAATAAAGCATACTATAATGTTACAAGTAGCAGACAATCTATGTAGATAGCGCATTGCAGGCACCCGCACAAGTGACTCTGGACGAATACTTATCTGTATTTGTACAACAGCTATGAATATGATTGATTCAATCACATTCGCACCGAGTCGGTAAAAGACTGAAATAGAAAAGACAACCACGAGGGTATAGAATCCACTCAAATAGCTCAATTTCTTGGGACGCTTTCACGTCATTGAAGTTGTCAAAGCATGGAGTTAAGCAAGTGGACTTTTGACAACTTAAAAATTAAAGCTGCATACATTTTCCCAGCTATAATTGTGTATTCCTAAATCCTCATCTCTTTTGGTATTTTTATATTTTTTTAAACAATATTTGTTATTCACTTGTTAGGAAATATAAAGTTCAATTTGTAAAATTCACTTCCACAAAATAATATACATGGGGTTTCTATCCACGTTATGTTCTCCAGAACGCCAACCAGTGTTATGCGCACGAAATCTCATTGCTGCGTGTTCTTGGGTGAACTTCATGCAGTTTTATTACTTTGCAATGACTTTTTGTAGCTGTAGTTATTGGTGGAGTTAGTATATTTGTATGTTTGTAACATACTTTTTTCAAAATATGATTGCCAATGCCAAATTGACAGCGTCTATGACAAAACCTGCTCTATATATTTAAAATTAGTATCAAACTAAAACAAAAAAAAAATAGATTAAAAACTTTCACTTAGAGAACAAAAACGCATCATCTTGAGTTCTCGAATAGATTGTTTCTGAACGTAGTAATCACACCAATCACTTTCTCTGCGCAGATATCAAGGTCTTAAAACATTACTGCAGTCAATAAAACAATAGTGCACTTTAGTTTACTACGTGCAATCCAATTAAATATTTATTTATATCACTAATTTCTTTTTGAGCGAGCGAAGCGAGCGACTCCATTTGGCTCTTTTAGCACGGACCTCTGTTTTTTTTTTTGTTTTTTTTTTTTTTTTGTTTTTGTATGCTAAAGGAAGCAATGGAAGTCGCACCGTTTCACCGATCGACCTGAAATTTTGCACACATGTAAAGACAACCTTCTCTGTTTGCAGACCCAATTTTTTTTTGAAATCCATCCATTGGTTCATTGTTAAAATAAGTATCTCCTGATAGCCTAAAAAATGAAAATGGTCTTCGAGAAATGTGATCAAACTCATATTTAGCATGGTCAGTAAGACCAACAATGTCACTTATTTTACAAATTTTCAGCCGAATCTGTCAAGAAAGTATGCACTTATTGACATTTTTAATAGCTGTCAGAAATGAAACATTGAAAATGAATGTCTTTCCAATGCAACTGAATCTGATTTGCTTTAGGTACAAGAGTGTTTTGATGGTATGTACAGTTTTTTAGTGAAAAGCAGATATTTTTATGTTTATTGAGTTGATCAAATTTGAATAATTCAATTTGGATCATAGTTTCCAACAAATCATTTCGAGTTTTTAAGGACCTTGATTGTCTTTTCGTCAATTCGTAGTTCTAATGGCCGTGCCTCCCGTGTTTCTACTTGGCTGATTTTGCATCCAGGAGGGATTAGAAACATAAGCTCACATTTCAATAATATCATTGAGTGGCGTTTGTTCTCTTCTAGCGTTCACACGTCATTCCAAATCTCTCCTGCATTTTGCTTCTTTTCGTTGATAATTTTGGCAATTTGGTGTACTTTGTGAAGGTATTAGTAAAATTGAATCGCTTTTAAAGCATAGATATTAGGTATCTACAGTTTTTGTCCAGGGGATTGATTATTTCAAATTATTTTCTTCTTGGAAACGTTGGATTTATTCCGTTTCTGAGCTTCTGTCTAGCCTGACATTTCCTTGAAGGTTGCTATTTTTTTTTGAAAGTTTTGATTCATTCAGTTCAAAACATTACGTTGTCTTATTTTAATTGTGGAACGTTGGATTCATTCCGTTTCTAAACTAGGTAGTTACTATTTTACCTGATCCGTTTTTTGTGTGGAACTTTGATTCCTTTCGCTTATTAGTTGAAAGGTGATTACTTTATTTTCATATTTGAGAAGTTTTGTTCAAGATTCATTTCGTAACATTACGACATTGAATACATTACGTCTTTGAGCACACATTTCGTGCATTTCAAACATTGATCACACAAATATTATTGTACTTTAATTAGGTAGGTACTCTACTTCTTACTTTTTCATTACCTATCTTATCCCTATTTAAACATGCTGAAAAATGGAAAGACTTCTGCTAGAATGAAAGCCATAAAGGCGAAAAAGCGTCTGCGTGAAATTGAAGATCAAGAAACTGACGAAGCTAAATCTAAAAGGTTGAAACAAAATGTCGTTAATAATAAAGCATCAAGGAGCAAAGAGACCCCCGACCAGACTGCTGCAAGGAGATACTCAAACAATCAACGCAATACCCGCTCTCGTGCAGCGGGTATTGCCGATTGACCGACCAACTAAAAACTTCGCATGGTAATTGGTAGCAACATTTAAGGTATTTTTGCCAATTTTCAGTCTAATTTGTAGTTATTTTCAAAAGTTTTTGTAATTTTAGGGACATTTTGTGTGTTGGCTGTCAAATTCACGGCGACATCGAATCTTTAGTTCAAGGCAAGGTAGTTAGAGCAGAAAGTTTCAAACGAAATGAAACTAATAATGACCGTTTAACAGATTGATCTGATATTGTGTCCACAGTAATATCATATCATATGAGTGGTCCCAGGTATATTGTTTGAAAGATATCCTGTGATTTTTGAAACTTAACAAGGAACCGTTCAATCAAAGGTTTAATCGATCAACTTAAAACTTAGCAAGGTTATTGGGACCAATATTTTTGGAAATTTTGGAGATATTTATACAAGTCTGTGACGAAATTCAAGAATTATTGGCTTTTAATGACATTTTCGATAAACATAATTTCGGTTCGAGGTGTTGCGTGTATCCGTGCTCGCTCATCAACGCGTTACTCAGAGCGTTTTCCTAGTATTATATCTATGAAGAGAAGAAAGAAATCTTTGTTTGACCATGATTTTAAGGGATTGACTTCTCAATATCTTCATGTTTTTGAAAAAAAAAACTTGGTAGTAATAATCTAATATTACTTGGATTTGCAAGTGGGCCCTAACTCTACAGCAAAGTCTTAAAAGATTTAATCTTTATCTCGAAACTGACTTGACTTTATAAGGTCATTGTTGGTACATTAAATCATGTTATTAAGTCAAAATCCTTCAAGCTTATCCTTGCGCCAAAAAATAATACGTAAATTGAAGTTTATACAAAACAGAAATACTCGTAAGTTACATAATCTTTTTTATCTTTTTTAAAACATTCCTGTAAGGTCAGCTATGTCATATTTTATATCGTTACATAAATAGTGTGCGATAATAGTGGTGTTTCCTTGAATGTAGCAGAGATATAATTATAATTCATTAAAAGAGAGCCATGGAAATTAAGCTACTTGAAGTGACAATTAATCAAAATGATCTTCAGAGCTGCCAATATATACAGACCGTGAGTTGCAAGTAGACAAGTCACAATCTCACTCGCAGCTTCTCTATCGTGAGTGAGGTCACCAAAATATCATTGCAGACATAAGAAAGATAGATACGTTATGGCATTTTAACGTCAATTACATATTATAAAATTTTCGAAATGTAATTAAGGGGAAATAGGGTCATATTCGGATGCAACTGAGGTAAACGAAGTTTTATGCTGAAACTTGTAAAAAAAAAGACCATACAAATCACTGCAAGATATCTTACAAAAAATTCGCTCAGTCTTTTTAATTCTGATTGTTTGAATTACATCGAAGAAGACCCCTTTCTTTTGGAACACAATTTGTATTAAAATAATACGACCAATATTGAATGCCAATATTTAATATCATTCGCTTCAAATGCCCCAGGATTTCTCCGGTGCCTTTCTATACGCATGATATTTTTATTTAACATTTATTTCTCTGAATAATAAAACTAACAACTATCGCAAATGTAAATCCTGTATAATTACTATTGCAATAAGAAGCTGAAGGTATCATTATCTGCGCAAAGAAAGGGGTCAAATCCGCAGAGCACGATGCTGTCACGTTACGGCAAAGTAAAAATGTAGGTCACTTTATGCGTGTTGCCTGGTAAAGCGTTATCGTGGTAGATTGTAGAGATCACAGGCGTTGTTGCCGCTGGCTTACACATATTCACGTTCATTCGAAACTCAATAATACATCAGAGATTTGGAATATTAGAGTACTACAATAGTTGCTATTAAAAAGCCGGCATGGAATTGATGTATACCTATATTTATGTCTATATAAATGTCTATATTCATTTACACTAGAATCAAATCTTAGATAAATATGAGAAAATTGATATTACGAGATGGTTATTTAAAACCATGCATGTTTTTATGCACTTCTAAAAAATAGCTAGTTCAATTTTGAACTCATGGAACAAATCTTATATTAGTATTTTAGTACCTAATTATTTTTGAATGATTTGTTGTTGATCTCCGTTTTGTGCAATGATTTGCATGATTTTAAATTTAGTTTTAAGTCCACAAACAAAGAATTGTATATACGAAGTAAAATTGGTCAGATTGTATCATAAATTCGCGCCTACAGGAGTAAAATAGGTCATGATCTCATTTAACAATACTTGCGTGTCTTCAGTTTTCGGTATTGAAGACATGATTAAAACCATACGCGCTGCGTATGCGTATTTTCGTTTGAGCAAATATCGATTTTCCCGACCTGCAAAGCAAGGATTTCCTCTCCGACATTATGCAATGAATCATTATGGCCATGAGCATTACGCGATAGTTCAACTGTTTCGCAGCCACGTTATACATGAATGGATTTACTACCGAGCTTAGCTATGAACTGAAGGATAGCAATTCAATCACTTTCGATTTTTACCTGGGAAGTTATAATAATATTCAATCTGTGAAACCTATAAAGTGAAATCTTCTATTCTAGCGAAACCATCACGTCTGAATTCGAACCACAAAAAGACATTTCTCTCTTGCGAATATACCCTGGGTTTTGGACACGATTTGACCCGGTTTAGGATCAGTAGTACAGATATGCCATTCACACCTTTGCCTTTAACCATCTCATAAAATGCCACACGGATATTGCTATTTTGCCATCCAGTGGCGTGTCTAGAAATTATTTTGGAGGGGGACGACATAACTTTTTTGTATTTTTGAAAAGGAAGATGTAGGATCACAAAAAATTGGTGTAACGACAATTTGTTTTAATTCAATTTTGAACCATAAAACTACTGTAACTACACTTAGGCCCGGTTGTACGATGCCCCGATAAGTAAGATAAAGTTCACTTGAGCCCTCGCTTGAGCCTAAAGTGGACTTTAGCGGTCTAGATGGCTGTGTTTCATTGGCTGTTGATGGTTTCAGCCGATAAATCCTACCGCTAACTTTGTCGGGACATTGTACAACCGGGCCTTAGATCAAATATACCAAATTCTAATATCCATTTATTACGTTTTTGAATAATTACGATATTTTGTATAGCAGAAGTTGAAATTTCGGGGGGATGGGGGAAAGGCCCCGTATCGAATACGAATTTCCTTCGCCGGGCGTAATTCGCCCAGAACGAGCTTTACGACGACTTTAAGCTCCCCATTATCTTTCTGAGAAGGACTAACGCACCCACCGCAACATGACAATATGAATGACATAATGCCTAATACGATATCTTGTGTCAGATAATAGGAAGGAAGATACGGGCAATTCTGCGGTCGCGAGTTTAGTGTCGGTCGACGTCACAAGGTTGGTCATCTCTTTGTCGCAGAACGAGGTCACAGAATGAGAACTAACAATAGACAAATATAAAAGCGATCAAAACAGACTAAACGTTTTCTTTGGCATTTGTACAAAACGACTTTGATCTTTCACAAATATCGTGCGTAGAATATCTGTTGGCTGAAAACATATACGTGTATATAGGGCATAAGTTCAATGATACTCTGATAGCAAACATTATGAGGAAGAATAATATTATTGTTTGCTCACTTGAGTTGTTTTCATGTTTTCTTACTGTACTTGTGAAAACAGTTGGATTGCACATTTTTTTAAACAATTTCATTCAAGTATTTGACCTGTCTCAACTACGACTCGTCAAGTATTTGTTGAAATGCAGTTTTGAGTAATTACTGCGTTTTGTTATGGAAAATGTCTTCGTATTTGTAGCGTCAATATATGTTCAGTAATACAATAATTTTATTTAATTAAATTAAAATGTACACTTGGCCCAAGGGTATAAACGCAAGGGTTTATAATAAAAATATTTGTTTTGGGCATGTAGACCCAACATTATTGGGTCAAAGATTAGGTAAAATGCAAAGTTTGGCTCAAGGCACTCTGAACCCTCTGAACCCATCACAAACGGGCTACCTACCAGAGCTATAGTCAACCTCCCTCTAGTCACCAGGCCTCCGCGTGACGTCAGAGAATGCTGACCAATCAGGGCTCTACCCCTGCATAAGCTAACCTGGGGAAGCATATTTTAGATACCTTGCACTTGGCCAAAGCAAAAACGGTATTGGAAAAAAACTGATTAGCTGTCTGACAATCAATCCTTGCTATTATCAATTAAATCAGAGTCAGAGCTCACCTATGATGCCATCAAATCTTTATCAGCCAATCCGTTTCTTTCGCATATACCTACCGTTTTTACTTTGGCCAAGTGTAGGTACATATCACGTACTAGTTACTTTTCTTTGGACGTGTCTACGTATGATTTATTTGATGGAAACTCATATGTTGAGTAACTTTCTTGAATGCTTATCTAGGGTATGATGTAGTTTTGCACATGCGTTTGGCTGGTACCAAAGATTAGAGCTGGGACGTGTACATTATGATTCAGCTTTTATGAAATGTACATGTAGGTACATTCGTAGATCAGTTCAAGCGCTGAATCATTGTTTAAACAATTTTAATAATTGTACGAACCAACAAAATGCACTTGGATTGCAAGTGCAAGTGACGTGAACGTCAACTAACTAAAAAACACCTATGCAACTAAATAATAAATGCATCAGTACGAATGCATACTAATATTGATTAAAATCTATGCTGCAGCCAACCAAATTATCAAGATACCTAATTGAAATTTGAAATACCAGTTTTAGTTCAAAGTAAACTTTAAACCTGCGTCCACATAGACGTTTTTACAGCTTGCGTTTTTTTCATAAGTCTCCGTGAACTATTTCTGAACATAATATCATTGGTTAAGAAAAATATCACAAAAACGGTCTAGGTATGTGACTTTGCATCATAATATTCAATGATATTTTAAATTGTCAAAAGTCCACTGAGGGTGGTTTTCAATGCTATGTTAAATTAGTCTTTAAGTATAACAGTTACCTACGAAGTGGTCATTCTAGGAATGCCATTGGTTGTTGCCATGGCAATAGTCCTAATCTACTGTTTAAAATTTAGCACAGTGTTGCCCTAAATCAACCAATCTGGTTATACCTAACTTAAAATCGGATTCGGACTTATACGGATGTACCCCATAAAATGAAGCCTGCTTGATTCTATTCCCCTTGATACTAGTTATCGCCGCTTGTCTTGTCCACCTTGCTATCGAACATAAACATGCATGTGCACGTACCTGCTTGCATACAGAATGACCATCATTGACATTGACACCTCAGCGACGAGATAAATGCCTGTAAAAGGAGCTGCAACATCTCAATCATGAACTCACTGCAGCATCGTGTTTGTCACTGTTTCAGGTCAAGTGGATTGACTCTTCAGGAGCAGACAGATGGCCGCAAAGTCTCGTGGGGTCAACGCAGCACCTCCACCCTATTTAGAATGTATATCAATGTTTAAATCAAAAGTCAAGATCGACATAATTTCACAGATTAAGGCATATCATCAGGCCAATAAAGCGGGAACAGTAATTGACAAATTGAAGAATGTAAGACATTAAAACAGTGGTACTCAACCTTTTTGACTTGCGGGCCAATAATACGAATTTGCTTTTGTTGGCGGGTCGCATTTTTTAAAAATTATTACAATAATGCCCATGTGATCAGTTAGGTTCATTCCAGGCGCGTAGGAACTACTTTTATCAAGGGAGGGGGGCAAAGCCCCTCAGTTTTAGTCACGCAGGGCGATTTTTTTTTTAGAATGTAACCATTTAAAAGTGATTCTGGGCCTCTAAAATGCACGAACTGAAGCAAACTACCCTCCAATTGTTGCCCCGCAGGGCGTTTTTTAAAATAAGAGATCCATCCCACGTGCCTTGTTCATTCAGTGTTTTTTGTTTATTTATGAAACGAATCGAACAATATTTCGCACGCCAAACCAAACACGTTTTACAATTTTCGGATTTGCAGGTAAATGGCTTAATTTTCGTTGCAACAAGTATGAAGTTTAATTTAAGTAGCTTTCCTCGTAGGTATTTTCAGCCTGATGCGTCGATCCTAACATGACAACTCTCAAAATATGTCTCAAATGAAATGAGATTTTTTAAATATATTTTTTTTAGTGGTCACATTTTATGAATAAATAGGTATTAGAAACATCAACTGACACAAATTTGTCCCGCGGGCCGCAGGTTGAGTACCACTGCGTTAAAACAACAAAACTTTTCAATATTCAGTCATGATTTCAAAACTGTATGGCGTGAGTGAGAGTTTGCAAATTCTGGTTGCAAAGAGAAATGCGTAAAATAAATACATTTTAGAGCCTTTTTAGTCATAATGAGTTGAATTCTTTTATAAACACTGTTTTGATTACTCTGAAAATGTAGAAATAAGCTGCAACTATTATTTACAAATTGTATAATTTCGTCGTCATGGGAAGTTGTTCAGAGTATCGCTAAACTCTATAGAGATAATTTGTAGCGTTTTAAGCATTTTATACTAACGAACACGCTAAAAATGAAAATGATATGATATGACAAGTTTATGTAACATGAAACGTAAATATTGATCAACCATAACAAACAACATTTGATTAATTTTCCATTCAATGTTGCAAAATCTGCGCTCTAATTCTTTGTATCAATCTATCTTATCATCTGCTATCACAACACATTTGATTAATTATATTAAACGATTGACAGTTGGTAAATTCTATTTTTAACTCAAGAGATTAACCTTCAGCCAGTAGCAGTTAGAAATGGCGCCAGACAGTCTAGGAATCAAACAATCATTCATTGAAATGCGAATCAGATTTAGTGACGTCCGCTGTTGACATACATAGAAAAGTTCGCTCAGCAGACAGTTTAAAACTTTTCGTACGACGGGAAATGGAAAATAAATTTAATCAACGCCCACAAGTTGCAATGGAAGTTTTCTATGTTCTAAGAATTACGTTATTTTCTTATGCAGCATTTACCTGCTGACGTAGATAAATATCAATTGAAGTCAATAATCTCGTAATTGATTTTCCATGGATACGCTTTGATTGATGCTATGCTATTATGCATCTTACCGGGAAAATCGAATGATTGACGGCTTTGTATAGATGCATGTTAGTGGATGAATTTCGCGATAAATTTACCTCCATACCGAGAACTCCCCACCTGTAACCGTTTAGAGGAGTTTAATTCTTAGAATATTATTATACACACGTCATTATAAAAGTAACTGGGTTTTTAATTCAAATCACAACCGTGTGATCTGATTTTAGCGTCCTAAGGAAAGGGGGGGGGGGGGGGGGGAGGAGGGGCGCACATGTCCCCTGGAATCCCACAAGCTGCCATAATAAAAAAATGAAGTTCGATACAAAATTTGTTGGAGATTAAAGATTACTCGTTCTTTTTCTAGGTAAATTAGTTATTTCTTTTTTCCGTCTCATGATTAGTTAGTATCTAATTTTTGTCAAAAGATACAATCGCAAATTCTGCAGATTTTAAATTCACAGAAGATGATTCAAACTTGTGGGCTGTGCATAAAGGACGTCACGCTTCAGGGGGGAGAGGGGGGGGGGTGCACCAGTATGGGACACAGTGTGACAGGGGGGAGGGGGGGAGTCTGGAGGCAGTAGGACGTCACGTTTTGATGTAGATATTTACAAGCATTTTAAATTTCAGTTATGTCGGGACCGAAAATTTCGCTAAAAACGATAAATTCTAATACATTTTACAGTCAAAAATATTCTATTTAAGGGGGGGTAGAGATAGATTTGTGGCGTCCTTTTAGGGGGGGGGGGGGGGGGGGCTCGAAAAGTGTGACACAGAGTGGCAGGGGGGTGGGGTGGGGGGGGGGGGGGGAGTCAAAATATCCCATTTTTAGCGTGACGTCCTTTATGCACAGCCCCTTGATTATGAGAATTATTAGGTATGTCAATTTAGGAACAACTAAAACCTCATACTAAACCCTCTCGCTTCCATCCTTAGACGAAATAATCTACTCTTCCACCCAACAATCTGTTGCAACTTCACAGTAAAAAATCCGTATTTTCGTGTCGACCAACGCAATAGCTCGCCGCTTTGCCTCGTTTCAATCTTGAAGGATGCCAAGAAGGAAAACGACGCCTTCGCGTTGGCGTCGTCCTCAGACCACTCGTCGCGACGCCAAGCAGTCTGAATTACAAAATTACGAACTAATTTATTATCCATCTGGCTGCTAGTTTGTCGGTTGTCCCGAGTCACGCGTGTATATTTACACGTGATGGGACCGAAGATTTGGATCTTCGCCCGAAGTCCAAGTCCTTTCGCTCTCAACACCACAACAAAACCGACAAAGACACTAAATTTACCACTTCGTCACGCGTTTCCCAGAATGCAGATGATATTGGGGTTACTTCATTGAGGATGTAATGGTTGGAAATAGAATATACTCACTTTGTAATTAAATCACTTGCCTTGCTGCTAATTTCATCGATATATTCTCTGTTTTTCTTCAAGTGTCAGTATTTCAATTCAGAACCGTGATTTAGTCAAAAGAAATGATTTGGCCAATGTGAATATGAATTTGATTATAGGGGTTATGACTAATTACGAGCATGGTCCATGGGAGGGGGGGGGGGGGAGGCGTTTGCTCCTCCGCCATGGAATTTTACAAACATATCAATACGGAAAATACTCGAAAAAAAATAAAATTCTTATTAATTTTAAGTAGGAAAATACTGCTCAGACTAAAAAAAATGTTTCGTAGACAAATTGATTCTAATTTCAATGATGATTAGTCATTTTGTTCAAGTTTGGCGAGTTTAAATACGATTTTCCACAATAACATATTTTTTTTGTATACTAGGCATTCCGGTACAAAAAGAGGGATGAAGATTTCTCTGATCGCAATAAGTTTTAGAATACATATAAAATTTATCTGGGATTTCAAATATCTACCTAAATGAAATCAAACGAATTTAAAAACATAACCTTGATGTCGATGCTGTGAAGAATGGATGCTGTGTTGCTTCACAGAGATGAAATTCAAATAGTTGCAATTTGCGAGCACCTGAAGGACGAAGCCATGGATAGGTAATGTCAGGACGAATCAAGCCACCTGCTGACCTGACGCAAGTGCAATTATATTCCATTCCGAGTTCAAGATTCAAGTCTCGTGATGATGAGAAGGTTGCAGAGAACAAAGCTTGCAACATTGCTTCTTCTTCATGGGAAACACATTTTTATTGTGTAGATAGAAAACCGATTAAATAATGTGTACGGCAATCTCTATCTCATCTGACATCACAGCTGGCCAAAATTTAACAGTGGACAAAATGTTTGCAGTAAATAAGTAATCAACAAAATTAATCAACAAGATTAAATTAGTATGTTTTTCCAAAGAACAATATTTCTGTTAGTCCTGCATTTCTGTTATAGTTTCTATTGTATTTGTAGTTTTAATCTGTAGGTACAAAAGAAAGCAATATCAGAGATTAATTTCTAGTAATGGTAATTTTGTTTAAATGTCCAAAGAAATAGAGCCATTTATGTAGATTCTACTCCACGACTCTCGTATAAACCATTACCTACCAATGCGCAAATGAAGTCCGCAAACCGTGCAGTGGCGGCGCTACGGGGGGGCACGGGGGGGGGGGCAACTGCCCCCCCAAAAACTTGGCTTGCCCCCCCGGTTGCCCCCCCACTTGACGACTCCCATATATGCACACTATACCTGGCAAAAATAATATAAAATCATAATTAAATTGCAACTACAATAATTATCCAGATTAAACCTAAAAAGCATAAAGTTATACCAATGGTTATACCATGGACGACACTTTTACTTTTCCCAACACCTTTTGTTTTAGAATAGAAACGTGAATTTTTTGCACGTGTGGCATTTCATGCCCCTCGCCTTTCTATACTGTTTTCCTGAGGAAGCATTCTATGATTCTTTCTTATATCGTGATAAAACCTGCACAACGATAATTTTTATATACTAGTGAACCCAAGGGCGTATTCAGGGGGGCGGCGCAGCCCCCCCCCACCCCGAAATCAGGGGTTATCTAAAAAAATATGCACATTTAAAATAATGTGTGAAAAAATAACTTTATAAAATAGACAGATCATGTCAAAAACGTTCCAAAATGGCTAGAATTGAATTAAAATTCCAAAAATTTTCCGGGGCTAATCGCCCCGGACTTACATGTTTTCATTGAAGATATTTGACTATTCTTAAACCTCTTGGACCAATTTTTGAATAATTTGTAATTTATAATTCCCCAAAATAGCTATACACTTCGATTCAAAATTGCACCTAAACGAATGACCTTGATCCAAAATTTTTTCAGGGTCTGCGCCCCCGAACCCCTTTCTTCCACTGTGGTTTTCAAAATATTAGTAATGTCCCCTCCCCCGAAATTTCATCCTGGATACGCCCTTGAGTGAAAATGTATTTTGTGGTTTTGCTGAACCCTGTGGTGAGGGGGGGGGGGGGGGGGGGGGTGTCATGATTTTGGTAAATATGCCGACTTTTCGCTTTGCCCCCTCAAGTAATTGCCTTGCCCCTGCTCTGCCCCCCCAACGATTATTTCCTGGCGCCGCCACTGAAACCGTGGAACTTTGAAGTTTGAAGGTGTCTGTGTAGATGTCTAGAAATAATGCTCGCTCAGAGGTTAATGCAGGTGGCTTCGTCCAAGAGTTTGTAGTAGAAATAAACAATGTGTAGAAATCTGAAGCGCAGAAGTGAAGAGACAGAGACAAATGATGCGAGTTCTCGGGATAATCAAAACCAATGGATGATCTCCAACTTGGACGCTATTTAATTTTAGACGTTTGAAAGAGTTCAGCTCTGAGAAAATAGCCATCTTCTTCGTCGTCGATTTAGTTCTCTAGTTGACTTCATTACCAGGAAAATGAAGACACTATTTTATTCTGTGAGTGCGCCATCTCAGAATAATTGAGGTAGCCAATTTTGATTTAAAAGAGCCTATTACCTACAAAATTTACCTGGGTATGTATATTTTACTTGATTGTCTGTAATGGTCTGTAAGAGCAATCCTATACATTGAACCATGATATTGAACTTATATTAATAAAGCAAAATAAATATTTAAGCAAATAATAAAAAAAAATACTTATGAGCTATTTTATTACCAAAACTTGCTTGTGTATTATTTTGTCACTTTTTGATGTAATAAAAGCTTTGATTTTTCTCTATTTCTTAATTTTCTTTACTTTACCAGAAATTTCTTATGCTTTAAATAGGTACAATTCAAATTTTTACATTTTAAAGTTTTCTTTAGCAAATCAATAGAATAGATGCAGTTTTCTGTATCAAGTAACATCTTTATGACACTTCAACTGGCATTTTTTTTAACAGGTATGATTTATATTCGAAAAATAGTGTAAAAACAAATTTTTAGATATTCGGCGTCGTATACAATTTTATTTTTGATTGGGGTTATCTATCAATTTTATGGTCAATACGGAAGCAGTGAGTAATATTCAGAACTATTATTTCAGCCGAAGAGGTTTTTTGGTGAAAGATTGAATACATGTGTGTATAAAAAAAACCATCCCTGGTGGGGATCGAACCCACGACCTTTGGATTAGAAGTCCAACGCGCTATCCTCTGCGCCACAGGGACGAACTGGAATTCCGACCGAAAAAGACCAATAACTAGTAGGGCGACCCAGATTGAATGAATTAACACTTAAAATAATAATAGGACGCAGTATTGTGCCTAAAATTTAATTTCAATTTGTGTAGTTTACCTCCCCGGGGCAAATCTCCGCGATAGATCGAACCACTGCCATTGAAATGTGCCTTATATTTCTAAATAGAAGGCTGTGAGTATTTAGTTAATTTTCCTACAGGTGACAGCACTGTGCAGATGTCCGCCGGGCGCCGGTCAGTCAGTCGCTTTTTGTTTGTTTACATCGAGTTTGAAAATGTAGGCGAGGTTTGTGAGGGCCCCCAAAAAATCTGGTTAATGCTGATCAGCATGTAGTCATCAGTTTTAGGCAACATGCTAAATTATTAGTGCCTTATCAAGTTACCAAAAAAACATAATCATGTCTCACAATAATTTTCCTGAATTTCTTCGAGACCCCGACAAGCTGTCATCAGACGAGTTCTGTCAAAAACTATGCCAGTGGTAAATTTGTCAATATTTATTTCTCATGGTTGCGTTTTATTATTTAAGTGTTAATTAAAGATTATTTTTGCAGGTTTAAGGAACAAGGTTTGATGGCGGAGCTCAGGGCACATCTACGAGCTCTCTTAATAACTGCACTGAAGGGCTCGGCGCTTGGACCGCAACCTCCACTGAAAGCAGTTTCTCCGAAAGTCCAATCCCTTAATTTGTTGATTGCAGAATTTTTAATGCAGCAGCATTATCACTATAGCCTGTCCGTGTTTACTAGTGAAGCCCCATTACAAGAATTCTCTGCATTTGCGGGAGGCAGCTCAAGATCGGCACCAACTACGC
Source organism: Leuctra nigra (assembly GCA_934045905.1). Classification (NCBI taxonomy): domain Eukaryota; kingdom Metazoa; phylum Arthropoda; class Insecta; order Plecoptera; family Leuctridae; genus Leuctra; species Leuctra nigra. The sequence goes on from OW203764.1 coordinate 26,648,647, forward strand.
GGCCTGTATTTTTACTTCGGGATGTTCAAGATATCTTGCAGTCACTAGGTCTTCCTCCTGACTCAGAGGAAAGCATAAGAATAAGCAGATTATACCAAGATAATGAAGACCGTGATAGTCTACTTACCTGCATATTCCGAATTCTTCCAGCTTTTACTTGTACACCCCATGTTGATCAGCGAAAAATAAAAAACAATGTAACGGAAGAGGTGGCGAGGGTTGAAGAGAGTGACAAGAATATCCTCACAACCAAGTCTTCAAAACAGGATCTAGAATGGACTGGTGAAATGTTCAACACTGAGATACCAAAAATTCTTACCCAGTGTAATATGAAAATGGAACATGCTCAGCAATTGCAGGATCAATTAAAAAGGTTTCTAGAATTAGAGGTTAGCAGAGTTCGTAAAGAAGAAGAGGTAAAATACCAACAAGAACTTGTATCCAGAGAAACCAACATTCAGATTAGTTTGAAACAACGAGATGGGCTCTTCAGACACCTTATTGATGAATCTCAAACTAGAATCGAACACGAGAAAAATTATGTCAAGAAAAGTCGTCAAGAGATGAATGAAATAGCAATTGATATGCGACGCAGTCATGAGCAAATGTCAAAAAGGTTTTCAGCGCTGGAGGTAAGATTTCTCTTTGACTTCAAAATTAATTCAATACCTGCTGGGTACCTACCTGCACTTCCCACTGTTGCTAGATATTATACACCTAATTATTGTGTAATGAAGATAGAAGGAAAGAGAGAAATAGTAGGTACCTATAGAATGATAGAAGGAAATAAAATCAAGAAAGATGATTAGTAGGGGTGTTCACGATTACGATTTAATCAAATCGATTAATCGATTATGACATTCAAAACGATTAATCGATGTTAGAAAAAAATAATTGAATTATATCAATTTGAATTTTTCGCCTTGAAAATGTTTGCAATTTACAACATCTAAAATGACTGCCTTCATTCTGTCAACATTTTTCTTTGTGTGCGTAATATTTGAGTGATAAATTCATGTTTGTGTGTATTTTCCCAAGTTTCAGTGTGTATTTCTCATTCGCATTACCAAGTGATGATTGAATGAATTACGGCACAACACATTCATTTCAGTCTTTGAAGTACAAATGAATGACTTCCCGGACACATTTCATTGTTGAGGTTAATATTGCCGTAAAAGATGATGATGACCACCCTGAACATGATGACATCTAGTTATATCAATACGATTAAATTCAATTATTTAATCGTTAAAATACAAAATCGAATTAATAATCGATTTAAATTAAATAATCGTTGAACACCCTTAATGATTAGTCACTTTCTTCTTCTATCTTGGCCTTACAGGGCTGTGCGCCCTATTGCCTCCACAACCTTTCCTACTTGACCAGGTCCATTGCGTCTCTCCTCCAATCTGCCACTCCTAGGGTAGTGGCGTCTTTGACCACATTGTCCGCCCATCTTCTCTTAGTGATTAGTTTCTACTTTCTATTACCTAATTAACGTATCTTATTTGTCCAGGAATGGGGAGAAGCTCTACGAGCAAAAGAGCTGGAGTTGCAGGAGCTTAAACATCGAGAAGCTCTGCAGTTAACTGAAAAGAAGAGTCAACTCCAACTTCAGCAACGCCAGCTGGACATGGAGCTGAAAAGGTATTACAATATTTGTTCACATTGAAGTAGGGAAGGACACAAAGATGCACGTACTTCAGTAAACGTGCACACTCTCTCCCCTAATGCAGTGATTTATCATCAGATGTAAGGTAAATTACTGTAACAGCCCATATATCCGTGCTGTGCCAGTAAATTTAGTATTGAAGTTGGGAGGCATCATACCATTCACTAAAATTTATTTTAATTTATGTATATCTTCATTATCTTTCATTTAAGGGCAACATATTTTATTGTGGAAGCATTGTAATGTTGGGTGTGCTAGAACTGAGGCTAGACCTAGAGGGCTGGGCAGTTCAACTTCTCTCCGGTAGGGCCAGAGACTAGATCTTATCAGGGCACATTAAGACGGCTGGGTAGTGAGTTTGACCTTGAAGAGTTTTTTAATCGATTTTTATCAATATCTTTTACCAATGTAATTGTTAACAAAATAGGGCTATGTACGCGTATTCAGAACAGTTCAATAATAATTTCATAGTTTGGAATAAGTTATTAGGTTTATTTTGTCCAACAGATGTTTAGAACCCGAAAATTAGTAAAATTATGGTTCTAAACATCTGTTGGACAAAATAAAACTGATAACTTATTCCAAACTATGAAATTATTTTCGTTGAACTGTTCTGAATATGCGTACAAAGCCCTATTTTGTTAACAATTACATTGGTAAAAGAAGATATTGATAAAAATCGATTATAAACTCTTCAAGGCCACGCTCACTACTCAGCCCTCTTAAAGCTGCAATTCAGAACTTTGCTGGAGTGTGAATGAAAAGCAAAATTGTTTGAAATTAGGTAGTACCTTGTAGGTAGCCATCTACATTTCAAATATTTATTTAGAATGCATTGATCATTATATTATTTCTATCATCATTCTACCATCCTATCATAATTTTAGTGAAATAAGTAATGTATTTAATTTAATGGTTCTATCCTTAGGTTGCATGAGGAGCAGGAGGATTTGTACGCAATGAAACAACAAGCTATGGAGGTGAATAAAGGTCTGCAGGAAGCCAGACAAAGTGAGTCAGAAGAATCTCCGATGATCCTCCGCCTTCAACAGGAGTGCGCCACACTTCGTCGCAAGCTGGAGTCAACAAGGCATTTACTAAGAATACAATCAGCAGAGAATGTAAATGAGGAAAGGTCCAAGCAAAAGAATGAAGTAGGTGTTAATGATGTCTCACAATTCCAGCAAGCGTTGGTAGCAACAGAGATCTCGCGCCAATTGCAAACCGAAAATTGCGAGCTTCATGCTAGAATTCGGCAACAGGGCAGAAGAATCGAAGAATTGACAAGTCGTGCTGCTAGATTAGTCCTTGAACTAGAAGATGCTAACACGGCAATCACATTGTTGTCTCGCAGTGAATTCCAACGGAATGGGTTGTCAAATCCAAACTCAAGAGAAATGGTAGTTCCGCGTCCTCCTCCTCCTCCTCCCCCGCTTCCACCACAGGAATTTCACGAGGCAGGAGCCGGCGAAGTTTCGTACGTTGAGCGCGAACAACTGCAGTCGACACCGCAGCGAACCCCAGCCAGCACACGGAGGAAAGCACCCAAGAGGTTGGTCGTTTACAATCAGAGTAGCTCTGAAGAGGGAAGTCCCACCGAAGAAATGTTACAAGAAGCTAGAAGACGCTTGAGAACACTTGAAGAAGAGAGCGAAGCTGTAGACAAAAGGTTTTGGGAGTTTCGGCAAAAGCAGGCAGATATCCTTGGAGCATCTACATCGAACACGTTCCATCCACCTTCTGTTCCATCGACATACCCGTCCCTGCCACAGCAACACAAGAGAAATCAAATGCCTGCTTCGTACAGCTTCCATTCACAGTACGAGACAAGCTTACCATCATACACTCGACTTAACCACCGACCGTCTCTGTATCAGCAGGTCGTCGAAGCAAGTACTCATTCCCGCACAAGCCGCATGACTGATCTGTTTCATTCATCTTCCAGTGACAGCGCCAGTCCATATGTATTCCCAAATCAAACATCCAAGATAAGAGGACTTGACTCACAAGACAACAGCATCTCTCAATTTAGATTCTTAGCAGGAAATATCAGCCATGACAGACATCCGTCGGCACCCACCGTAACTCCGCCAGCATTTTCATCACCATCTATGCAATACAGTCCAGCTTCAAGTCATCTCTATAACAACTTGATGCAACCAAACATAGGCCTGGTGACAACTGGAATGGGAACAACGTCTGTCTACATTAGTCCACAGGTCTCATACTTTGCCGAAAATTCACAAGCTACACCACAAATAAAATTAGCAAAAACAGATGAAAAACACAATCAGGAAAATCACGTACTTGATGGTACACTAGAAGAAATACAGGTGCCTGTAGAGAAAGTTAAGAAAAAGTCCTCAAAAGTACATTTTGCTTCGGAGGAGTGCAGCTTGCTGTTTGCAAATGCTAGCACTGGCACACCGCAGATTTCCCCATGTCCCTCAGAACTGAGCTGCCCGTCTGTGGAATCGGTTACGCAAGTCAGTGACAGTTTGCCTCCTTTGTCCATCATTCCAACTCTTTCAGAGATTGCAAGGGAGGGTGAACAACTCTTAGTACCTCTGGCGAGACCAGATTGCCAACTCGAAGCCTCGGGTGTTGTGGATGCGTTGAGCAATATGCCAGTCGAAGAGCCAAAGAACGATGAAGAAAGAAGCAAGTTGCTGTCAAACATTACTCCAGTGGATGCTCTAAACAATCTACACAACTCGACTGCTTTGCAGGTGCACTTGTCGGGAATTGGTTCTCTGCCTCAACTCGAGAACATATCCATATCCAGCATCGAGGTCAGCAGCGAGCAACCGATATCTGTGGCAGGTGACGATGGGAGAGGAGAAGAAAGTGACGATGACTTTTATTCTTGATTGCACTTTTCTTAATAGGTAATTTTAGTCAATACTTTGTTAGGAAACATCATAGAGTGGTTTATAAATAAATTTGTTAACAAAGAGTTGTGTAGTAGAATATTATTTTATGTTAAGTGCACTTTTCCATCCATCACAAACAATCGGACACAAACGAATAGTTTATTTAGTTACAATCGATAAATCATAATGTGTTTCATTAAACTACACTAAATTTGCAATAAGAAGATAATTACAATTAGATTTACACAGGAATTCAATTATATTAAATAGGTACCTATACTAGATACTCAATTGTTTGAAGCCATTTCAAATTAAATATGCACTTTTACCTATTGTTCTTTCTACTTAACTTCGGAAGTTGTTTTTTCTTCTTTTTATGAGAATCTTTTGAAGGTTTGGAGGTAGTTGCTACAGAAGAAGTATCACTTTTCCCAGATATGCAAGCCACTGTTGACCCTGGCTCATCATGGCAACTTCTTGTCGCTTCCAGAGGTACTGTGTCAATTGGTGAATAATTAGTACTTGTAGGTGGTATCGAGTGGTTGGAGACTACCATTGAGGTTTGAGAATGTATAGATTCAAGAGTATTAGAAATCGTATCAATACCAATCTCTTTTGCTACTTTGTTTGGTGTCCCATAGAAAAGCCAGCCCAACCACGACTGCTTTTCTTCGACGACTGGGTGCATTGATGGCTGGGATTGTCTCTCTGCTAATTTGTAAATGATTTCTGCTGATGGTTTGCTTGTGGTGTCCACTTTTATTTCTGTAGAATTTTCTGAATATTGTGACTTGGAACGTCTCAGATCGGTGACATCTGTTTGCCTCTTGGATAGTCCATTATCATCTGTAGGCTGAGGTTCCATGGGTTGTTTTTGCTGTGGATACATTGATTGAGAGGATTTTTCACCAAAAGATAACCAGTTGAAGAACGATCTAATATCATTTTCCAGTTTGGGTCCTTTTATCGATTGCAAACTAATATCGGGTGTTGCATTAAGCGCTTCCATAATGATCGTTTCCCTACTTGATCTTGTTTTCTCCGGTGCTTTTGGTGACCTAACTATTTGCTTATTACTTTGGGATGATTCCGGTTCCGAATCTCGTACAATCGATTCATTTCTTTTTGAAACTCGAGGAGGTCCAAACAGTGATACGTTGTCTGGTTTAGATTTTCTTGGATTCTTTGATCTTTCGTTGGATGGTTTATGTTTTTGTATTGTTTGAGGTCTCGATGAAGGAATCTCTTTTTTCTTGTTGAAGGTCAAATTGGAAACATTTGTTGGGGAGGTTTGTTTTTGAGGACGCTTTAATGGTTTTATGGGTTCTTTGCTCTTTGCACGATGACTTTGTGGACTACGATGGAACATAGATTTAAAAGGATTCCGAGAGCTCTTCCCTTTGTTTCTATGAACTTCATTTACTGCTTTAGGTTTCTCCTGTAAGGGAAACCTTTTCTGAAGTGACGTACGATCCGTTGAAATCCTCTTTTGCTCTTTTGGGACTGAGCCATGAGCCAAACGATTGCTTTCCTTTGCCTTGCCAATTTGACAGCAATCGGATTCTCGAGACTGGGATGCTTTATTGAGTGTTTGAGAATTATCACAAGGTATGCATTGCCCCATCTCTTCTTTGGCACATTTGTGATCTTGATATGTTGGCTCTGGGCTCTGTGTTTGTCTTTGTGTTTGCTCTTTGTCAACTTTATGATCTTGATATTTGGATTGTTGACCTTGGATCTGGCTTTGAGCAGAAGTGGACTCATGTTCTAACTTACTTTTTGAGGAGCTGACATCAGACGAGTAACTTTCATTGAAGTTTGAAGATGTTCTTCTCAAGCTCTTCCGAGAGTTACCAGGATCAAATAAAGTGATGACAAGAGGACCTGAAGATCCGACAGAAGTTTTACTTTTTTGGTTGCTTGAAACTGATAGTTGTACTGAAATATTGCTTTTCTTGGCCTTTCGCAATCGCTGTGATTCAACATCTTCGTAATCTGTTACATTATATCTCGCTTGATTTTTATCCAAAGGGCTATATATCCCTGCTTTATTTGCAATTGTGTATCTAGACAAACTACTGTCTGAAGAACTTTCTTCCGAAGTGTTGTTATACGCCTGGAGGAATTTTCTACCCAATGGCCTCTGTACTTCTGACGATTGGTTTGTAATTGTGGGAAGATTGCTACAAGGTGTACACAGGGATGATTTGTCCTCAGTCAATCTTGACACCAGCGGACGTTCTAAAACATCGGTTTTCTTTGCTTTAGGAGTTTGCATCATATTGGATTCTGCATACTGTGATATTTTACCTACTACATGACAGTGATCAGAATTGTTACATTCTCCTCTCTTATCTGTACATTTGTGCCGTTCAGTTCTCGATGGTTCATATCTAGAGGCATCATTCACAGGACAGCAGGAATAATCGTATGATGATGTCTGTCCTCTACCTTTGGAAGGGTCCATATTTTTGTTTGAACATTTCATTATCAAATTTGTCTTTTCTACAATAGGATGATGTGCATCAAAGGAAGCACGCGCATCATTTAATGAAGGTGATGATTTCTTTCTACGACATCTTGTCGTTATAGAACTATTAGAAACATCTTCCTTTGTCCTCTGTTTTGGTCTCGGATTGACTTCTTGATTTTGGAGGATTATTTCTTGGGCAAGACAGCAATCAGAAGGGGCCAACTGAGTACATTTGTTTTGTCTACTAACAGACATATTTATTTCCTCTGTCCTATGTTTTGGTTTCGGATTGACTTCTTGATTTTGAAGAATTTTTTCTTGTGCAAGATGGTTATCTGAAGGGACCAACCGGGTATATTTGTTTTGTCTACTAGCAGAAATATTTCTTTCCTTTGTCCTATGTTTTGGGCTCCGATAGACTTCTTGATTATGGAGGATTTTTTCTTGTGCAAGATGGTCTTCTGAAGGGGCCAACCTGGTATATTTATTGTGGCTGCCAGAAATATTTCTTTCCTTTGTCCTATGTTTTGGGCTCCTATAGACTTCTTGATTATGGAGGATTTTTTCTTGTGCAAGATGGTCTTCTGAAGGGGCCAACCTGGTATATTTATTGTGGCTGCCAGAAATATTTCTTTCCTTAGTCCTATGTTTTGGTCTCCGATCGAATTCTTGATTTTTGAGTTGTTTTTCTTGTGCAAGATGGTTTTCTGAAGGGGCCACAGGGGTGTATTTGTGTTGATGGTGAATAGAAATATTTCTCTCCCTCGTCTTGTGTTTATGCTTGACATCTTGAGTTTGGAGCATGTTTCCTTGCGCAAGAGAGCAGTCAGAAGGGGCCCAGTGTGTACATTTGCTCTGGCTGATATGTGCAACATTTCCTTCCTTTGCACGGGGATGTGGATGGGAATTGGCAGAGTAATTGAAAGGGGAAAATATTATTGACTTTCCCCTAACATGCGCATTGCCTTTTCTTCCTTGATTCTTCTCCTCTTTATCGAGATCAAACAAATTAATCATGGATTTTTCTGGTATGCTCTCTAGTTTCCCAGACACAGGTTTCTCTTTATTAGCATCAAACAAAGCAAAATTAGCTTTTTCTGGTATGCTTGTTCGTTTCCCGGGCTGAGATTTGCCAGATTTTTGCATGCTATAAATATCTCTTGAAGGCTTACGTATTCCTTGCAGACTCCTCTTAGGTTCATCGGACGATGTATTATCACTCGTAGATTGTTCACTACACCCACAAGAATATGGTGTACTAGCTCTTCTTGCAGGCACATATTCAGTAACAACCAGCATACTATGAATTGATGTTATAAATACCACTTTCGTTAAGATTGAAGATGTGTATTCTTCAAGGATTATATGCATTGTTGGCCGGTAAGGATGCGAAATAACGAGCAATTGTTCTGCAGGGGGTTGAATTATTAGCAAAGGGACTCTCCAGATTCGAGACACAGCTTCTTCACCAATTAAATGCATTATTTGCTGTTCAGGTAAGTTTCGTAAATCAATGACTTTGACGGGGGATGTGTAGGAGTCTTTTGGTTCAGTGATCTTCAGTGCTGACCTTATAACTGGGCACGTAGGCACTTCCTTAATTAATTGCTTTAATGGAGGTTGAGGAATTTCCACAGTTTTATACTTTGACGACACTGCTGGTGCCACAGTCGCTGATGGGCGCACACTCACTGCTGGTGCCACAGTCATTACTGGGCGCACATACGGCTCTTGGGGTAGCATCTCCGAACTAAGCAAGTAATTTATCTCGGAAGGTTGCTCTAGTTTTGCCATTTGTTTTGAGTATAGAATATCTTCTGCTATAAAATTTACCATTTTCCGATCTCTTTGATTTGGCAGTATCCTTGCGGTAGGCAGGACTTTGCATGGTTGTGCCTGGATTTTCTGTGGCGCTTGCGGGACCATCGTTGCACCTTCAGTACGTCGAGTAGGGCTGACTTGAAGCAGCGCTCTAGGTGTGAAAAAACACGGCTCGACGTTAGGATTTAGACTAGTGCTTGGCCGCTGTGTGTTGTATCATCATAATGTTGCGTTAGTGGAGCTAGAACTGAGAAAAAATACAATCTTAATTTTATTACGAACCCAACCAGGTCTCATAGCTGTGAAAATAGCTACACTTTCTGAATGATTGACATTGAATGATTATGGACATGCCATTTAGTTAAGCAATGTTTAAATCTTGGGTGTTGGTAAATCGAAATCAATTGTTACGTGAATGCACGTTCACTAAAAGGATTTCTATAGAAGTTTATGGCAATCTGCAGTATACACTCACTCCACTAGTAAGAAGTCTGCGAAATAAAACGCACACCTCTACTGAGTTTTAAACCCAGATCCTTCGAGTCATTGTACTCTAAAGTATTCAACAGGTGATCTCTGGATTGGAAAAGGGTTATTTAATTTTGCCGTCCCTTACTTTACCTGCGTGCGCACAATGCCCCATTGTTATACCAGCCATCTCTTAGGTTGATATCACTAAAAGCAAAGATATTATGAACAACTCCCCTAAAAGTTTCACAAAATATTGGTTACAAGTCCAATCCAGAGATCACCTGTTGGTTACTTCCGAGTGTCCTTATCGTTCATTATGCTTCAGGCAACGAAGATGTATTATTTTCATTGTTAGCCATGTAAAAACAAAGATTGGTCACTTATCACAATTAGGTTCAGTTCAGATTTAGAGTGTACAGTACTTTAAAAAATATATTGATGATTAATTTTTACCCTCTTTAGACGATTGACTAACTAGTACTAGTGCTAGTCTTAAGTTAGGTCGAGTGTCGTTTCTTTAAAATGTGTTTATAATCTTGACGTAGGTTATTTTGCATTTTGCAATGATCATGATTCATGAGGATGATGTTGGGTGAATGTTGGTAAAGAGGTGGTTGTGGATTACTATTAGTAAGGAACTTTCCGGCATTCGTCAGTTCAACATAAAACTTCGACGATTAGTAAGGAAATTCGGTTCAGAAGACAGATCTGACCGTTCATATGATACTAAAATTTTACATTATCCAACACAATCTGACAGATTTTACAGGTTTAGAGTGTCTGCATTGAGCGCCCGTCACACGCTAGAATGCCCAGCAACCAATGGTGTCTATGCTCACATATTTTTAAAGAGAAGCCAAGATCATCGCTGCTACATTCTTGTGGCTACTCTCTAGTGGGATCAAGGTCACATTGGCTCAAATAAAGACTTCATTGCAATATCAGTCACAATTAAATCAGAACTTCAAAATGTGAGAGTGACTTTTAACAGTACGTCCACGTCATGATCGAAGTCTTTAGTCATCTCATAATTGACTAAAGTCGCATAGAACCGACATTGGATCCAGTTATCCAGTTGGCGCGATTTCCACAGCCAATTGGATTCAATAACTTCCACTGACCATTGATAGTTAATTTAACGTGGCTCAACCAAAAACCAAAAACTATTTACAATTTATTGTCTCCCGAGAACGATCTGCAATTCGAAATTCTGTACCTTAGAGGGAAATACCCGATGTCTATTTCAATACTTCTTGAGGTGAGCTCAAAAATCAATCATCCTGACTCTATCCCATCTTATTTGTAATGGTTTTAGGCCCGGTTGCACCATGTCCCGATAAAGTTAGCGGTAGGATTTATTGGCTGAAACCATGGCAAGAGCCAATGAAACACAGCCATCTAGACCGCTAAAGTGAACTTGAAGTGAACGCTTAATTAACTGAACTTGTTGTTCAATTACTTAACATGATTTCAAAAGTGTGCAGTGCAAAATCGAAAAAATGTTAATTGAAGTGGTACAGAATTGATTGTGTTTGGTAAGAGGTTGAAGATGTGTACAGTGAGATTCAGAAGAAAGCGGTCGGAGTGCCCCTGTGCCAGGCAGTGTGCACAGGGGCACTCCGACCGCTTTCTTCTGAATCTCACTGTACATACACCCTATATTATATTCCGTTACCACACACTAGAGAAACATTTTGGAGGCTGTCATTTTAAGCATTTATTTGGGGTATGAATGTGTGAAGGGATTTATATTTTGCTGTTAAATGTAATGTGGAATACATTGTCTTCATTTAATGACAACCTGAGGGAAAATGGAGGTATTACAGTTTCCTGGGCTTGGTTGGCTTTTTCAAAGACTTTTCTGGTCCAGTTCATTATACTTGATTGTTTAGGTAGTTATTCCGGTTTTACTAAGAATTCTTGTTTCGAGTTCCTTTAATATGTTTTTCATTGTGTAACATTTTTTGGCTTATTTGGAGAACCTTTCTGTGCCATTCGTGTATCCTGACTATTTACCGAGCTTCTTCGCGAACTTGTTTGCGAATTTGTTGGTGACGGATTTGTTGATGGCGTTTTCGCTGTTAGTGAAGGTTTTCGAGATTTTTTGTAATCAGAAAATTTCCGCTTTGGTGAAGATGTCTTTTGTGGCTGAATTATTTTCAGTTGCGCCAGATTGGTCTTTTGTTGACTTTGCTTTACAAGCGGTCTGGTTGGATTTACTTCCGTATCGTCCGGTAGCGCCTGCAGGTGATCATTCGTCTGGCCTTCGTAGAATTTCCGCATTGCGTCGATTTTACCAGTTGGGACATTCTTTTCTGGTATCTTCGGTACTTTGGGAGAACGCAAGTTGATGTCTCTGAGTACTGATCCCCGCGCGGAGCTCTGACTTTTCCGTGGTTGTGTCGCACTCGCTTCTGGCAGTGGCCTGCTGTTCCGTGGTTGTGTCGCACTCGCTTCTGGCAGTGGCCTGCTGTTCAGTGCTGAGTCCTCCAAGCAAGCCTGCAGCAACTTTATATTGATGAGTATTTCCTCACTCACTCTATTCTCCGACGTCTCGGGCAACTCTGTACTTGTGTCTTCTTCCGAATCCTCGGCTCGCTCAACTTCACGGACAGTTGAAACGATTTCGTCGGGAAGCTTGGCACTGATGTGATGGGAAAACACAGCCACGTGTTAGAGCTTGTTGAATGGTGTGTAAAATCAATCATATGTTAACAATAACGTAGTATCAGAAGTCTTGAATTTGGTTCTTGATTACACTTTCAGATATCTCGATTTAGACATTTCATAGCAAAATTTCAGTTACCTACCTAACACTCAAGTACAATTAAATTTCAGTCCCCATATCTTTTGTTAAAAGAACTGGTCATTTTGAAAATAGATAACAATTCATACATTTTAAATTTATCTCAATTAACATTTAAATATTAATTGACATGTATGTAATTCACTATTTCCAGAGTAAGAGTACCTACCTATAGCTACATTCCACTCCAAAGCATATTGTGTAGCTATTTCAATCAATATAACTGAAACTATTTCAAACAATATAAGTAGGTACCTAGGTAACAAAATTTGTTAATTTAAATGTTTTAGATCAGTTAAAACTGTCCAATATCAGTTATACCTATATTGTTCGAAATAGCTACACATGCTTTGGAATGGAATGTAACTACAATTGCACAATTTCAATTGTCAGTTCAGTTGAAACTGTCCAATTTCAATTTCAATTTCATGGTGACATGGGAATGGGATTAACTAACTTTCCTTTAGGGCCGGTATAACCAAAGTTAATCTGAGCCGGATTAACTAAATATTGGACTAAATTGGTGGCACAGCCAATCAGATACCTCAAAATGAGTGAAACAATTGAATTTAATCCAAAAGTTAGTTAATCCAGCACAATTTAACTTTGGTTATTCCGGGCCTTAAGTACACTTAGTTGATAGCTATTTTTATCAGAATGGAATTTAAAAGAAAGAAAATTACAAACAAGTTTTTCCAAATAAAAACCAATTTGGCATTTACAATTTACTGGGGTAGAAGCATAGCAGCCACTAATCCCAAGACGTACGTGTAATTGTTACATTATTACACTTTACAGAAATAAAAATTGCAAATACCATTGATAAATAACTGTTAATTTTTACTTTTTTAAACATTGGATAAATTTACATAAAGTTAAAATATATACAATTAGTAACGTCAACTGATTTGTGAATGTTTGTCCCTCACCTCTCAAATGGCTGTCGAGGGGAACACAGACAACTACTTCTTCGCTCTTGTTCTCTTGATGGTGGGACGTAAGATGGCCGTGTTGCTGAGTAATCCGGTAGCCGCTTGTATGACGTTCCCGAAGAGTCCAACGTGCGAGTTCGCGCGGCGGGATCACAAGGACACTCCACCGAAGGACGAAGACGAGAGAAGGGCTTGAAGACGGGATTCGGAAGCTCCACGCCAGTGGCGTGAGTCACTGGCGTGATGCGTGGAGATGGTCGGGCACAATTGCAGCCAGAATCACCCGATCTGGGATTTAAGGGAAAGTAGAAGGTGGTAGTATGTTCGGAAGGAGTCGAAGGATGTTTCTTATTTGCCAAATAAGATTACACTCATTGCAACATTATGTAATGCTTAAAAAATTACGATTTTTAATTCACTTCCTGTGTATGATGTTTCAACGCAATTCGAACTCCGTCTTTAAACGTAGGAATGCTTTTCTATGCTAGATTACCATACCAAAATCTTCTTAATTAACCACAGCAACACGTTTAATAAAAACAACACAACAACATGAAGGTAAAAAGATTATTTGACCTGGGACAAATAAACCACCCGTTGTATTTTACGTTTTTCGCAATTATAGTCTAGATGTGTCATGATGCCAGGAAAACGTTGGTCATGTAAACACACAAAAATCATATTTTACTCTCACCCCATACCTACTAAGTAGGACATAACAGTATCCCGAGGAAATCAAGTATGTTTACTAAGCGTTTGTAAAAACTCGGTATAAATTAAGACACTTGTATTTTTATGTATGTCACTTCACTGACAAAACGAGTAGTGGATTTATGATGTTGATTGTTTGCACAATATTGGTAACAAAAAGGTTAATTTGAACCATCAAAATATTTCTCAAAGGAATCTGTACATTGGCCACATTACTTAGATTTAAACAAAATAGTATGCTAATAGACTAAAAGATAAACTAAACGCGCATGCCCAATCCGCCATTTTCTCTTCCAGCTATGTGTGACATTCAGGCAAGGCACTTATATGTCAATCGTATAACGATAGTTCAGTAAAAGTTTTAATTTCATCGCGAAATAACAGAAATTGATGCTTACCTCAGTGTCAATATTCAATTACAATCGGCATACTACATTTCAGCACATATTTATATACATTCTTGTGAAAACTAGATGATGACTATTCACCAAAATCACCATTTGACATATCGCATTTCTTTTTATCACGGTCTTCTGAATCTTTTCTGAATGAGCTCATTCAGAAAGGGTTCAGAAGACCGTGATAAAAACAAATGCGTTTGTCAAATGGTGATTTTGGTGAATAGACATCTAGTTTTCACAAGAATGTGTATGAATATGTGCTGAAATGAAGTATGCCGATTGTATTTGAATGTTGACACTGAGGTAAGCTAAGCATCAATTTCTGTTATTTTGCGATGTAATTATAACTTTACTGAACTCATTAAGATTGACATTTAAGTGACTTGGAACATGCGCACTTAAGTGTGGTCACACATAGTGACACGCCCTTTTTTAGTTCGCTTTGAGGGCGCCACTAGTTTATGTTTTGGTCCATTCTTTTGATAACTGAACTGAAAATTAAATTAATAACATTTTTTTAAACTTAAAAATGTCATAAATTCTAATAAGATATCTTGAGATGGCAGCACCGTCAAGACAAGATGCAATGAGATGATTGTCTTACCTGCGACTCTCCTCGCTGATCCGAGCCCGTTCGAACCTCTCGTTGGTGACCTCTCTCCGCAGCTCGGACACTTGCTGTCCGTACTCGCTGGCCTGCGTCTGATACCGCCGCACCTCGGATGATTCACAGTCGCTGCAACGACAACAACTTCATGAACTTCAAGCCAACTGCAAGTTGTCTCAACGAAGGCAAAAGAACAACGCACTTATGTGAGAAGTAACACAATTCACCGAATCTAATAAAATCAAAACAAACACCAGGGAATAAAAGTTATGTAGAAGGCTTTATCATCAGCAACGTATTGAATGATAGAAAATAATGTAATTAGAATCCTAAAATCTTACTAAGTTGAGTTTAGAAGTTGCAGGTTTGTGATACGTACAATGTACCTACTACCTAATGATTAAATTTTCAGACTACATTAGTTACTATAGCTGGTCTACTATAAAAACAGAGTTGATGATACATGTGAATGGCAGTCTAATCGATTAACTGAACATTTCAACTTAGAGGTAATGTGCTAAAATCTCTTGATTTTTCTGTTCCGTGCGAGGAATGTAAACCTTATCATAGTATTAAATTATTGTGCAACGCTTAATTCATAGACACATGACTCGTAAAAATTGCCATATCTATTTCTCTCCTAGGAGATATCATACAATAAGAAAAACATTTTTTTAATAGACAAAGATGTGTGCGTTGAACAAAGTAATACTCACAGCCGTTGTTGCAAGTCGTCGATACGCCGATGCAGTGTAGCAACCTCCGCCTGCAGTTCCTGGTTGTCGCGGCGACCCTCCATGGTCTCTTGGCGACTGACCGCCAGACACTCCTCCAACGAGTTGATGGTCGCTTGGTCCTTGCACAGCTCTGAGCGGAGTCGGATCAGTTCCGAGTCCAGCTGTTCGAGACAATGAGGTAAGGGATGAGAACTCACTCAGTACAAGAAGATTGCTAAACAAATCATTATAGAGCTTTTCAACTAGAATAATGCTTGGTGAATGCGTTATAAGCGAGTCATTAAAATGGATGGAGAATATACTGTTTCATAAAACGTATCTACACCACGCTACACCTACAAGAGACCTCAACTACGGACACTACTTTCAGATTAAAGTACCCATAACATAAGTATAAAGCGCATTATAAACTACAAATCAATTATCCTGTAACTTTCAACCAATCGAGGGAGTTTGCTCAAAAACTACATAAAAGACTGTTGGCATGTGCAAAGTTTCAGATCAATTGGTCGAACAGTGACCTGAGAATTTCCTACAAAACAAACAAAAAATAAAAAACAAACAGAGAAAGCGCTGTAAGAGTACCATAGTAATGCTTGCTTACTTAATTTCAGGATACCATTGAAGATGAGTGCTTTTCTCTTTGAAGTTCATATCAATAATTTACAAGATTCAATATTAATTTGTTTTGATTTGAAACGAAGAGAAGATGTCAAGTAATGTACCTCCATCTTCATGGCATCGCTCTCCGCATGCGCTTCCATCAGGTCGTCCTTCTGACTGTCCAGCTTGACGCAGAGGTCGCGAACTGCCGAGATGTCGGTTTCCAGACGATCCTTCTGCTCCGTCTGAGCGATCAGTCGAGACTCGAGGCACGCGACTGCAGCCGTCAGCTCGGCCAGCTGTGTGTTATCAAAGCAAGTCACTACTACTGGAGAATATTTATTAAGTTTTGGAGACAATCTACAAGGGACCAGTTTGAACAGGGCAACTGAATGAGTGTAGAGCCACTTATTGCATGAAGAACTGTGTTCTTACTTTATTGATACAAACTGATTCATGATTGATTCAATATATCAGATTGGGGTATAGTGATTAATTAGTGCAATTACTAATTAGGGTACTATAAGGTCCAGTTTTTCAATAGGTACTCTGCTAAAACCAGTAATTAAGTTAACACAGTCATTCTAGGAATGTCATTGGTTGTTGCCATGACAATGCTATAACCTAATCAACTGTTTAAAAGTTAGCGGAGTATTGAAAGACAACTTCAAATTCTGAAACTACTTCTCCGACTAAATGATAACATCTATGAGAACACATGATTATTTAAGACTTATTACAAAAAAACATTTGTATGGACACTTTGGGAATACAGTGAAGTAATGATATATTAAAATACTCTGCTATGTATCGACTGAGAGTCAAGATGTTCCGCCCACCTGCTCCTCGTATCCCGCCAGCATGGAATCCTTGGCTTCTAACCGCAGCTCCAGGTCGGTGAGCCGATCCTCGGCTTTCTGCAGACAGGTCTTGGCCTCCTCAGCTTCGTGGCCGAGACTGTGGTTGTTGGTCTCCAGCACCGTCGCCTCGAGACTGAGGCTGCGGAAGTGGTCCAGCAGCTCGGTCCGCTCACATTCCTGCATCCAACACATCTCTTGTCAACACCCGAGACAGTACAATCAAGTCAAGTCAGTACAAATAACAAGTAGAGTGGACTTATAGAACCTAATATAAATCCATGTGTCACCTATCACCTAAACTATAACTCCTCCCACTTTTCATTGCCCCACACTCAGGGGCTAATACCATATTCAATATCGCAACTTTTTCTGATCTCAGAACTCTTACTGGAAGAGAAAAAAATTCTTAAAAACGCCCTCAGTTCAATGCTGAACTGATAGTTAGATATTTATTTTTTATGTAAGCAATAAGCATGTAAGTTTTGTATCACGTTAGTTTGTCAAAAGTTGGCTAAAGGGAAATTGATCACAATTTTAAATTATAGGGAGGAGAGATGGGGGAGTTGAATTAAAGATGGCGACGTTGACTTAGTTTATGTAAAGAGAAGAATTCCATATTTTGTAATGAGATTTTGTCATAAGCTTTATACATATTGCTATTCTGCCAGCAATTGAAAATAGTTGTAGAATCGCAACCCAGGGCTAACCAAAGTGTTTGTCTTACCTTCTGGTTGAGCAGTTCTTCCACGCGCCTGACTTCAGCGACGTACTCCTGCAGCTGTCTCTTGAGGTTCTCCACCTCGCGCCGCGACTGCTCTAGTTCGTGCTGCGCGAGCCGTACGTCGTGCGTGGCCGCCGTCAGGTCGTCGCACAGCCGCCGGTTCTCGCGCAGCGTCGTCTCATTGGTGCGTTGCGCGGTGCACAGGTCCTGGCGCAGTGCCTGCACCTCGCACTCGCAACGCCGCGCAGCTTGCTCCTTGGCGGCATTCTCTTCCAGAACGATGCTGCAAAGTAATCGTACATCAGCAACACATCCTCATGCAAACAGATTTGCGGAATGAGACAAAATACCTGCTCAGAGTTCTTAAGCATCTATTACAATTAAGGTGGCTCATCCAATCGGGCATGGTCTCAGATTTTCATAATTTTTTGTCTACTTATTGATAATCATGCCATACACAATCCATGAAAAATTAAACACTTCTCGTGTCTAGTTTCTGAGATAAATTGAGTTTTCTTCCTCATGTTATCTTATCACACGTAAGTAAAATCTTGTCACATTTAGGCTAATAATGAAGATCTAATTTTTATGTAGTCCCAACTTTGATAATTTTTTTTTATAGATATATGTATATCCTATTAGTGAAAAAATTTAAAACAATACCAACGTGTGCTATTTTAGAAGTTATAAACTAAAAACGCAATGATTTTCCTATACCTCCTGTGTTAAAGTTTTGTTCATTCTCGGAAGGCAATTATTTGAAACCTCGCTGGAAGACAGGAGTTGCAAGTTAAATGACATTTTATGATTTGTTTATACTTAAATATAGTTGAAATGTAGGAATAAGTAATTCATGATGGTAATTTCAAAAAATAAATATTTTGGAATGTTCAATCGGTTGAGCCATGTTAAATTGAGCAGCCCATTTTATCAACAAATTAAAAACTTTAATTGGACTCTTCCCCGAGAGAAGCACACATGGACTATTTCCATTGGTTGCTGGAACTGCTATTTTTCTGATTACTGTACTCTCCACTGTATTTGCAGTACAACTTCTAATTTTTATTATTATGGTAAAAATAAAGGTAAATTATGGTAAATTTTAAAGATGGATAATTATCTTTTCTTATCAATTAAATAATAATACATTTTCAATTATAAGTATGCCCTGTCACAAGACTTGATCTTATAAGGGTACCTATACAAATATTGTACCTACATTTTATAGCAACTGTAAACTAAATGAAAAAAATAAAGAATCTGAATCTGAATCAGTTTACTTAATTAATTCATTACAGATGACCAAGTTCATCAACACACACACAATTCGTTTTGAGCATCTTGTGATAGGGGCAATGTTTCTCAAATTCAAGGACAAATTTCTTGGAATGACAATGAATCGTTACAATCATTCTTTTGGTATTCTGAAATCATCAGTATTTTCACAGACATGCAATGAATCTATAAATAAAACGAAAGTGTCACCATGTCTGAAATTCTTTGCCTCAATGTCAAGTGAACTTCTATCGACAAGGAACATTTAATTTGAAACCCATTAACTGAATAAAATCGTCGGTGCATGTATGTCACATACACTCGGATAATTATGCATATCAACAAGTAAGTTTTCCCTTGTGTACTGAAAACAAGTCGCTACCGTGACAGTTGTTCTGAAATGAAATGTCACACGTGCAAGAAAGAAGTGACCACTTCAAGGTCATGATGTGAAACAGGGCGCAACTCGGGTCTAC
Source organism: Leuctra nigra (assembly GCA_934045905.1). Classification (NCBI taxonomy): domain Eukaryota; kingdom Metazoa; phylum Arthropoda; class Insecta; order Plecoptera; family Leuctridae; genus Leuctra; species Leuctra nigra. The sequence goes on from OW203764.1 coordinate 26,668,089, forward strand.
ATGATGAGCGGCATTATCGGTGACAAATGCAGGAATTAACCGATATTGGCCAACTCTTCCAGGTAATGACCGAGAGAGAAAGTCAAATCACTTGCCTATGCTAATGCATGAATGAAATGAAACAGATTGGAGGCGTAAACTCTGCAGTCATCGTCATTAATCATGTTCAAGCAGGGACACCCAGTAATCAGAGATAAAGGAGGAACTGTTTTCACCGCGAGGCAGATGGGTCCTTACACACACCAATACGAAGATCTATAGAAACAGGGACCTATGTTTCCATTTCTAATCATGACCAGATTCAGAATCCAATCCCTGACAAACTGGTAGGTATGCGTTTCTAAGATATTGCTCCAATCAGATACCTACTTATAGTTCTGACTTCTTCGATAAATTTAAAATGTTGAACTTATTTAGGCAGATGCAAGAAACAAAATTAATTTTTTCAGTAAATTATTTATCAAATTTCAATTTTCTTAAGTTTCTTTTTTTGTTATTGCAAAAAAATTCACAAAACTATTAAATTGCCGGTCATGAATCTGTGTTGGCATTACAATGACGCAACGTAGATTGTTTTTCCCGACATATATTTTTCCAACTCCTAGTTTTTACTCCGACTCCTAGTTTTTAAGAAGCACTATATTGTTTCCCATATTTTGTTATATTTTGAGTTTGTTACCACCATTTATCATGCGCCCAGGCAGGCAAATAGTACCTAAAAACTATTAAAAAAGGACCACAAAATCCCGAAAAATGACCAATGAAATTTTATGTTATCTAATATTCGTCAACATATTATTCGATTTATCGGTTTAGGAGTTCAACTTGGAATAATATATAAATAATTAAATAAATATCGCGACCCTGGGGGCCAATTCTTGAGATTTACGTTTTGAAACAGTTTTACGTTTACATGCTATAAAACTGGAAACAGTTACAACTATCGGTAATAGCCTACAACTTTTTTACGTTTTAAACAATGAAACCGTGACACGGTTTCAAAACGTAAATCTCGAGAATTGGCCCCCTGCTTCCAACTATACTGTCGGGTCAGGGGGTGGGATGATCCCACCACTGTTCTAGGGCACTTGTGATCTCAGAGCCGACTCATGAATGTGTCAATATATCAAATGTCAATTGATGATGGCGCATCCAAATGGTGGATGGAAATTTTATGAATTGTGGTCTAGACCAAAATTCATAAAATTGTTGTAACTTGCAACGAGCATTTCATATTATTTTCCCCAATAATCTAAAAAAAAATGACAAAAAGACCTTAAAATAGCAAGAAAAGGATTGAATTCATAAAAAATTGAGAAAAAGGCATTTTCAAGCAAAATGAAACACATCTTTTTGAAATCTGGAACACATGAAACATATCATTTTTAAACGCGCCTGAACAAAAAACTAAAAAAGGATAAAATATGGTTTTTACTGATTCCCTCAGTTAGGTGAATGTTAATAAATACCAACTGCAATGTGAAAAGATTTTCCTCGAGTGGGACTCGAACCCACGACGGAAGGACGACGGAAGGTCGTGGGTTCGAGTCCCACTCGAGGAAAATCTTTTCACATTGCAGTTGGTATTTATTAAAAAAGGATAAGTCTTAAACATCCTATGCCCTAATAATGACCCTTTATCTGCATGCTTTAGATATTAAACACAATACCACTGAACGACAATACTCTTGAATATTATTAAATCTAAATACCATCGGCATCATCCCCCAAATAAGCAGAGCAACGTGTGCCGAAACGTCGTTATAACGACCGTTTTTAGTGCCAATAACGTAACAACCAGCCCTTGTAGCGTACATACAAGAGAATCCCCAAACTCCCAGACAACTTAAATGATCCCTAATGTTTATCCAGTTTTATTAGACATTGGAATGTCTAGTTAGATTTAGAGTGGGTGCATTTTATTATGGATTTAGATTAGTTTGGTTTAATGGCGCGTCAACGACGAGGTTATATTGCGCACATTAATTGTTATATTTAATTTTGTTGATCATAATTGGAGGGCACGGGGAGGGGGTCGACCTAACGGGCCCGATCCGGGGGGAGTCCAGCACTGATGGGAAGGCCAGGCCGGAATGGGGACGGACCGGGGGGAGTGAGGATTCGGGCCGACTGAACCCGATTTCAGGGGGATCACCATCTCGAGGGGGAAGGTCGGCCCGAGGGGACCGCAAATTCACGGGAGGGCATGGTTAGGCCGACCCTGGCTGTTCTTGGTCTGGGCCTCACCACTGATCTGTCCGGCATGGGTAACCCTTACACATGAGCATATGCTCGCCGGCGTAGCTGCAATGGATCATTGGCCAACACAAACCCCACCACCGCGATAAGGTGACAGCCGTCGGGGGGGTTTTATTATGGAATAACCATTTCGTGTTTACCAATTAAGTCATATGTTGGTCACATGCCTCCAACGATTTATTCTGCGAATATGAGCGGCTTGTTCAGCGATTGCAACACAATTGCAACGACATGACTGTGCGAACTGCATAACGTCTAATTAGGTCTCGGTGCACCAGAGGCGCCAGCATGAGAATGCGGACCTTGTTTACATCCACACGGACAAATAATCGCCAATGAAAGAAAGCGCTTCAACCTGCGCGATTTAGAAACCGATCCACGTTATCCCGCTCATAGGTCAGCCAGCAGGTCAAGACGAAAGCCGACTGTGACATTTTGTACGGCCTAGCGAACAAATTTCTAATCAAATGGAAATAATATTTTACTGGCGTCTAAGTAAAACGATATCCATAGCACACGTTGAGCAAGGTCATCTCTATTCGAAGAAATTTCACTTTTTATTTTGTTTTCAACCAGATTGCAAGGGACGGGGTACGAGGAGTGGGGAAAGAAAGTCACCGTGTTGATTTCTCTGTTACTCCGCCACTAATGCTATTGTTGTTATGCATTTGTCAAGCGCGTGGTTAGCTAACGCCGCGGACGAGAATGCCTTGTCCTTTGACCTCTGACTTGACACTTGGTTATGTCGAACCACTGGCGAATCTTCGACCTGTGGCAACCTTGACATCATCCAAGCAGGTGAAGGAAAAACAAAACGCCGAATGTTCAAGTTTAATTCCTTGACGACTTCCGAATTGATTCCCAGGCTTGATTTTTTCACAGACAGTTTTCACAATATCGAGTGAAATAAAAAATACGGAATAAAAGCGAGGTGTGATCATTTTGGAATCGTATATTTTAGAATTCGAAACTGATATTTTTGAATTACTTGAACTGAATCGGCCCAATGAGTGAAATGACCAGTCACGCCCGTTTCGGCGAAATGTTTCCAACGAAAGGAAGTTTTCGACCTCCACCTACATCCAGCCAACAACCAGGCCACTGAAAGTAAGTGCATTTCTGCCACGGCTCATAATCCCACTAGTTGTCGGCGACGTCGAGGTTAGCGGTGGGTGACGATCACGCCCTCGCCATAACCATCCCGACAAGAGGTCGAGGAGGCGCCGGTGCCAGAGGGTTGTGGGGACAATCGTCATTACAGCATAGGAAGGGGTGATGTTCACCGGCAAGAGGGAGGCGGCGAAGGGGATGTATTCGCCCGGAACTAGTGATGTTTCGCCGGAGTGTAGTGTGGGCATGAGGGCAATAAACGCCCTTCGAGAGGAAGGGGTGGGCGGCATGACTACGTGAGGGTGACGTTTAGTTTGACGGCGACCTCACTCCCGGAAATAGGGAGGCGGCGAAGTAACCGAAGGGTGACCCTCCTCGACAACAGTTTTTGGTGGGACGGCGGAGGTGCCGGAGGGTCATATGGAGGTGATTAGCCGTCACTGCCGGCAACCCCTACGGAAGGGGTTGACGGGAAGACCCCGATGACTAGAGGACGAGGTTACGGGACGGTTACCGGAGTGTGACGTGCGGGTCGTCGTCATCGTAGTCACACGGGTCCACGGTCTTCATCGTGAAGCTCAGAACGTTGACGACGTCGTGATCTGTCCGGCAGCAAAGATGTCCAGAGGGTGGGGGAAACTCACATACTTGATAGATTTGGATCCGAAAAAGATTTTACGCCTAGAATGTGTAATTTTTGTGACAGCGAAATGTGTTTATAATGTCCATGGAAACCTCGCAAATTGTAGCGATGACAATGATAATGACAATGGTAATTTGTTTTTATTCTACGTTTATTTACGCTGTTGAACTGATTGCCAAGGCAAAGTGTCTTAGTCGTTGCAAAATACAATCCTATTCTTGAATTCCAATTGTCTCGGTTACCTATTGTTAAAAAGACCGCTCTAAACGAGATTCTCAGTTAATTATAATATTACAGCATGTTCTATTCAACACAATAGCAACGACGTAAAGCAATCCTTCACGCCAAACTCGGTAAATTGAACACGACAGCTAGAAAGAAATGGTATGTAGCGGGATGTGTAGTTGTTGGCACTGACTTCATTTGCATCCCTCGGTTCAACTTTCCATTGTTAGCACTTGTTCACTCTTCGACCTGTCATTCATCCACGCCGAATAAAAGATACAATTTTTCAGAGAGAATGATTACATTTGCTTTTGTTGAGCGAGCGAAGCGAGCGTCTCCTTTAGGCTCGGACCTCTGTTTTTTATTTTCTGCTATCAACCGATACACAGGTTGCACCGTTTCAGCGATCGATATGAAATTTTGCACACATGTAAAACCAAGCTTCTCTGTTTGCAGACCCTAATTTTTTTGAAATCCATTCATTGGTTAAAATTTAAATAAATATCTCCTGATAGGCTGAAAAATGAAATCGGTCTTCGATAATTCTGATAAAACTCATATTTTGCATGATCATTAAGACCAAAATTGTCTCTTATTTTACAAAATTTCCTCCCAATCAGTTAAGAACGTATGAACTTATTGACATTTTTAATATCTGTCAGTAATGAAGTATCGAAATGAATGTTTTCCAGTGCCAATTGAATTGAATCTATGCTATTTTCAAGTTTCGATGAAAAGCATATACTTTTTTTTTATTGATTGAGTGGTCATGTTTCAATTAAATATGGATGTATATGTTTTCTTTGCGTTGTGTACGCATTTCCGGTTCGAGAATTTGCACGTACCCGTGCTCGCTCATCAACGCGTTACACTAAGCGTTTTCCTAGTAGAAACATTTTTTTAAGGTTCATATCAATTTTTAAGGATGTCTCGCGTTATAGTGTGGATGAACCACGAATGAAAGCTTTCAGAACCCATAGTTCTAGTAATTTAAGAAAATGTATACATCGTTCTGTGTGCAACAACGTACTTAACAAAAATGTTGTTGATATCCACTCTCTATTGTTGAACCATTGTTGCTCCACCGAATCTAGTAGGGTTACTTTAAAAATATTGAAATGTTCGAAAAACATTAATCGCACAAACAATATGATGAATTTGACCCCATGAAGTCAACTGAAATCGTGGATCTAAAAGTAAAATAGCCCGTCTCTACAGCCGACATGACTGCATTGTTGTTGCAATCCGAACTGGTTCCGTGCACCAGTCGATGATAATCTCTGAGAAGGGGGCGTCAATGCCATGTATGACAAGATCACGAATTCGCAACGAGCGAAGTTATGAAATCAACAAAGTGAAAGTCCCCTCGCCGCAGATCAATGATATCATTATTATAATGGAGTGCGCGGCGAGCAAGTCAGTCAGTCAGGAGTTAACGTAACTCTGTTCGGAACAATCGCGGGAGATTTTGCCGTGGAAGACGGAAGACGAGAGAGTTCGCGCGCCGTGAACACAGGTCGCCTCTGCGCCGAGGGAAAGTCTGACAGTCGCGTTAAGACAGCTAACAGAGTGGCGGCCCAGCACCAGACATGTGGTCGGCTCCACGTGGATAGGCGCACGTTAGCAGGAATACACTCGCCAATGGTAAGTCAAGCTTAGTTTAGTAAATGTCAAACATTTTGGTCTAGGTAGTGTATTCACCCGGGGATCTGGTAAACAGCTTCTGAATGTGACTGTACATGTATAGGCACACTCAATAAAACATAAAACGGTATTTGAACGAAACGGATTGGCTGCTGATCATGGTACCTTGACAATCAATCATTGTTATTATCAATGAAATCAGAGCTTTATAGACTTCATCGGATAATGCCATCAAAACTTGTTTAGCCAATCCGTTTCTTTCGAAGCCGTTTTATGTTTTGTTGAGTGTACACAAACTGTATCTAGGTAAAGGGATATAGATACTTATTAGAAATTAATCTGGTAAGTTTTTAGTTTACCAAAATTTGGATCTCTTCTGAAAGGCTTTATAAAGAATCGTTTTTATCATTTTTTTAAACTATTCTTGATACTCAACATAATTGTGAATGAGAGTGGGGTGAACTACTTGTTGGAACAAAGTTATACATGTTACAGATATAAACATAAATGAATATATTAAACGTAATACAGAAAATGAAATTCGCTATGCGCCGTAAGTGTGCGTGCACATCAACTTCTTTCAACACTTCTGTGTCAATGTCGATTGTAAGAAAACACGTAGAGGTTTCTGTTCATTATCAAATATTGGCAATCAACAAAAACAAGACACGTCAATGTTTCTTAGAACTTTTTGTAAAAACAAGTTTACATTATATACGATCGCCAGTTCTTCCAGTACTTACGATTCCTGATATTTGGAGCCCTATTTTGTAATAATTTCAATCGAGCTGCTACCTCTCTTCGGTGAGGAGATTTTACGTGAAAAGCCATGGGAAAACAATTACAGAATCGAGTCTTTGGTCCGACATTACTATCACGGTCGTCAATCTTTGAATCTTGACCATGACATTTTCTCGGCATTTTTGCCAGGGCTTTGGTCAGTCCCAGGTGTTAAATGCTGGTATGCTTACCGCACCCAGCTAATAGCCTCAATAGCCTTGTCTGTCCATACCACTCATCGTATTCTTTCATCATCTTCCAATCAAATCATAAACCGACAATGACGTCGACGTCGAATAGGAATTATTCTTAGCCAATGGTGCACGAACATCGAAGCAACTTGCGCAATACTCCCAGTCTTCAAGGAAAGTTACAGAGATACCGCGTACATCTATCAAATTCTTCTCCACAGTGGCATGCAGAGTGTGGTGTTCGGCCCCCTCCTGGTCCCTCTGCTCTGCTTGCACGCGGCAGTGGTGGCCCCCCCATGGGCGGACCCCCGGACCAACCCCTGTGCGACGCGGCCCGGGGGCTGGCAGTTGCTCCACTGGCCGGCAGATGACCAGTGCTATCGCATCTTCACGCGGGGAGGCCCATGTCCGGCCTCCATGGAGCTGGCGCCGGGCCTGCCGGGACAGGGGGCCCAGTGTCGCTGTCCTCCGCGGTGGGCCCAGTCGCCGCGGGACGCCGAGTGCCATCAGCTGTACACGCAGGGCCCGTGTGACGCGGGACAGTTCTTCGCGCCAGTGCAAGACAACAACTCGTCGACGAGGTAAGTCAATTTAGCATGTTATACATAGCGCAAAATATGGCTGAGTGGTAACGCTCTGAACTTGTATTCCAGAGGCCCGGGTTCGATTCCCGCGGCCGTCCTTCCTGACTTGGGTTTCTTCGGTGTATATTCCCTCAGTCGACAGGCAAATGCTGGGAAGGTAACCTACTAAGTAATAGGCCACGACCGGCTCCTTCCACCTTACCTACTCCTCACCATAATCTCCCAAACATCATCATACTCATTCATCCGTCGACATTGGCCTCGCTGCAGAACAGTGCGACGTTAAGCCCCAGAAAAAAGAGAAAAAAGCAAAATATGATGAGCAGACGGTAGAATTTAGGAAGGGTGGTCACGTTCTATTAATAGGGTATCATTATTCATTGGTACCTCGCCTGAGTACAACCAAGAGGCAGGAAAGTCTGGTGCATGAGCGATCGTGCAGACTTTTCGTCAGACAGTTGCGCATTTGAGACGTCATGGATGATCAGATTACTGTACTGGGCTGACACGATGGATGCATCTGTGATAGAAATAGGTCCTATAGATCCCAATCCTCCACGACTGAGGGTCACGACTTCACGAGAGCAAGGAGAGCACTTCCTCTGTCGTGTTGACGAGAACGATGTTGCAGCGCGACGCAGCGCTGGGGCACGTGTCGCGACGTGGACACGTGCGTGCGCGACGACCACGTGTTCTGGCCGCGCGACGGACGCTGCTACGCGCGACACACGCGGGGCCCGTGTCCGCGCGGCGAGCTGCTCGCGCCAGTGGCGGGCGGCCTCACAGAGTGTCGCTGCGCGGGGGACGGCGAGCTGGCGAGGTACTACTGGCCGGTCACGCGCAGCTGTCACGAGCACTACACGCGAGGCCCGTGCGAGCAGAGGGGACATCTCTTCCTGCCGGGATCGAGCTGTGGGTGTCGCGATGATTTGCCCCACTACCACGAGCAGTCGGGACAGTGCTATCAGATAGGTAGGTGAACACTTCTATTCGGTGTCGTAACGACTTTGAATGACTACCTATGGGATAATGGGTTCAGCCAGTCCAGGGTTGCGATTCTATAACTGCAAAGCGGTAGCAATTTCGTTAGCAATGAGATTTTGCCATAAGCTTTATACAGATTGCTATTCCGTCAGCAATCGAAAAGAGTTGTAGACCCCCGGCCCGGACTTTTCCGGCCCAATTACCTATCTTCCTCGTCCAAGTAGCGTACAACCAGACTGTGGATTGAAACATACAAATATTTTCAACAAACAGAATGGGCCGGGAAAAGCTGCGTCCTCTTCCTCTAGCACAACGTTGTTCTAAAATAAAATGTTCACGGACGAAATAATATTTGAATATTTTAAGAAAACCGCGATTCTAATATATTGTTTTGCAATGATGCCATAGTCAATAGTAAAGATAAACCACATCCTATTAATGGTTCTGCACATTTCGCACCAAAATGATCCTGTAGTTGACATTTACAGTAAACCTATTTTAAACGTAGTATGTGCTAAAAGTGGAATCAGCGGCCGTGCAATGCCCATACACGGTGTGTATTTCGCAAGTGTAATACCGCTAAGTATTGGATCTATTAGAGCAATTACTTGGGATTACGGATGCTTGAAGCGCGTAACTGTTGCATAAGAACCTGCCGCGGGGTGTCACTTTCACTCTCATCTCATCATCAATGCCACTCGAGAGGTGGCTGGCACACTTCAAGGTCAACATGAAAGGGGCATGCTACTTGCGGTCTAGTTCAATTAGTAGTAGCCGGCCGATTACAAACCAATATTACACAAAAATCTTCCCGATGAATGTACTTACAACATTATGTCAAATACATAGAGACTTTCCCTTCATAACATTTAGATACAATTTCATTTAGTTCAACTTTGTTGTTTTTATCGCAAAAAATACTGTTTTGAGTTATACTTGTGTCCTGCATATTTATTTTACGAACCGCAACACTCTCCTAGTTTGAAACAAGAGTTGATTTACAGACATCTCAGGAAGTATGCATGACCAACTGGTGTTTTGACAACACATATTAGCAGCTTTTCACTCACTTTCAAGTTACACATGTGACATGAGACGTGGTAATTTACTAGAATTAGCACCAGGTAGTGCCAAAGATGCACTTGTCTTCTTACTAGGGTATAAAAATAACGAAAAAAAGTAAAAAGACGCCAAAGTACATAAGCAGTCAGTACACTAAATCAAATTCAAAAGTGACAAGTGTTAAAAAGTTAAAAACAAATAATTACAGTTTGAATACAGAGTATTCATTCAATCATTCATGTCACTTGGAGTGGCTGCAGATAGGACACAATATCTCCTTCTGTTAGGGTTGTCAACTATAAGATGATGGAGGGTGGTCTATTTGTGGAAGGGAGCAAGTCGATGTGTAACATTTTCACACTCACCTCTTACTATCATAAAAAATGTGACAAAATTAAATCCATAATTTGGAAAATCCAATTCATGTGGTTGTTTATTAAAGGAGGTCACAATCATAGGAAATCTTAGGAATCATGCCAAATCATAGGAAGAGGAGGGTCATGATTGGGACAAGGGATAACATCGAGGAAGAGGGGGGGGGGGGGGGTTGAAGAAGACTTATTGCAGCCTCCAATACGGCAACAATGTGTTACACACCTATCCTCCATCAAAAACTCAAGTCAAATGGGGAGGGGTCTGCAATAGTCGAATAATTGCGAACTAGAGTGCCAAATTTCAAGTAAATTTGAGATGTAATAATGTATTTTACGCTAATTTTTTATCTGTTTAGTGTTTACTATGATTCCAATAATCTTAGTTTCAGAGCTGAAATGAAAGAGTAAATAAACAAGAAATAAGTTTGTAGGTACCTACCAGTGCAGAATATAAAACTGTACAATAATAGCAGTACAAGAAAGTGTGATAAAGCGTCAACAAAAAGAAGTACTAGGAAAACGCTCTGAGTAACGCGTTGATGAGCGAGCACGGATACACGCAACACCTCGAACCGAAATTATGTCTATCGAAAATGTCATTAAAAGCCAATAATTCTTGAATTTCGTCACAGACTTGTATAAATATCTCCAAAATTTCCAAAAATATTGGTCCCAATAACCTTGCTAAGTTTTAAGTTGATCGATTAAACCTTTGATTGAACGGTTCCTTGTTAAGTTTCAAAAATCACAGGATATCTTTCAAACAATATACCTGGGACCACTCATATGATATGATATTACTGTGGACACAATATCAGATCAATCTGTTAAACGGTCATTATTAGTTTCATTTCGTTTGAAACTTTCTGCTCTAACTACCTTGCCTTGAACTAAAGATTCGATGTCGCCGTGAATTTGACAGCCAACACACAAAATGTCCCTAAAATTACAAAAACTTTTGAAAATAACTACAAATTAGACTGAAAATTGGCAAAAATACCTTAAATGTTGCTACCAATTACCATGCGAAGTTTTCAGTTGGTCGGTCAATCGGCAATACCCGCTGCACGAGAGCGGGTATTGCGTTGATTGTTTGAGTATCTCCTTGCAGCAGTCTGGTCGGGGGTCTCTTTGCTCCTTGATGCTTTATTATTAACGACATTTTGTTTCAACCTTTTAGATTTAGCTTCGTCAGTTTCTTGATCTTCAATTTCACGCAGACGCTTTTTCGCCTTTATGGCTTTCATTCTAGCAGAAGTCTTTCCATTTTTCGGCATGTTTAAATAGGGATAAGATAGGTAATGAAAAAGTAAGAAGTAGAGTACCTACCTAATTAAAGTACAATAATATTTGTGTGATCAATGTTTGAAATGCACGAAATGTGTGCTCAAAGACGTAATGTATTCAATGTCGTAATGTTACGAAATTAATCTTGAACAAAACTTCGCAAATATGAAAATAAAGTAAACACCTTTCAACTAATAAGCGAAAGGAATCAAAGTTCCACACAAAAAAACGGATCAGGTAAAATAGTAACTACCTACCTAGTTTAGAAACGGAATGAATCCAACGTTCCACAATTAAAATAAGACAACGTAATGTTTTGAACTGAATGAATCAAAACTTTCAAAAAAAAATAGCAACCTTCAAGGAAATGTCAGGCTAGACAGAAGCTCAGAAACGGAATAAATCCAACGTTTCCAAGAAGAAAATAATTTGAAATAATCAATCCCCAGATACAGTTGATACAGTTAATCAAAAACTGTAGATACCTAATATCTATGCTTTAAAAGCGATTCAATTTTACTAATACCTTCACAAAGTACACCAAATTGCCAAAATTATCAACGAAAAGAAGCAAAATGCAGGAGAGATTTGGAATGACGTGTGAACGCTAGAAGAGAACAAACGCCACTCAATGATATTATTGAAATGTGAGCTTATGTTTCTAATCCCTCCTGGATGCAAAATCAGCCAAGTAGAAACACGGGAGGCACGGCCATTAGAACTACGAATTGACGAAAAGACAATCAAGGTCCTTAAAAACTCGAAATGATTTGTTGAAAACTATGATCCAAATTGAATTATTCAAATTTGATCAACTCAATAAACATAAAAATATCTGCTTTTCACTAAAAAACTGTACATACCATCAAAACACTCTTGTACCTAAAGCAAATCAGATTCAGTTGCATTGGAAAGACATTCATTTTCAATGTTTCATTTCTGACAGCTATTAAAAATGTCAATAAGTGCATACTTTCTTGACAGATTCGGCTGAAAATTTGTAAAATAAGTGACATTGTTGGTCTTACTGACCATGCTAAATATGAGTTTGATCACATTTCTCGAAGACCATTTTCATTTTTTAGGCCATCAGGAGATACTTATTTTAACAATGAACCAATGGATGGATTTCAAAAAAAAATTGGGTCTGCAAACAGAGAAGGTTGTCTTTACATGTGTGCAAAATTTCAGGTCGATCGGTGAAACGGTGCGACTTCTATTGCTTCCTTTAGCATACAAAAACAAAAACAAAAAAAAAAACAAAAAAAAAAACAGAGGTCCGTGCTAAAAGAGCCAAATGGAGTCGCTCGCTTCGCTCGCTCAACTATTGTAATAATTATAGTTGCTGGCATCTAAGCTGGCATTGGCAAAAGTAAAGTGACACTTCCCCGATTCCAGTAAGTAGATGATTTTTGTTGGACAATACAGCTTGTGGCACTTAATTTTATTACAGGGGCTGGATTCACAAAAAGTATTATCTGCTAATTTTGAATAAAAGATAATAAAAAATTAGTAGATAATAATACCTTTTGTGAATCTGGCCCCAGTAGGTTTATAACAACAACTTCAAGTTGTGAGTGTTACTTGAAGAGTGATTACAATGACTACTTGCTATCTAGGTGGTCTGGCACCGTGCCTGCCTGGACAACAGTTCCTCCTCGACGGCAACGCCACTCGAGCCACCTGCCGCTGTAAGACTGGCCTGGTTCCATGGCGCACAGACGGCGCGTGCTACCGCCTCTACACGCGAGGTCCGTGTCCGCGTGGACAGATACTAGTGAGCGCCAGCGCGTGTGCACCCATCCCGTGCCGCCACGGCCGACTCTACTTCCCAGCGGGGCCCGCGTGCTACAAGGTCGGCACCCGCGGTCCGTGTCCGCTCGGACAGTTGGTTCTCTTTGAGTCGGTCCGCATCTCGGTCGATGGAATCTCACACAGGTACGTGACAATATCTCTCAAGCCCCACATATTGGCCTATGTTAAAGGGCGGCAACGGTCAGAATCTTAAAATAGACTACATTTCCATAACACCATGTTAATAGGTAATACATAAGTGTAAATGTGCCTAAGGTAGTTCAATAAACAATAATAATTGTTGAGTAGACTGCATCTAAAGCGCTGAGAGTTTTCGCTTATACGATGAACTTTTCTTGAGCGGTGCAGTACAGCGAGCGAGTAGGCGTGCAAGCAAGTAGGCGGATTTTGCAGATGCATCTCTCTCTCTCACATTCCTCAGTAGTCGAGTTATGAATGACTGACGAATGACACATTCAACACAACCATTGAAATATTTATATCAGGGCATTTAAAGTTTCAAGTGTCCACGACCCAACGACGTCTTATTTTTAATTATCGCTTAGTGCGCAGTCACAACAAGGCTTCGTGTATCGAGGTGGCGGAGAGATTACTCAGCGCTGAATCTGTACCATAAAAAGTGCAGCATTCTCGGTTAATCAACCTAGTAATTATTTAATTACAGCTCAATGGTCAGAGCTACAGAAATTTTGCGGAGAAGGAAAATAAAGAAAACATTCCGCTTAATATATATCAGGGCTACGTTTTTTTCTTTCTATTTTGGTTCTCCTACGTTCCCAACGGACATTTTGTGCCCAGCTTATTCCTTATGGGACTAAAATCCTTTGCATAGTTGCGATTAAAATCACGTTTTTTGGTCTCCTGCTTTCACTAGTATCATTAATAGAATTGATACCTTCGCGTATGTCTTAAAGATATATATAATATATTTAGGAATTATGGTAAATTTTTAGTTTTTGACCGTTGCCCCCCTTTAATTACATGTAGCTATGGCCATGTGACAAAAGTAAAAACTCTTGTAAAACATAGGTAAAATTGAATCATTTCAATGAAAATGATAACTTCTGACTTCTCTATTGAGGAGGCATAAAGCAGTCACCAACTGTGCTATCCCCAAATATCTTCTCTAGTGATAAATTGATATTAATGATTTTGATAAATGACAATTTGTTGAAACTAATTTACATAATTTAACATTAATTATGCAGCCCCTAAGAAACTCCACTCTTTTCATGTTAGTGATAAATGAATAAATGAAAATCAGCAATTAATTATACAGTTTTTCTTTCTATAAAAGCACAAATCAATCGAAGGCTATTACTTGGTGGTTTTATAGCCCAGTATAAACTATTTAATGAATTGCTTTATCACCTTGGATTTCAACACCTTTAAAACTAGTTTTCCGAGTAGTATTGTTGAAATGTCTGGCTCATGATTGCACAATCCCACAGAGGCATGTGCGGCTGCTCGGGACCCGACTGCGAGATGCAAGCGGCGGCGGAGACGCCCGCTACCAGGGCGGAATGCGAGTCGGGTGTGCGGGTGAACACCGAGTGCTATCCGCTCTACGCTCGCGGTCCGTGCGAGAGCGGGGAGTGGCTTGTGCCCGACGCGGAGGCGGGACGAGAGGCCCGTTGCGACTGCCGACCGGGGTTCAAGCGCAGCGACGACATGGGCGAGTGTCAGTCGCCTGCCGTCGTGCTTGCCAAGTTCCTCAATCTAAACGCAGAGCTCAGTACCGTGGTGAGAGACATGGACGAAGCGATGGGAGAACTGACGGATGGTTCGGTTGATGAGTAAAAAATATTGAATGAGTGGAGTGTTGTGCTTCGAATTATCTACCTCTACGGAACTTCTTGAATAGTTAAGACGGCCGGGTAGTGAGTTTGACCTTGAAGAGTTTTTTTATCGATTTTTATCAATATCTTTTTCCAGTGTAATTGTTAACAAAATAGGGCTATGGACGTGAATTCAGAACAGTTCAATGAAAATAATTTCATAGTTTAGAATAAGTTATTAGTTTTATTTTGTCCAACAGGTGTTTAGAACCCGAAAATTTAGTAATTTTCGGGTTCTAAACACCTGTTGGACACAATAAAACTAATAGCTTATTCCAAACTATGAAATTTCGGGTTCTAAACACCTGTTGGTATATTCCAAACTATGAAATTATTTTCATTGAACTGTTCTGAATTCACGTCCATATCCCTATTTTGTTAACAATTACACTGGAAAAAGATATTGATAAAAATCGATTAAAAAACTCGTCAAGGCCACGCTCACACCAAGCCCTCTTAAAAATATTTAGTAAAAATAAGAACAATTTGTATGGGATTAGAACGATGTGGACACAGACAGGTGATACCTACAATAAATTTCAATAGTAGTTCATCATTCCCATGATCATCCTACCGCTCATCTACCCCTTTCTCACATATAGGTAGATTCTTGTAGGTTTGTTTGATAGGTATAGTATAACATTCAAGAACCAATGCTAATAAAAGGAGATAAATAACATAGAAAATCTATTAAATACAACGATATGAAGTACAGTTCAGTACCAGTGTCATTAACTGCCTCACAAATGAAATGTCGTTGATACGTTTATGAATATGTATTCGTCACCATGAGTGATTGATGTATTTATGTGTGTGTGTGAAATGTTTTAACAAACATGGTTAGGTAATAGTACTCACTCGAGCTTCTTCTGGAGGTCACAAAGTTTCTCGTGCATGGACACCAGTTTGTTCTCCTTTGTCTTCAACTCGTGTATCAGACTTGCCACTTTCTCCGTCTTCTCGTCCATCTCGATCTGTGCACAAACGATGGTTGTGATGATTACTGATTAAACTAAGTTTTTTTTATCAATAAGTATTTAAATTAGACTAGTAGGTAATCAGGATGTTTTGTAAGATTTATGTTCCATTCGCCATTGCACTTTTAGTATTAATTTGCTTGAATGCTCTAGCTAGGAGTGTATTTATAACGCGATGTATGACATGTAGTTTTATGAAGAATGAAATTGGGTCTTTAAATTTAAATTTTTATAGATAATAAAATAACTCACTTTTTATTTTGTTAAACCCAACTTATTTGTTTTCCACCTTCCAATATAAAATGTGTTCAAGGACAAGTATGAGAAAGTTTAATTACCAGCAACCCATCCTTCTCCTGGTCCACATGAGAGATGCTGGCCTTCAGAGCCGTGCGCTCGCTCTTCAGTTGCGCGACTTCCCGATCGAGCGCGGCTCGACTACGCTCCAGCTCTCGGACTCGGTCGTGGCTCTGTTCGAGATCGGACTCTGTCCGAGTCAGCTGGCCCTGAGAGTCGGCCAGAGCACGGTCCGTCTGCTCATGCAGAGCCCTGAGGTTTCAAGAACATTCTTCAAATGTAAATCATTGAACAACATGGTTTCCTGCATGTTTAGCATAATTTGCATGCTTATTACTTTTAAACATGAATCAAGCAACCATCTCCACCCAGGCGCGTAGGAACTTTATTTTGACAGGGGGGGTCAAAATTATTCGAGAAAATAAGGAACACAACTGACCTCTGGTGGATTTTGTGGTACTAGGTAAATGGCGGCTATCAAGGGCGCATTTGCATAAATATAAATACAAATAGTTGATATAGTTGTTTGTTATGGCCAAAAAAGTAAATTTATAGCTTAATATCAAATTCATTTGTTTTTTGTTTTTTCACTGCTTTATGGAAACACGAAATGTAAAAGCAAACAAATTAATATGTGGACCTAATAGTAGCCATCTTGCCAGAAGTGGCTTCATCACGTATCACTTATTTGTGGGAATAGGGGATAGATGGATGTCAGAAAAAGCTAGTTCACTGCTACAAGGCGTCTGGGGGACTCACCCCCCAGTTAGCCCCGCAGGGCCTTTTTCGAATTTTTGATACAAAATAATAGAATTTTAAGCGATTCTTCTCAAAGAAATGTAAAATGTGTGACTGATATGCAATATTCTGTGGGAACTTAAGAAAACTTGTTTTTATAGAATAACCAATAGCCCCGCAGGGCATTTTTTTACATCTTGATAAAAAAAAAGAATCGAATTCGATGTTTTTTTGGCATCTTTTAAAAGAAATTTAAAATGTGTGTCCTATGCAATATTCTTGGGGATAGGTACAAGAGACAAAATAAAATTTTGTTATTTGTAGGGTTGGGCGAACCTCATTTTTTTTTCGAACCGAACCTCGAACCGAACCTTTTTAAAAGGTTCGAAATTTCGAACCTTAAACGAACCGAACCTTTTTTTTCAGAAAATGATATTTTCCAGATATGTAGTAAAGATAAGCACGTGAGCACCATTCTCCCCCTCCCCTCGCAAGTCAAGTGGTTAGACACTTGAAAACAGCTGTTTGATGGGGTGTTTGTTTACGCCGATATTATTTCTATTTGTATACAGGGACATTGACATAATACCAAATATAATCGGAACAAAAACGCGAAATATATTGCTCGAAATTTTAATCCATTTCATTTTATTCCAAATGATAATTGAGCAGTTGTTTTTCACTTTACTTCCTCTCTTCAACGCCGCAATTGGAATTTCATTTCGAAAATACTTGCTCAAGTTGAGAGATGGTATTCCTGTGATTGTATACTCTACAAATAAATTGCACTTTAACGCGAAAATAGTTCAATATTCTTCAAAAATTATCTCGCCAATCGTCATACTGTTTTTGATTTTGCATTGGGTTACAATGAAGTTTGGAAAGTTCAAATATACACCATTATTTTTTATCTTTTGCGTGATAATCTTCCCTTCATTAGATCGCGAATGGTTTTGAAATGACCACTATTATTTATTCAATAACCATAAACATACAATATCATCAAAATAAAATCAAATATGTTGTCAAGTCAAGTTATTTGTCATCTGATTACTGCGAGAAAGCTGTGAGTTCACAGACCTTTCAACAGAGTCAAACAAAAGAATCCTCCCTTCAGCAAGGGTCAGGTACCTGCTGGCCAGCAGCTGTAGGACCCAAAAGTACACTCTGTTCCAAAAGTACAGCACAGTTTATATCGCAACAATCATTATTTCATTTTTATACTTCGAAAATTTTACTCAACAAGGAAATTACTTCGACTTCTAAACTGAAATCAATGCTACTTTTCTACTTGGGACCAAATAGCACTTCGAATTACGTCTTATTAAAAATTCGGTTCAAGATTTATTTTAACATGGAACACCCTATAGTGTGGCAGGATTTGAGTTTTCTTTCATTTATGATGGATTTCGGCTTACAGGGGTTGTATTAACCCAGGTTTTACCATTTTACTGCACCACTAAAGACAAGAGGCCAACATTAGACAAATAAGAGACAAGATATTGGTCGCATTGTTTGAATGAAAAAAGGCGGGAAAAAAGGCGGGAGGTTCGAAAAAGGTTCGAAAACGAACCTTAGAGGTTCGTTTTTCGAACCTAGCTAGCCGGTTCGGTTCGGTTCGAAAACGAACCGGTTCGCCCAACC
Source organism: Leuctra nigra (assembly GCA_934045905.1). Classification (NCBI taxonomy): domain Eukaryota; kingdom Metazoa; phylum Arthropoda; class Insecta; order Plecoptera; family Leuctridae; genus Leuctra; species Leuctra nigra. The sequence continues at coordinate 26,686,541 of OW203764.1, forward strand.
CTAGTTATTTGACAAAATCCTAAATGGCCCCGCAGGGAAATACTTGAATTCTAGTGAAAGAGAATCGATTATGAATTGATTTTGGAATCGACCTTTGAAAAAGGTTGCAAGAGCAACAGCAATAAGCAATCAATAAGAAAAATCTGTATGTGTTTTGGATCTATTAGTTTAACGTGTAATTATTTAATTTGATTCATGAGGATGATCATGTTGGAGTCTGGACAAATGAGTAAATGAGTTGTCTCATGGGATAATACCTCTGTTCAATTAGTTTTGCAAAACTTGAGGAAATTTTGAGAATTCAACCTCATAATGGAGCAAATCTGTGCATTCTGTGCAACACTTAATCAACATTTGTGAATATCTGGATGTGTTCAGCATCTCTAGCAGGAGGGGTCAGAGTCTCTAGCAGGGGGGGGGGGTCAGGATCTCTGGCAGGGGGGTCAGGCTCCAGACAGGGGGGGTCCGTTCCCCTTTTCCCCCCCCCCTATTCCTACGCGCCTGTCTCCACCCTTACAAATTAGTACCTAGTACATAACAGAAACGGAAATAATATGTTCATTAAGTATTTTACCCTTATGGGCATGGCCATTACCCTCCAAGAGTGAACTTCTAATAACGTAGCATCATAATTTTGACGTTACGGCAAACCAAAATAACATTCAAATAACATTCAAATATCATGGTAGAGTGTTTGCTATGCTTTGAATAGTTTTCATTAACGAGCTCGCTTAAAAATTTCTCGTGATGAGGATTGGACATTATGCGCCTAAACTTGCAAAGTCTGACTATCTATCTATACTACCAAGCAAGTAGGTAGGTACGTACAATGACTATCATTTTTCAAGGATTAAAAAATCTTAAAAAATCTTTCCACACTTTCAAACAACTTGTCCAGTGGCAAGGGTCGAGGGGGTCCTAATCTAACATAAATGCATGGATAGGGGAAAGTAGGGTGATGATAGGAACTCCGAACTTGTTTCCTTGACCATACTATGATTACTGAAAGAATTAGATGAAGAAATCTTATACTAAATTGTGCATCTTTATTTACAAAAGAGTGTTTGTCCAAAATAAGTGATAATAGAAGAAGAGAAAATAAGCTATTCTCAGTTATTACAAGAATGTCTGATGTCCGTAACAAGTTAAAGTTAAAGTTCAAGAAATAAAAATTGTTCATTACGACTCCAAAGCATTAAACACTGACTTGATCTGATTGTAGAGGATGCGTTGTTGTGCTAGTTCATGCTGCGTGGTGCGCAACGACTCTCTCGCCTCCTCCAGTTGGCTCTGCATGTTGTTCATCTGTCCGCGCAACGAGCCCTGGGAGTTGAGCGTATCGCGGCGCTCGCTTTCGATCTTGCGTACTCGCTCTTCTGCCTCCAGCACCATCTGCTCGAAACGAGAGTGCTCGGACAGCTGTGTCTCCGTCGCGATCTGGAGGGAGAAGCAGAATGTGAATACAAACAATCATTATGACCAGAAGACGCGGACGGTCTAAAAAAGCTCGGAATGCAGCATGGAGTCAGGCCCAGATAAACAAATGAAAGGGCTCATAAAATAGTGAATAGAAATAAATAAATTCAATTGTGGTATTTTTATAACAATTTTCTTGTGAAATAGGACGTTAATAATCTAAGTCAATACTGCTCAAACACTCACATCTATTCATCTATATTTATTCATTTATTACGTTCTTAAGAGGCAAACGGAAGCGAACGGGAATCGCACGGTTTGTCAGAGCGGTTTTTGAAATTTTGTCTTCCCACTAAGTAATTTAAAAAAATCAGATAGTAACGACCCATTACATCCCAATAGACTAAATAATACCACACACTGGAGTACTTTATGACCTCTGGTGCGACCTCAAAGTGTTAAATCTGATTATTTTACTAAAAATTTTGTGTTTAACACTTTGAGGTCATACCAGTCATACCAAAAAACCGCTCTGACGAACCGTGCGATTCCCGTTTGCTTCCGTTTGCCTCTTAACTACATGCATTTTCTTTCTATAGATACATTTTTCAATTAATTTCAGGGGAAGTACCTATAGGTGATTTTACATTAAATTTATTACGCCTCCCGTAGCATTGTGGCCAGCTGCAAATGTTGGCCTCACTCGCTCAAATGTCTTTCTAGTTCTTTAAAATCGAGTTGAGTTTATGTGACCCACCTGGAGCCTCTCACGTAATGCATTCCGCTCCTCCTCCAGCCGGCGAACATCGCTCCTCGCCTCGTCGCGCTCTCGCTCGGTCCGCGCCAGCGCTTTCTTGATGGTCGAGGTGTTGTCCTGAGGGCTCGGTGCTGAGCTACGCACGTGCGACGCCTCCAGACGCATCTTCAGGTTCTGATTCTCACTCACGAGGTCGCGCAGTGATTCCTTGGCCTCACACAGCTTGCGACGTAGCACCTTCTGCCGCATGTCACACAAGTCATTAGCTTAGCTTTTGATACATTTCAGCAAAAAGGTCATATTTCTTCAGAAAAGTATCCAATCCTTTTTCTGAATTAAAATTGTAAAAAGCACACTTTTAAAGTCAGGCAAACCTGATCAGGTGATTTGTTTTGCCATTGTGTTAACTTTTTACATAAAGCTGTTACCTATAAATACTTGTAAAAAATGATCTTTTTAAGTTTTTATGTAGATTCTATTCTTATTTTCTTGTGATAAAAATAGTATGTATTTATAAAATTAAATTTTAAATAATTAATATATAAAAGTCAAAAATATACAGCAATCTTGTTGCTGGAACTCCTCGATTTTTGTGGATCCTCCTTTCAACAACTGTTAATACTAATCCCTAATGATGTGTGGCTAACCCTTAACAAAAGAAAAGGCTAATGCATATCTCAAAAATATGTGAATATTTTCTCATGAAAGAAAACATTTATACGTCATAAACAATGTTCTCTAGGTAAATAATGTACCTAGTATACATTCACATAGATTTTTAACTTAACGTTTAGTTGGACACAGAACGAATGAAGATTTGTACGGATTTCCCCTCAAAAAAGAACCCAATTCTCGCCCTTAGTGCACAAAATCTTGTGTGTCACGTATTCCTTCTACATTCAAGCTGGTAAAGTGAGAATTCCTCAATGTTACTCTATATTACAGTAAAGTCACATTAATTTATGCATTTTTGATATTAATATTATTGTCAATTTTCCTTTTCTTTACATGTATAATTACAACAATAATTGGTACTTGGGAAGAGATGAGATAGTTTTAATGAGCACACTTTTAATTCTTCCTCCAGTAAACTGTGGGATAGCCACGGTTGCAGCCTGCCAATGTGGAAATGGTGGGGGAAGGATCGCGAGGAAACCCATCAACCTGCAAGTATTCATTCGTTGAATCCAACTATACACATGGAAAATACAATGAACTTGAGTTTACAACAGCCCAGTCTTACATTATTTGTTGCAAAATAAAAATGATTTCAACATATTAAATTATTGTTTTTTGTTTGACCAAGAGAGAAAAGTTAGCTCTGAATTTCTGCTCTACCTGTGCTGTTGTTTCGAGGCTTCACACCTCCCAATGACTCACCTCATCGTCGTCCTTTCGAGCTGAACTGCCCAACTGTTCTTGCATTCGATGGTATTCTCTGCTATAATGATCACGCTCTGTTTGTAGCCGGTTGATTAGCTGCTCCTGTGCTTCCAACTGGAAAGAAAAGAAACCCCGTTTTAAAATATTTGGTATTAAACCTAAAGCTACATTTACAGCTCGACGCACCGACGCGGCGACACGCTGACCTTGAAAGATGAACATGGTTTATCCTTCAAGGTCAGCGCATCGACGTGTCCAAGCTGAGCCACCTGATTGGCTAGTCTCAAAGCGTCAGCACGCCCGAGCGCTCGTGTTGCCGAGCTGTAAACTTAGGTTTATACCGTCTTCAGCACTTATCAATTGCCAAGTCTTTATTAACCAGTGAAAGTCAAAAGTAGGTAGCTGTGAGTGTAGAGTGTAGAACAGAACTATACTGCATTTTAGACCAACAATACAACTAACCGTCTTGGCAATAGCCTCTTGTGATACAGCGTGGGAACATTGACATCGGTCGGGGTAGTTCTGGCAGCGACAACCATCAGGGCGGTCCTTAGCTTGAGATTCTGGCGGGATTAATTCCTTTGATGATTTCTTCTCATTTAATGACTTACCGCTTCTCTCTGAACCTGTAGGCACAAATGTGAAATATTATGTTTAAATCTTCTTCAAACAACAAAACAAAACCAAAATTGAAAATATACATACCTAGCAACTCAGTATTGAGTAGAAAGACTTTATTGAGCATAATCATTCATTAATCATTACATAGATATTCAGTTAATTACCAACAGTGATAAAAATTAAAAATATAAGTTACCAATTTGTAAAAAATAATACACTTTCCAAAAATGTTACATCAAACCCTTCTTACCTCTATGGTTACATATTTTTCCCCCAACTCATTGACAAGAAAATAAATAATTATAGGAAAATAAGATTTATGTCCTGATGTTCACTTTGCATCTTCAACTTTGAATAAGTAGTTTCCACAACAAATTTCAATTGCAGGAATTATTTAGAAAAATGAAAAATAACTTACTTTTCCCACCATTCTTGGGTGCAACATTCTTGGGTGCAACGTTTTTTGGTGCACCGTTCTTGGGTGCACCATTTGATGGTCTCCTTGAAGCAGTAGCAGCAGCAGCTGCCGCAGCAGAATTTGATGCCTGTTTCTCAGCTTCGCTAGTCTTCAGTTGGCTCTCGAGCTCAGCGATGCGTCGAGTCTGAAGACTTGTAGCTTGAGTCAGGCGTTCAATCTCCTTGTTCAGACCTTTCTCTGCGTAAAACACAAGTCATTAGGTACCTTCCTGAATTCCTTCAATTTGGGAGGAAGCATGCATCAAATGAAGAGCAGATATTATCTGTAGAGTGAAAATTGGGTACCTACAATCTGTTAATGTTTGAAACAAGGAGTCACTTTTCAAGTCATTTGCATTCAGAAAACTTTCAATAGAATGGCAGAGTTTATTCAGTCTTATTATTACATTTTTCCAGGGGATAGCAATTAATTGACCCAAAATTGTATGCTATATTCAACTCACCGATTATAGTAAGTTGGTTGATTCGATTAGACAACTCTTTCTTTTCATCCTGACAAGTATCGAAAAGTTTCTGTACATCCACCTTCTCGCTCCGAACCTTCTCAACCTCTTCTAGAGCTTCCTGACTGCTGCGTTTCAGCTCCATCAGCTGTCGTTCAAGATCGATAATCTTCTCGGTCAGTGGCTTCTTTTCATCGAGACAACTCTCCAGCAGTTTCTGTAGATTCTGCTTCTCGTTGCGCATCTTATCGAACTCCGCGTGAGATTCCTGACTGCTGCGCTTCAGTTCGAGCACCTCGCGTTCTAAACTGTGAATCTGTTTCAGACTGTCTTCAAGATTTTTCTGAATCTTAGAGACTTGCTTCGTGTTGTCTTTTACAGCTGAATTACACTCGGCTTGCACAGAAAGAGCTAACCGGTCAATGTCTTTCATTTCCTTCTCCAACTGTTTATTTCGGTCTGATAATCGAACGGCTCGATTCATAGCTTCGTGTTGTTTCGATACTGCTTCTAAAGAGATAAGTAATAGAAAATGTTACAAAAGAGGTTCTTGTTTTGGAAGGTAGGGAAATTATAAATGACCCATTAATAATTTTAAATTACTAGTTATAGTTTAATTATAGGTATATATTTTGGGCTCTAGGCATAAAAACTAATCACCATACCATAACTTATAATTAAAGATTTTAATTTTGAAAACCCATGGCATTACTTTAAAACTCGTTAAAATTTTCAGAAAAAGACCGAGAGCCCATTCGTTAATTTGATACCACATCACATGAATTGCTAAATATTATCAATTATCATCGAACGAGCCAGGCTCATTCTCTACATTGTGTCTCCACTTATCATTTGGTATAAAATTACTAGTAACTAATAATAATAATAATTATTATTATTATTATTATTCCTACAAACTTAGTAAAATAATGTCTTGAACTTAAACCATTAATTATATAACTTGTTGTTAGAAATAAACTGAATTTTTACCTTTCAGTTGGCATTCGATTTCTTTGTTCATCTTTTCTAACTTGTTGTATTCATCTTTCAAGTCGCGACAACAACACTGATTGCTTACTGCATTGACTGGTCGACCCGTTGCAAGCATCGAGTTTAAACGCTGGATTTCCCTGTCGCGACTATTCAGCTAGAGAAAACCATGGCTCACATTCACAAATGGAATTTCAATTTATGGGAGTAAGTAGGTAGCTAGCACATCAAAACTTCGAATTTGTTGGCATACAGTGGCAGATAAAATGGGTATTATTTATGATCTAGTAGTAACTTTCTGTAGAAGGTCCTACATAACTATACCACACTCAACAAATGATAAAACGGTATTTGAAAGAAATGGTTGGCTGAAAAAATGTGATGGCATCATCCGATGAAGTCTATGCTAACTCGTCATCTACCTCTAGTAGGCGAGCTCTGATTTTATTGATAATGACAAGGATTAATTGTCAAGGAACCTGACCAGCAGCCAATCCATTTCTTCCAAATACCGTTTTTTGATTTGTTGGGTGTAAGTATCTACCCACATTAGGTATGTCAAAATAAGAGATTGTGTACAGTATAAGTAATAAAAAGGTTGGATTATTATTGTCTTGAAATTCTTAGTAAAAAGTGTTAACCCTAACAAGTGAGTTAATTTGTAAGGTAGAGGTACAAAATCTATATCCTTTTTGCGATGTGTTAGGAAGCATAATTTTGTATGATGAGAGTATAAAGCTAGCAAATATTAAGCAAATTTTTAAAATTTCAATTTTTTATTTATTTTTTTATTGTACCTATATGTAGAATGCCAGCACGCATGAGATACGTGTTAAAGGGTTAATTGTACTAGGTCATGAGGAAGGATCCACAATAATACAAAATAAATATGAAATATTTTGTAGAAATTCATGAACAGATTCATGCAACGTAGTAGAACAAATTAAATTCCACCAACCTGGTTTCTGTAAGTAGCGGCTACCTCTGCCAACTGATTATTTTCCTCCTTACGAAGCTCCAACTCTCGGCACATACACTTGATACGTTGATCAGCCATGTCACATATGTTGACAATGTGCGGATCGCTGGCTTGCGCGTGAACACTCCAGAAGCGTTCCTGCCAAGGTTTCCCCGGCTTCAGTGGCGCGTCGATGTCAAGCGTGGGTCGACGTAGAGGCAAAACGTTACGTTTGCCGCCTGGCGTCGTGACGTTAGCCTGACAGTTCTTCCCGTGAAGGTGCAAGATCTTGCGAGTCTTCTCCGCTGATTCTAACTCGACTGTCTTGACGCGAGAGAGGTACTGGGAGTTGAGGAACTGGAGATCTGAATTCTCACTTTCGAGCTTCCTAAGACGAACCTTCAAATCTGTATTCAAATAAAAAATATGTTCATTAAATTTATTGAGAACGTTTCAGACATAAGATAGCCAAATGGGTAGCTAGAGCTGTAGAGTCTTGTATAGACTAGGTCAGAGCTCAATCTAGGTATGTATATCGTGTATCGATTACGCGACTACCTACTCTACCAGTGACAATAGAGTACTAGAGTGCCACGCCCACCAGGCACTTCCAGAGGATTCTGGTTTTTTCCTTTATGGAAAATAACATGGGGACTTACTTTGATTACTGGTCATTTGTAAACGAAACAGAGTTAAGAAAATCCCAATACACCACCATTAACTTCAATCTTCCATTTATAATATTATGTCGACACATCTCTTCAAATATATACCAAATTTAAACTGTTCCAAGTTAAACAACACACTACACAGCGTATGACGTCACGAAAGTGTACACCGTTGCGAGATGTAAATTCAATAAACTGTCGGTCTACATTTCAACAGCTCATTACATCTCGTTTTATAGTATCCTGAAATTAAAATAACTATAATATGAACTTGATTCAGTGTATAAACTCGAGGAACACAGAAATACTTCAGTTTTGTTTACTTTTCGTCAACAATCAAAAATTGACGTGCAAGGTCTGGCATCATTGTTGAAAATTGTTTCATTGGTTTTTCATTTTTGTAAAGTCGCAGTTGCCAACTCGCTTCCCAGGACATCGCGCTGCGCCGTGTTACAATTTATTATTGATGTAGATTGCAACGTCGCACTTTGGAGCTGTTTAATAACTTTAACAGATTTACTATGGTATATATTTGAAGAGATGTGTCGAAATAATATTATAAATGAAAGATTGAAGTTAATGGTGGTCTATTGGGATTTTCTTAACTCTGTTTCGTTTACAAATTACCAGTAATCAAAGTAAGTCCACCATGTTATTTTCCATAAAGGAAAAAACCAGAATCCTCTGGAAGTGCCTGGTGGGCGTGGCACTCTAGTACTCTATATCCTAATTAAGTATGTAGGAGATAAAACATCCATTAGGTAGATCAACGTATACAAATATTAACGTTGCATTTTTGGCATCGTACAATAGATGAAAATTTAGTAAATGTAGTAGGTACCCATAGCCCAACCCATAGCCTACCTAAATAACATACATCTGAGAGCTGAGGATGACACAGAAAACATCTAACAACTCACCAGATTCTGTCAAAATATCTCATGAATTTTAATGTTCATGAAACTCATTTACCTACACTCGAGAGTGATACATCATTATTAATCCCATATTTATTTTCACTCTCATTATTTATTAACTAACTAAACACTAGGTATACTGTTATCAAACACCCTAGTTTAGTTGGTAGGTAGCCTACTTGTCAAAATGATGACAGCATTTGAATTTCATTTGTTTCATAGACCTACTAGATTCCACTGGGTAAATTACAGTGGTGTACGACCTTGGTGTTGATGGATTTAATACCAATGATAATACAGGGTAGGGGCCCTATTCTATATCTCATTTTGATCTCGACGCGGCCGCCTTCGTTTTGGCATAATGCTATCTTATGGCAATGAGTGAAATGAAGGCGGCCACAACGAGATCAAAAAAATATATAGAATAGAGCCCCAGGAATACTGGTGGTTGGAGTCCATCTCCTATTTATATTTTATCCAAGATAGTCAATAATTCATCCTCACCAATGGAAGTGGGGTAACCCAAAGTACATACCTTTTTGTGACTTTTCAGTCTCCTCTTTTTGATAAAGTAGTTTTAAATGAAGTTCATTATTTGCTTGAACCAATTTCGCATTGTCAATCTTATATGGTTCCACACCAATTCCCAAGTGACTGCATTCCTTGAATAAAAGATAGTACATTTGTAGCAATGGTTTAAAAAATATCTTGGATTTTTCATAAAAAGCAGGCAATAGAAACGAAGTCGCTAACTACAAGGTAGGTAGGTGCAGGGTGCGAATTGATGGGAGGGATCCCCCCCCCCCCCCTCTGGTTTTCTCATCCCCGGCTCTGTTTCCCAATAAAGCATCCCAGGGGGGGGTTGGGGGGGTAGAGTTTCCCCCCCTCTGTAAATGATAACTTTTAATCTACGAAACTACAGATACCTACTTTTTTCTGAAATAAATCTAAAACTACAAAAACGCTCTGTGTAACGCGTTGATGAGCGAGCACGGATACGCGCTACACCTCGAACCGAAATTATGTCTATCGAAAATATCATTAAAAGCCAATAATTCTTGAAATTCGTCAGACTTGTATAGGTATAAAAATCTCCAAATATTCCTAAAGTATTAAGCCCCATTTACACTGTGCAATTTCTTGAACAACTTCTGTCACATTCCCATTTTTCATACAATTTTGTGTTTACACGACGCAACTTTCTGTCACAGAACTTAAAACATGTTCTTATTTCCATTCAAGAAGTGTGACACAAAAGTGTGGTACAGAAGTTGTACAAGAAATTGCACCGTGTAAATGGGGCTTTAGTCCCAATGACCATGCAATGTTTTAAGTTGATCGATTGAACCTTAATAATTAAAATGTTCCTAGTCAATATTCAAAAATCATAGTTACAAAATTATACCTGGGACCACTCATATGATATAGGTAGAGATGTGAGCACCGGTAATATTACCGGTAATATAACCCCCATCGTTAGTAACATTGTAACTTTCGGTAATTTTAGAGAAAAAAAAATAATGGAAGTGTTCAAATTTTGCCACAGTACACCACAGTGTAAAAAGAGGATGTATAGAGATTTGATTATATTTTTATAAATCAACAAGTTATACTGTAGGTACCGACATCTAAACATTATCAAATGTAATATTTTCCACGTTGGCTACTTATTTTTTTTAAATTTACTTTCTTTTACATAATATACTACCTAATTATTTTGAAGGAAGGGTCTTTCAGAGTTCGCTCTTTGATTGCAGGATATTTCACTGCGACTGTAAAAGCATGATGTTTAATTTCGTAATTGTTAATCATGCCCATTCCAACATTTAATGATTTAATGAAAATTTACCTCGACTCGAAGTCTTTATTTAAGCAGAAATAACTAGGAAAACGCTCGGTGTATAACGCGCTAATGAGCGAGCACCCAAACGCGCAACATCTCCATCCAACCGGAATATCGTAATGCAAAGAAAACATATACATCCATAGGAATTGAAATACGATCAAAATAAAATTACACGACTTCATTGAAAATGAGAATAGCCATCACTATGATCCATAAAGAAAAACAGATGTAAGTTGCACAGGAAATTAAATGACAATAAAATACCTTCTGGCATTCTATTTAAATATCAAATGAGTATACACGTTCTCTACCGATTAGGCTGAAAACTTATAAAATAAGAGAAAATGGTAGGTAGTAGTCTTAATGTCCAGGCAAAATTTGAACTTAATCGCAGCATTTTGATTTTTGACCAATCGTGAGATATTTTCATTTTTACTCCAATCGAGGTAAGCTCACAAAAACTATACACGACTATTGTAAAATTGAGATGTATACCTATCCTCAATCAATAAATAGTAAATACACAATACCTATGTAAACTACGTAATATGAAAAAATTAATTAATTCACATTCATTAATTTTCTTACGCCATATAGTTAAAACTGCGCAGAATATTCAATATTACCGTGCTCGGTAATGTTACCGGTAATATTACCGGTAATATTACCAATTTCAATGTTACCGGTAACTTTACATCTCTAGATATAGGTGTGTGTACTTACACAATATTAGACGATCTGTTGAACGGTCATATCAGTTTCATACGTTTGAAAGTTTTTGCTCTAACTACCTTGGAACTATAAAGAGTCGAAGTAGCCGTGATCAACATTTTCGAGAAATTTGACAGCCAACACGCAAAATGTCCGTAAAATGTTAATAACTTTTGGATTTAAACACAGATTTGTCTGGAAATTGTCAAAAACACAGATAATGTTGGTCCCAATGACCATGCAAAGTTTTAAGTTGATCGGTCATACGGTTCTAGTTTAAATTTCAAAAATCAGAGTTAAGATGGTTTTAAATTTTAACCAATGGGAGGATTTGGCTGAAACTTTGTATGATTGGGTAAAATGTTAGTGGTAATGACTTGTCAAAATTTCAAATTGATAAAACAAACCAATCGAAAGATAATTTTTTTAAAATTTGAACCAATCGTGGGATCCCGTTCAAAAACGATCCCAGGGACCACATAGAGTACGTTAGTATGTGTACAAAATTTCAGATTGATTGCTTGAGCGGTTTGACCTGGGGTGTGACCACAAAAAAAAACATACAAACAAACACACAGAGAAAGTGCCATAAGAGTACCGTAGTGACGCTCGCTACGCTCGCTCAATTATAAAAATAAATTGTCCCACAAAACAACTGTCAAATTGCCTTTATTAGCAAATCAGCTGTATTTGATAATATTTATTTTACTTGCCCACCACTTCTGATTTCACTTTAAATTAGAAGCAATTCCTCTTTTATAATGCCATTTGTCGTGATGAAAAAGGGCTTCAAACAGTGTACAAATCGCTTAGAAATGCACCAAATCCAATCTTGAAATTCAAAATTTTCCGGGCCTATGCGCCCCGAACCCGCATGGTGCTGGAGGGGCCCTCCCCCCAGACCCTCATTGTATTCCTGGGCAATTGTATTTTTCGACGTTGCTATATTTCTCAACATTCTCGGAATTTGTATATTTCCTATCCCCCCCTCTGAAAATTGAACAATTTGCACCCTGGGTAGGTGAATTTCATTGGATGTACTACCAGTGGTTAATTTGGGGGCGGCCGCGTCCCCTCACTCTTTTTTCAGGGTGGACGCCGTCCGTCCACTTATTTTTGAATTCAAAATTTTCCCGGGGTTAATGCGCCCCGGACCCGCGTTATGTTGGGGGGCCCTCCCCCCAAACCCCCCATTGTTTTCATAAGCAAATATGTTTCCCTGACATCGCCGGGCGTCCGCCTACTGATTATTTTACAAATTAACCACTGTGTACTACTAGGTTTGTTCGACGGGCTGCTCGGAACTGCTCCAAGCCGCTTGGAACAGGTGATTGTGTTTGTCGACTTACAGGAAGTACTAGTTACCTATAAGGCTGGAGCAAGCTGGAGCAACTAGGAGCAGTCAGACTCAGAACAGTTCCGAACAGGCTCAAAGAACAGGGCTATTATCGAAAAGAATTGTTAAACAGTGCATGCATGCCATGCACCTCCTAATGTGTACAGTCTTATTAATTAATTACTATTAATAATGATGGTGTTGGTTAAGATGGGGATAATTTCAGTTCTGGTTATAAATTCAGTTACCTACCTCTAAGCTCTTTTGGGCCAAACTCTTATAGTGCTGCAAACTTTCTGTTGTATGCAACAGGTCGGCCACTATTCTTTCAACAAGAGGGAGTGAATCAACAGCCAACGGCTGTCGATAACCCAAGTCATCTAGGTGTCTTCGAAGCGCCTTATATCGACGTTCCACTACACCAACCTCAAATTCCATTCTGTGAAGATATTTTATATAATTTGTACATTTTCTAAACATGTAAAAATACAATCGAGATTTATAGGTATTGTATTGGAAACTGGATGGAAAGCCAGTAGAGTCAGGATGAAAGGAAGGGATTTGGTCAAACCGAGGTTCGAACCCAGGACCTCACACTTGCCAGGTGAGAAGCCTGTCTGTATTGTATGAGTAAAGGAGAACCACACGGAAATAAAGTCATTTCATTTTGGAATTAATTGAGCCTTATAAAATGAATTTAAACAGGTTTGAAGTACAACATTGAAAACATCATTCAGGATGTATGTAGGTTACTTCTGCCATTTGAAATACATTGGTTCAAGGGCTTGATCTGCAAAAAATCCCGACAAAGCATTGTTTTGCCCTGAAGCAAAATAAATATGGCTAGTCAAAAAATTTATCAAAGAAACTCACATACCTACATCCTACATAATATAAAACACATTAACCTAGACGGTAGGTACACTCAACAAATGATAAGACGGTATTTGAAATAAATGGATTGGTTGAAATAAATGTGTTGGCATCATCCGATGAAGTCTATGCAAACTCGTTATCTCCCTCTAGTAGTGGAGTTCTGATTTCATTGATAAAAACAAGGATTGATTGTCAAGGAACGTGACCAGCAGCCAATCCGTTTCGTTCAAAGACCGTTTTATGATTTGTTGGGTGTACCTACTAGGTACCTGAGCTTCAGAGCTCAACAGACCAGCGCTCCAACAAACCAGCGCAAGGATACCTTATAGTCTTCCTCATACACATTTTTGCATAGGTACACAATTTGTTTGTGGCTTTATTTAGGTTACTAATATGTAAAAGAACCTTCATGTGAGCATTTTGCTATTATTGTGCAGTCTCATAATTTGTTTATATGCAGTTAACCTATAAATTACGCTTCTGACAGAAATTCTATGTAAACATGAACCAAGTAAAAACTGCGGTTGTAATTTAATCAAGACAAAAGGAAGATCACGATAAAGTAACAAGAATAAACACATCATACATACCTAATAAGTAATACAATACCTGTTGCGTTAAAAAATTTGACTAATCAACAAGTTCAAATAACTTTGCTTGAAGTTTGTTCAGTTGCATGACACAAACCGGAAACGACTACTGACATGACATCTGGATCCTGTTTGCGCGGAAAATTTGAAGCCAGAGACGGTAGAGAGCACCATGGTAGAGAGAGAAAAATATTCTACAGATCAGCGACAATACAAGCAAGCATAATCCCAGAAAAAAACACTCCGTGTAAAAAAGGCAGCCAAGTCTCTTTACTTTAAAAAAATTCAACACCGAAAAGGAGTGATATCAAAAAAGGAGCCAAGTCAATGACATTTCCAAATATTTAATCGTATCTTTGAAATAAAAGTATAAACACCGAGAAATACTTTACAAAAGGACTTGGCGCATCGTTTTTTTAAAGACATCATTCTATCCTAAAAGTGGAAAGAAATTTACAAGTAGGTACATTTTCCTCTTTCTATTAGAGCCAGAATCTATGAATCAAGCTACTTTTAGTAATGACTATTTTATAGTTTTGTCAATGGCGATAGAAGCATGATTTTATGCTGTAATATATAAGTAATATAAGGGTGAAAGAATTACATAACAATTGGAAGTGGTGAGAATGTAGGTTTCTTTGGAAAACTTCCATGGAGTCAGGAGTCAGGATCCTCATAAGTGTGTTGTGTCTAATGTCCGCCCGTCCGATCGGGTAGCTCAGTTGGTAGAGCTCTCGCCCGGCAAGTGAGAGGTCCCAAGTTCGTGCCCCGGTTCGGTCGGATATTTTTCACAACACACATCCCTTCATATCAATTGGAAGTGGGCTCATACATATTCTTGCAGTACTGTTAATATGGCGATATTAGACTGGTATCTTTTCATAATTTGATCTTGACTGAAGGAAATCATGAAACGTTGTCAAATAATTACTAACTAATGGAACACAATTATATATTTTTGAAGTGTCAAGTGTATAAAGTTAAATTTTTTAATAGAAATTCAATATGACTGTCTTCTTTGTGAAATGTATTTTTATAAAATGTGTATTAATAGAAATTGTTACATGATGTGAAGGTATAACGCATGATGAGACTTAATTATATTCACCACGAAACAATATTACGAAGATAACTATTGTGTATATTTATAGAAAGCATAGACAACAAGTTTCATAGCGTATATATTCATATAGAAAATATTTTACAGAAGGTATGTATAATATGTACCTAATTGAAAGATGTTTCCCTATTATTCTAAACATTCAAAATGACGGTTGTATATAAATGGCACATGCTTATGAATAGAAAAATGTCTTTAAAAAAACGATGCGCCAAGTCCTTTTGTAAAGTATTTCTCGGTGTTTATACTTTTATTTCAAAGATACGATTAAATATTTGGAAATGTCATTGACTTGGCTCCTTTTTTGATATCACTCCTTTTCGGTGTTGAATTTTTTTAAAGTAAAGAGACTTGGCTGCCTTTTTTACACGGAGTGTTTTTTTCTGGGATATCACTTCTTTTGTTAGTTTATTCATACAGCTTGTAGCACAGCTTGTGTCCGTGCAAGAACTTATTTCTTTAAAAAAATACGCCTATGCCGATTTGGATACTTAGAAAAGTTGCGTTTGGTATATAAGATTAAAATAATTATCCAAGAAGAATAGCTTTAAGTTTCGTTACAATCGGTCCAGCCGTTTTCGATATATGACGTCACTTCCGGTTTTAGCAATGGCGGCCGAAAATAATGTCGTCTTGAATTCATAATTATTACTCCTACACATTTCCAAAATTTGGTTGCAATCGGTACAGCCGTTTTTGATATATGACGTCACTTCCGGTTTTAACAATGGCGGCCGAAAATAATGTCGTCTTGAATTCATAATTATTAGTACAACACATTTCCAAAATTTGGTTGCAATCGGTACAGCCATTTTCGATATATGACGTCACTTCCGGTTTTAACAATGGCGGCCGAAAATAATGTCGTCTTGAATTCATAATTATTAGTACAACACATTTCCAAAATTTGATTGCAATCGGTACAGCCATTTTCGATATTTGACGTCACTTCCGGTTTTAACAATGGCGGCCGAAAATAATGTCGTCTTGAATTCATAATTATTAGTCCAACACATTTCCAAACTTAGGTTGCAATCGGTACAACCGTTTACGATATATGACGTCACTTCCGGTTTTAAAAATGGCCGCCGAGAACACTGCAACCTTGAATTTATAATTATTTACAAAGTACGTTTACTTATATCTGTTTTAAAGTATAAAGTGGTGAATTTAGCGTCATTTAGCATATTTATGACGTCATTTCCGGTATAGGTCATAAAATGTGTGACGTCATTTCCGGTTTCGATATTTGAATCATCAAATATTACTGATTACATAAAGTTGACCGTCTAAATCGTTTAGCGCTGGTTTTGTTCTAATCTGTTTAGCCGTTTTTGAGACATGATGTCACTTCCGGTTTCAAAATGGCGGCTTCCGGTTGGTTTTATAACAAGTCAAATGAAATATCAAAAGTACAAACGTTACATAAATATCAAAGCAATCGGATCAACAGTTGTTGCTGAAATGCAAATCGATGTATTTCAAATTTCATGACGTCATTTCCGGTTTATTTAAAATAATGTTCAGTCTTTTGATATTGATAATCCATATAGATGACCGTCTGAAACGATTGGCGCAAATTTCGTTCCGATCGGTCCAACCGTTGACGAGATATGACGTCACTTCCGGTTTCAAAATGGCGGCACAAAAAATTCATGGGGACAAGGTTAAATCAGACGCCAAAAGTGCACACGTGGTAAAAATGTGAGATCAATCGGTTCAGCCGTTTAGGCTGTGGCCTGTTTACCGGATTTTAGCTCCAGCCTACTACTAAGATTATTATTATGAAAACCGCCCTAAAACACTGTTTTCACGGCCCTCTAGCGCGCAAAGGGCGTAAACTATTGTTCCCAAATTTGGTATATGTTGTAGGGTGGGCCATAGCTCGAAATTAAGATATTTCGCAACAATGTGAGATTTCTCAATTTTAAGATCCAGTAGGCCGAAAATGCCACTTTGATGCTTACAGTAAAAGTGGGTTTGCTCCAGCCTTTATATGAGAGTGTGCGCGCGCCGTACGACTTGGCTGGCGTGGAGCGACCGCTCCACTAGATCTAGTGGAGCGGTCGCTCCACCCAGCCAAGTCGTACCGTACACTCACACTCACTCGACATACCGTAAATGCATAATAAACTGAGGAGCAGACCAACTACTTTTACTGTAAGCAACGACATGGCATTTTCGGCCTACTGGATCTTAAAATTGGAAAATCTCACATTGTTGCGATATATCTTAATTTCGAGCTATGGCCCACCCCACTATATATACCTAATTAGGGAACAATATGTTATGCCGTTTGCGAACTAGAGGGCCGTGAAAAACGTGAAATTACACCCCTTTTAAAACCTATCTTGATCTGATGATGATGATGATGATGATGATATCAGGAAACACCGCAATCACCGCCACAGCCTAAACGGCTGAGCCGATCGATCTGAAATTTTCACCACATGTGCACTTTTGGCGTCTGAGGTGCCTTTTTATAAAACCAACAGGAAGCCGCCATTTTGAAACCGGAAGTGACGTCATATCTCAAAAACGGCTAGACCGTTAGGAATTAAACCAGCGCCAAATGATTCAGACGGTCATCTATATGGAATATCAATAGTTAAAGTAGAGATGTACTATTACCGAAACCGGAAATGACGTCATGAAAATGAAGAACTAGATTTTAATGACCTCTTACTACAATAACTACATATTCATAAGGCTTATAATGATACATAACATTTATAGAAATAAATTCTAGGTAAGTAATTTCAGTCGCCATTTTGAAAACCGGAAGTGATACCATATCTCGAAAACGGCTGGACTGGTTGGAACGAAGCTTTCGCAATTCTTCATGGAATATCACTTTAAGCTTAGGTATATTTAGCACCAAACACAATTTTTCGTATTAACCAAATCGGAAATGGCGTATTTTTTAAAGTAATTAGTCATTGTTGCTCCGATGTGTGTTACAAGTTGTGTAAATAAACTAAAAAAATAAGTGATATCCCCATAAAAAACACTCCGTGTAAAAATACCAGCCAAGTCTCTTCAACTATAAAAAAATAGAAGAAATCTAAAAATTCAGCACTGAAAAGTAGTGATATCAAAAAATGAGCCAAGTCAAAACTTAATTTTAAAAACCAAAATATACTTGGCGCATCGTTTTTAAGGGCATTATATGTATATTATATATATTTAGGTATATTTGATTTTTGGCATATGCTTCTATACTATTTATATACACGATGCGCCAAGTATATTTTGGTTTTTAAAATTAAGTTTTGACTTGGCTCATTTTTTGATATCACTACTTTTCAGTGCTGAATTTTTAGATTTCTTCTTTTTTTTTATAGTTGAAGAGACTTGGCTGGTATTTTTACACGGAGTGTTTTTTATGGGGTTTCGTTTTTCTTGCATGAACAATTTCAATCGCGGCATTTCAAAGTTTTATTTAAAATTCAAATGTAGGGGATAGAATATGAAATAAGGTATCAGATTTCCAAAAATATTCTGATTCAGTTTGGTTGTAATGTCGATTTATAGCAACAAGTATCACACGCCAATAGAATGCATTTTATATTTACAGAATTATTTAGATCACCACAGATAATTTTTGAAATCATCTGTTTTGTGGAGCAAAATAGGATTTCCTAAAGTATGAAAATATTTATTGTACAAACAAGA
Source organism: Leuctra nigra (assembly GCA_934045905.1). Classification (NCBI taxonomy): domain Eukaryota; kingdom Metazoa; phylum Arthropoda; class Insecta; order Plecoptera; family Leuctridae; genus Leuctra; species Leuctra nigra. The sequence continues at coordinate 26,705,325 of OW203764.1, forward strand.
GTTTGTTTTCTTTTACAAAGATTAAGAATGGTTAGATTACAAACAATTGTCTCAAATCTAATCTGTGAGTTTAGGCAAAGGTGCTCATTCATTGAAGATGACAGAAGGTTAATTAATTATTTCCAAATTTGTACAAACAACAACTAACTAGAACTTCAATTAGTCCAGCTGCTTTTTATGTATGTGCCTATCTGTTTTGTTGCATTTGACTTTCTAATTATTTTTATGATGTTGATGTGAAAATTTATCATTTTGTATTTTACTGGGTAACAACGGGCGTTTTACCGAAATACATTTCGGAGATTTCGGATTACCATAGATGGCATAGATTTCGGTTGTAGGAAAAATATTGATGGCGAGTTGATTATTAAATTGATACCCTCGTGGTCAAATTTCAATTGATTTATAAGTTATTTTTATTTTTTTGCTTATTGAAGTCGAATATTATATTAATTAGCAGTATTCTTTTATTTATCGGTAAAATGTACATCAGAATCCTGACAACAATTCAACTGAATACTTATCAGCAATTTTGGTGAAAATATTTGTAATTTTAGATACGTAACATTCTTTAATTAGAAAGAATAGAAAAAATAACGATCCATTCATCTGAATGATCAATGAATGAACCTAATCGCCTGTCAATCTACGCATGACAATTGATCTTGGGTTTATCTCATGAAGCAATGGGAATAATATAGTTGATTCATCATCTGAGAAAGTCTTGCTGGTTGCCAAGGAAGAACAGGATAGTGACTGCACTGTCATCCAGAGAGAAGATGAGATTTGCTACGCTAATGTTTGTTGCTGCCTTGGTAAGAAATTCTCTTTTATTAGCCCATGGCATTTCGTGGATAAGAAGATTTGATTTATTGAAGTCTGAACAGATTTGTTGGGAATTAATTCTGTTGTAAAGCTAAACTGAAAATTATGTTGTTTCTCTAAAAACTTAACATTAAAATTTTCACCTGAAATATCACATATGGAGGACCTAATAATAATTGTTTTTTCTTCCCAAAATTGATTTCTGCCCACCGTTTTGATGATTGTCACATCATAATACAAGAATTAATACCTACATTTATTATAGGTATACCTCATTCACCATATTCGTGCATTACAATATTAAATTTGTCTAAGGGTCTGTTTTGCCCAGTATCACTCCACACTGTGTGGCTTATTTGAATTCAATATGCAGATTTAGTCGGTATTTTGCGTACCTTATATTTTGTAAGAATGATTCCTTATTTTAGTTAAACTGCACTCTAAGAGATAATTTGGAATGTTTTTTTAAAAAATATTAGTAACCCATTGTATGAGGGTCAGTAAAAAGGTGAGGAGTCTCAGGGTATAGGACTAATGCCATTGGTGGAAACTTTGAAGGGCTTTTTCCCACATTCTACGGATTTCATATTTTTCTAGTTTTCCACGCATTATTTTTTCTCTCCTCCAGGGATGATTTCAAGCATGTCTCGGGGGGCTCAGCCCCCCCCCCCCCTAGTAGGTACTTAGCCTCCCCCCCCCCCCCCCCCGAGGGGACAAAACAATCTATAGAAACAAATTCTTAAATTTTGTTTTCATTAAAACGAAAAAAAGGGAGCCATTTGCTGTTAAAGCCCCAGAATCACTTTTAATTCTAAACACGCCCTGCGGGGCTAAGGCTGGGGGGCTTTGCCCCTTATACCCCCTTTCTGGGTGTCGCAATCCCCCCCCCCCCTCCCCCCGGAATAAAATGTCTGAAATCATCACTGCTCTCCTCTGTTTTACGGACTATTTAACTAGTTTATCTGGGCCTTATCATCCCAGTTCGCCTCTGAAGAGTCTGCGATGATGTTGTAATGCCTGCCCCCAGGCTGCGGGATGTCACGCCGTGCCAACCGGATGGTGCACCAAGCCCGGCGATGTCATCTGCAGCGGTGACTGCGGCACCATCCAGCTCTGCAAACCCAACGCGACATCCGGCGGCTACGACACCATGACACTCGAGCGCTGTCTCTTCAAGAGCTCTTGCTGGAGCGAAGATCTAACTTGCAGCGCCACGCGGAGCTCGTGCTTCAACGAGCTCCCCTTCGTCTGTAGCAGTCTCGGCAGCTTCCCAGATCCATACGACTGTCGCAAGTATCATCTCTGTCTGGATAACGATCACATCGAGAGTACATGTGGAGATGGTTATGGGTATAACTCCATGACGAAGTCCTGTTCTGTCCCGCTGACGGAGCCTCTACCGAGGGCGTGTACTGTCAGTCCTGTACCGAGATGTTGGTCTCCTGGGCAAGCTGGGACGCTCTGCGAGAATACCAGTCTCTACTACATCTGTTATAAAGAGGATGAATATCTGCGTCCGATTGTCTTTCAATGTTTCAACGGCCAGGTATTTGATGAATCAATGTTTAAATGTGTTGACCCTGCACTGGGTTCGCCCGATACGGCCGCCAGGGAGCCAAATATTGTGAATGGATGTGAACAAATACCGGTGCGAGTTCAGTAGATTTCCTCAAACCTCGACATTTGGCAGTAAAATTTAGAACATAACATAGAATTTTTAAAAATCGAAATGTACAGAAACAATTGTTACGAAAATGTTTGTTGTTATTAAATACTACATGCAATTCATTCACTCCTACCTTAATTTCTATCCAACCAAACCATCGTACATTCCATCATCAGAGGAAATATTGTTTCTAGAATGATAGCAACTATGTAATTTCATATCATATAATTACGATTTGATCAATAATCAAAGCCACCAATAATAAATGATTGGAAAATTACTGAGAAAAAGTGAACATTGCTATAAAAAAATTAAAACAAATTATTATTATTAGCTGAAGGATTGTTATTTATTCTTATTTGTATAACAATCTTCAACCTCCATAAAAATGCACCAAAAAACGAAAAAATAAAAATATAAAAGTACAAATATTTTTTAAAAGTTATATTATAATAAAAATTAGGTTATTCGTCCAACTTTATATTAGTGATAATATAATATAAGCCACAAGAAGCTAACAGCGTATGAAAGAGATTTCTATTATGGGGGGCACGAATCTTCAACAGAAGTGCGTTACTTCCGGTTCCTGCTGTATACTCTCAGTGGAGCGGGAAATATTTGAATGTTTTTCGTTCGGTTTTCCAATTGTAGGTGATTGAGTTATTATATCTTATCTTTACTGTTGGGGCGCGACGAATTTCGCCAGTGGAACTCCTTATCAGTAAATTACAATCAGATGGTGAAATAACGATGATATCGGTCATTTGCCCTTACATTTCAGGCGTGTGAAACTGCTCTAGTGTACTGATGGCAGGTCAATCACACCACATTAATATTCATAGTTTTCATGGAGTAAATTACATGCAGATTGGTTTTCCCTATTCACTGGTCAACACAACACCATCAAATAGATATCTCGAAAGCCAATCTGTGAATGTTGTCATCAAATATTATTTTCTCTTCGAATGTCTTGTAATATTTTCTCACATATGATTTCATAAGGCAGCTCAACTAATTTTGAGACAGCAAAATCAAGAGCTTTCTATATGCTCATTATTGCAGTTGGAACATGCATTGGTCAGGGAATTTGTCACTTCCGTCACGAAATAAAATGTGCTGATTTGTTAACAATTTTTTATTACACCATAATGAGTATTGTACCTACATTTGAAATTTGTTTTGTATTTTTGAATTTTTACAATAGTAACCCACATTTGTATAAAATGTATGAATATGTTATTTATAATTAATAATATTAGCTAAACTTGTATAATAGAATATAGGTAGTGGAATAGTCTTGAAATATAGGTAGTAATTTTCGTTTGCACTGGTGTCATAAGGCAATAGCATTGGTTGGTCGTTCACTCGAGTGATCTTGAGCAATGGCATCTGGAGGTACTCCCGGTTAATTCTCACCAGGGACAACGTAGGTGTCGACCAGTCGGTTGTGGACTTTCCACAAATTCTAAATACACACAAAATAATATGTTAGAGAACATGAATAAACTGTGAAATGGATTTTGATGTCGAGATGGAATGGCCAAATAGAATTCAACCGACGTAGTTTTTTTAACTACCTACGTAATTAAACAAACGTCAGGTGAAGTACATAGTGAATAAATATTTGTTTGTCTTGTGAATACAATAAAGATTAATCAAGTGAAAAAGATACGTAAATAATTAAACATTGATGAGGGGTAAGATAGAAAGTTACACCATATACCATAAAACGTACATAGGAACATTTAAAGAGAAATTAGTTTTTTAATCAAAGGTTTATTTGATAATGATGTGTATGAAAAACATTTTACTTGGGCAGTGATTTCACAATTCAGAAGTAAAACAAGAAGAACCAGGAAAGTCCATGCAATGTTTACATATGAGATGGAAGTACAAATAAAATGAATTTAACTCTTGAAAACATAATATGAAATCCTCTTTTCTAAGTGAGGTGTTTGAGCAAATTGTTTCATGAACATTTGAACAATTCATTGGCTAGCACATGCACTACACCTCTTTACACTGCATGCACTACACTTAGTTCAAATGCAATGCAGAACTAAATGAGTAAATGCCACTCAAAAGAAACAGAAAGATTAATAAATAAAACAGAAGAGAGAAAGAACAGGTAGAAAGCAATTGAAGGAACTTAAATAATAACAAATATGCACTGCAATTGAAGGCTACAAATATTTTACAGAAGTACCTTTTAAGGAGGGATCTCCGAATTGCACCTATGTATAGAAATCGTTCAAATTTCGCATATAAATAGATTTTTATGTTCTGCATCATAATATGGCAAGAAAAAGTGGTCAACGTGAACTAATTTTCGAGATATATCACTTCAAAGTTACAGTTTTTTTCTCAGTTTAACATTGCGACCATACGGAAAAAGTCATGCTGATAATTTTAAAAGCGTATTTGGCTGCTTTCCCACCTATAGAATTTTTTGAAAAACTACTATAGCATGTATCAGATGCAATATTTTATTATAAAAAAATTAAATGTATACCTTCGTGGACGTTTTACCGAGCTATGAGGGTTTTACTGCATTATTTTTACTTTTTTTCATCTGAAAAGTGCAGTTTTACATGTAAAAATGTGTTGCCATGGTAACACGGCCTTCTAGAAATTCGAAATTCTTTGCGAATTTGTAGAAATTTCCAGAAGACCGTGATTATATCACTCATCCCTCCTTAAACAAATATACTTATTTATATTTAATGGTTCAACTTGAGGGAAACTATAGTTTACATGACATTAAAACAACTCTACATTTCAGATTAGTTAGAAAAAACACTCCATTTTATGTGAGGATTTTCGCACATGTAGGCAGCATATTGGGGGATAGTTGATGACTTATACACTTCAGTGTGACAAATTTGACAAATTATTTCTGATAATCTGTCAAAATCGCAAGTGCTTGAACAATTACGCAGTGAGACTTCTCGAACGATTAAAACATGGTAATATGTTGGTCTCAATGACAATGTAATATTTTATCTTGATAGTCCTATTCAGTAATTTTCACTTTTCAACCAATTAGAGGATTTTTCTAAAAAACTATACCTACAGCTATCTGAAAGTATTATGAGGTAAAAAAACTAAAAACATTAATGTGAGTTCAAAATTTCAGAGATAGATCTGAGTGACCGAAGGACAATAAGATGAGATATCTAAACAATGTGCTCTACAAGTTCATCATTGCAACTAATTGACATGTGACCAAGGTGTGGGGCATTTACTTTACTGCAAGATCAATTTTGACAAATTATTTCAATAAGCTGTCACGATTAAAATATGGTCATATGTTGGTTTCAATGACAATCAGTTCATTTCACATGGATCCCTAATTCCTTTCCTGATCTTGATATATACGTCACTAAAGTTGGACAACTAATTAATTACACACAATGGAGAATGCAAGCAAAGCAAACAATACAATAACAAACAATAAAGGTAACAACATTCTACGAAATAACAAGTACCGTTGCACGAGGCGACGCGTCTACTTCTCTCCGATCAGTTTCTGATGGATGGCGCTCAATGCCTGCGTGGACATAAGTATTACAGAGTTTACCAACCGATCACCAACCACTCCACACACACACATCACATTTACACGTTGAAGTCATCAGGACGTAAAGCCCACACTCCTGCAGGGACATATTATTGAAACTGCTGGTTATACGCACAATCTCTCCAAAATCATTATCATGAAGAGATACTCTGCTGTAACTAAACTGCTTGGTCGTCTTTGAATTATAAGAGATATATTATACTTTTATGAAACACAATTTTTCAAGTAGTTATTATTTTTAATCAGTATTTTCACTCCTTGAAATTTTGATTTTAGAGATAGCTATAAAAAAGTGTAAAATCATTTTTAAAAAACTAGGTCAGAAAAGTGCTATAACACAAGCTTTTTTTGTATGCATCCACAACCACAAAGTTTGGAAGATTTACGTTCCAATTTCCAATCAAACTGTATTTTTTTTCTGAAAAATTTCCGTTTGCATTGAATATTTAAATTTTATATTTAAAAATCAGATTGCATAATTGTTTGATTGAGAATGTGAATAAGTGATGGATTTAACTGCCTCAGTGAACCTCCAAAACACTTCATGCGTACAATTGGGGGGAAAATCGGTAGGTAATTAATTTGAGTTGAAGTCGCCTCCAAGCTGATGTCAGACACTAGTTGCAGACATTTTTATCATTTACCAATTACTAATTACCTGCCTCTAGAAGCATCTAGATTTGCATTCATTCAAAGACCAGACATCAAAGTATCAAAGCAAAGAAGAGCGTAACAAATTGAACTCCGTACTATTACCTTGAAGTACTTGACGGTTTTGACGCGAAGTTCCAAGGTCGCATCTTCATCGCAAATCATCAGCGTGTGCTCGTGCTGTTGGAATGCAGAAACCGTCCACATGTGATTCACACCCTCCTCGATGGCTTTGTAGAGAGCGAAGGACTTGTGCGTTCCGGTTATTAAAATCATTACCTACAAGCATACAGATATTTCCTATACTATTTCATGTAATACTGAAGGGTAACAAGTTACTAAAAACTGCTGTCAGAAGCACATTGTTTCAAAAATTTCCAAATTTGTAAACAAAACAATCTTACTTAAAATTTCATGGCAAGGCTGGATTATACGTTTCTGCTGAAAATTGAATCTTATTCTTGTGAATCCAGCCTAAATGTGCTTAATTTTATCTCTCAATCTAATCCTCATTCATTACTAAAGATAAAAAGGACAATGAAGTTTAAATACAAACTAATTCTTACGCTAAAGATGAAAACACTATTTTTTTAAATTAGTACCTATACCTATCCCAGTGATGTAGATTTCACAATAATTTTTATTTTAGGTATTAGAAGTAAATTTATGGTCAGTACCTACAGTTCTCTATCATGACAATAATACGGATGTTTTTTCTTACAACACACCTCTTTAGCATCCATCACCGTACCAACCCCGACTGTCAACGCTTGCTTTGGAACCTTTTCAATGTCGTTGCCAAAGAATCGAGCATTGGCCTCCAAAGTGTCTTGCGCAAGTGTCTTCACTCGAGTCCTAGAGACCAGAGAAGAGCCCGGCTCATTGAAAGCAATGTGGCCGTCTGGACCAATACCTGAAATCATCATTTGTACCGAAGTTTACAATTTGGTTACTCAAATCAAACGTAAGAGTTTCAGGAGTTTAGAATTACCTCCAACAAAAAGTTCCACACCACCAGCTTCACGAATGTCCTTTTCAAAGTTATTACATTCTTCCACAAGATCGGGCGCATTTCCGTCAAGAATGTGTGCATTCTTGGGATTGATGTCGATGTGTTTAAAGAAGTTGTTCCACATGTAATAATGATAACTCTCATGATGATCACGCGGCAGATCTGAAACGTCAGGAGAAACATTAGGAATCTCCACATTCCCTTGAAGATTGGTGTTCGTTCTTTTCAAGGAATGTTTAAAATTTATACCTATTAAAATTGTTAGGTACATTTAACTTTATTAAGTCAATATTATATTGATGATATTGTAATCATCAATGATATGTAATTCTGGGTTTGACATTTAGTAAGATGATGTTGTTAAGGGGTGTGACCCGAAAAACAATACAAAATTATTATTCTTAATTTATCCTGAGGTGTAAAAATAAATACTTTTACTTGAAAACTTAATGAGATTTACAATTTACTAGCTTGGCCATTGGCTGAAACTGTAAATAACTTACCTACATATTCATCCATATTGAACGTTTTGACATATTGGAAGGAGATTTTACCAGCTTTATGGTATTCAATTAATTTTTGATACATTCCCAGTGGTGTACCTCCCGTAGGTAAACCGAGAACGAAATATTTGTCTGGACCAGGTTTGAAATCGTTGATGCGCTTCATAACATATTTGGCCGACCATTCGGCCACTTTGTCTGCCGTGTCCATAATGACTAAACGCATTTTGTATGCTTAAACTGTGAACAAAACTGGATATAAGACAAAAAAGTAGTACTAGAATAATAGCATTGTGGAGACATACAATATAGGAGGATCTAGGAACATAGATTTAAGCAAATTTTGCTTGCTAGAGCTTTGAAGAGGTGACAGTCATCTGCATGAAGTAAGTTTAGTAAGTAAGTTTATTTTTCCATGAAACAAGGTACAGGTACAGTGTTACAGACCCTTAAGCAAGTAAGTGGTGTAGTAAGGTGTAAGGTGTAAGTAAGGTGTAAGGTTCTAAAAAAATTGGATATTGCAGCAAAATATTTCAAGTCAACAGACTTTCAATATTATTGTAGCTGAGTGCTCAGTAATGACTTTCTAATGACCACTGACAAGATTTTTAAAAACAAATTGGTTTTTGAACTGAAGTACAAACGATGAATCATTTCTCGTCTTCCAATGTAATTTTGGATGTAATCAAATAATGCACTTAGTTTGAATGATGGTTTGTAACATCCCTAGTGATTTTAGCCCAGTTCGCCTCTGAACGCACTGCCATGTTGCAATAGGGCAAGTGGGTCCCTTGACACCACAACCGTCTGTACACATGTCATTCGTTCCTTCTCCTCCTGTTAGCTGCCTGTTATCTGAGTTAGTTCCTCATCTGCCGTCCCGGGAAGGCCGCCACCGTCGCACATTTGAATAGCCAAGGCGACGGTGGCGGCCCCTTCCCGGGACGGCAAGTGAGGAACTACAATTTTTACTCAGATAACAGGCAGCTCATAGGAGGAGGAGAGCACAGACGGCTGTGCTTGACACAGTAAGGTAATGTCTCAAGGACCATGCATTTGCCACAATTAGGTACCTAGTACGGTGAAAAGCCAAAAACAGAATGCTTTAGTTGCCACTGCACATTATGTGAGTGTGACTGATGGTAGACTGATGTACAGTAAATTAAAATAATTGTTGAATTAATATAAATAAAACTGCTTCCGCGGTAAAAAGGGGGCGTGAGGTGGCTAACCCCATATGCTTTGCCAGTGAGAGAACATGGAGAACATCAGTGCCCTGTATCCACCTACTAGGTAATGTATAACCTCAATATTTTATAAATAATAAAATTATAATTCATCAGAGCAGTGATCACGAATAAATAAGTTAATCTATACAAAATTACCTTCAACTGCAATGGACCCAGTGATCTCCAGAAGGAGCTTTGTAGAATTGATGAGATAACAGACAAGACAACAAACAAGTTACGAGAAGTTCATTGACATTAGGTGTAACCCACATCTGACATCATATTCACACAGCTGTTTGGTGGTGGGGAGTGGGGACTGCTTGCTGGAGTTGTTGTGGAAGCAATGAGGGGCGATGGAGGGGTGTCGGCTATAATGACACGTGATAATGACGTTCAAATGTGGGGGGGGGGGGGGGGGGGGGAAGGCATGATATTATATTTTAAAGTAAAATAAAAAATACAAAAATGAAATAAAAATTAATAAAGTGAAAAATATAAAATGTAAACAAAACGACAGAATAACGATAAAAAAATAAAATAAATAAAGATCTAGCCCCCCAGATTTGTTTTCTTCGAGTTACAGAAAATAGCGCCCATTGTTGTCTATATATTCGAAAATAAGTGACCCTCTGTAAAAAATAAGTTTTCACCGTTTGCGAAAACATTTTTCGCAAAAAAAATAAGTTTTTAGACAAACCAATAGACAAACCAATAAAGTGAAGAAGACAATGTTAACACGTAAATATTTTTTTATTCAAAATATGTTTTATTAAATAAAAATTAAATTAGCTGATTTTCACTTAAAATGAAATAAAATAGTAATACATTTCGGCTTTACGTTTCCATAGTTAGGGACTATCATTACACACTTCTTTATAGTCTGTATTTTGCAGCGACTTCTGCGTCCACTTATCAAACGCTTCCACCAAGTCTTGACTCATCGCCGTCTTCCATCCACCAACCTCTCCCTTGCGAATAAACGAGCCTTCTCCATTTCTAAACTTGGCTGTGTCTTCTTCATAGTTCACCCACTTGTTCCTCTTCATCTTGGAGAAACTCACGTGATCTGCTAATGCCAAGACTTGATCATCGCTCAGAGTTTTATCCAGAAACTCGGAGATCTTACGGATCTCGCCGCAAATGTCCTGAAGAACAAGAACATGTTCAATTTGGCATGCAGAAATTTGACATAAATCAGCATAATTTTTGGTTATCAGTTTTTGAAATTACACTAACTCAGGCGCGAAGGAAGGATGGAACCCCCCCCCCCCCCCCCCTCTGATTCAATTCACCATCCATCCTATGTTCTTATACATTTATATGTCAAGATGCTTAAAAAGTGTTAAAATCGCGTAGAAATGCACCAAATTCATGCATGAAATTCAAAACTTTTCCGGGGCTGTACGCCCCCGACCCGTATTTACCTGAGGAGCCCTACCCCCTGACCCCCCATTGTCTTCGTAGACACTAGTATTTCCAGCTCAAGTTCTTTTACAATATTATCCCCCCCTTGCAAATTTAGTTCCTACGCGCCTGTACAAAAAAAAACCTTTCTTCAAGGCATAGAAGCTAATAATCATAACTCCCCATAAATAAAATACTACTCCCTCTAAAAAGAGCAGACAAGTCTCCCATCCAAGAAAAAACAATGCTTAATGTCAAGGAGGGAAATCAAAAAGGGTCTAAAGCCTACATTGAACAACTTCTGTGTCACACTTCTTGTTGGAAATTAGAGCATTCTCTAAATGAGCCAAAGTTTGAGCTCTAGGGGGATTTTCACCACTGTACCTTAGCACTAGAATCAAACTAACTAAAGAACTGCATTGTTACAATACTAGAAAGAATAATAATATTATAACTTGTAGAAATAAATCTTCGTTTGCAGATAATTCAATCTTTTGTAAAGGTATAAAAATATATAATCGGATCCCAATTGAGATAAGGAATAGTGAGAAACCCAAATTATTTAGAAGACTATGTTGTAAATTAATAAAAGAAAATGCTCTTATTCCACCTCCATATGAATCTACGTTTTGGGACAGAAATTGCTGATTATTTATTTTCTATATTTATCATTAATGTATTACCATGTAAGTTGATATTGAAATGTGATTTTTATTGTGTAAACCTACACTACTGTTATTCAACTGTAATGTTTAAGTTTAAAAGCTGTACTGATATCTATTGTATGTATGCATCTTATAATGCATGTATACCTAGTTTACTCTTAACATAGAGTGTGTATTTCCAATGTAATGTATTAGATATTCTTTTTGCTATCATTCTTTAAGTGTAAATTATATCAAATTTCATTGTATATTACTCTATTATAGTATAGAATAGAATAATATAGTATTGTATTAGCTGAATTCTGCTACAAACAATAAACTACTACTACTACTTTCTATAGCTTTATCAGACTAGGTAACTAACAGAAATTTAATTTAAATAAATTATCCATTAAAATTAATGCTTAGATTTATCCAGAGGTTTTAATTTTTGCTGTTTTTCAGAGAATATTTTATACTGTTAATTTTCATATTACTAAGTTGTAATATTGGATTGACAGTCGCTCATAATTCGATACAAATGTGTCATTTCCGATTTGGTTGAAGTTGGAATTAGCCTCTCACCTTCTTCATGTTTTCAAAGGTGAGGAACAGGATGTTGGTCTGGTTGCGTTTATTCCACATGTCCAGAGTGTGGCGCCAGAATGGTGAGTACACCACTGCAAAAACACACGACAATTACACTTTATTATTTGCTGCATTTGATTTTGAAAACCTGTCAAAGTGCAGTGTCACGAACCTTTGTCTTCGGCGAAGCGAGTGCAGTAACTGTCAAAACTCTCTTCCATTCCTTCAAGTAAAACTTTGTGATGGAAATATGAAATGCATACATCCTTTGAGTTGCGGCTCACGTATATTATCTGTAAAGTTTAAGCAAAGAGGAATGAAATTAACTGTATAAAATGAAATATATTATAACATGTTAATTTTTACTGAAGCATTTTATCCTTAATTAGTTTACTGTGACAAACTCCCATTCTCATATTTCGTGTGTGCTTTTATCTGAAATGACTTGGACCGACATAATTTTAAATCTATATTATGTATAGTATACCTACTCACTCTTACACCCTTTGACATGTCTCAACCAAATTTGGTATATACATTCTATGGGAAATAGTCCACATCGGAGGGTACCTACTTAACCCCTTAAACACCCCTAATTTAACAAAATAGAAAATAAAATAGACGCGTTCTGCATGCACGCGCGCGTGATCTTTGGCACGAATTCTGTCAGAGCACTGATGCAACACTATTTCTCTGAAGTAATTTGTGTCGCATACCTCAAAGGGGCACAGTACATGGAACACTATGGAAGGGTTGCTGCGCAGGGCAAGAAGTAAATTATACAATATCAATATGAGTACTGACTTACTGCAATTTTGTAATTCCGTTTTGTCAGAATGTAAAACTTATGGTTGATACATTTTTATTAGGTATATAAAATGTGTCAGACCACATGCCTAGAACCAAAATAAAAATCATATCAGAAATTATATTCATAGATTGTTCTTCAAATAGAATGACACACACATGAAATGACAGTGACATGACAGATGAAATGCTCCCACCTTGGGCTTCTTGATGCCGTCGCGGATTTGTCTCGGGAGCAGTTGCCATGGGAGATGCGATTTGATGTACCTAGGTGACGGCAGCTCTGACACGAACTTCAGAGAGTCCTGCATGAAGGGCGGGAGAAGATCCCTGTAGGACTTAGCGCCAAACATGATGGAGAATCTGTGAACAAGCATGATGCTGGTCGATAATCCTAATGCGTCAAGATTAATGCCAGAAGGCATCGTGCTCACTATTCTGTGTGTAGGTAACTTGATTGGATTAATTTTATTACGTATCTATTGTGACAAAGATTGCTAAAAGATCATCATTTGTCCGAAGGATATCAATCATGGAAGACAGTGGGTTTATTTTATGCAAAAGACCAATTGTTTTGGTGCAATTTTTATGCATATTTCGGAAGCATTTCAGTGGCGTAACTACCAGGGGCTAGTTTCACAAAATGTATTATCTGCTAATATGTATTATCTTTTGATTTAATACCAAAAACACAATGTTAAATGAAAGATAATACCAAAGATAGTACGTATTAGGAGATAATACTTTTTGTGAATCTGGCCCCAGGTTGACCGATGACCGATGAGGTTGAAAATGTGTTTACTATGGGATAATGTTGGTCTTGATCACATGCAAAATTTGAATTTAATCGGAACATTTTGTTTTTCGGCCAATAGTGAGTAGTTTTTTAAAATTATAACCAATGAAACCAATGAAAGGCTGAAACATTGTAAAATTTGATAAAATGTTGGTCTTAATGACCTTGCAAAATTTAAAATTGATCGGGTCAACCAATCAGAAGAAATGATTTTTTTTAAATTGAACCAATCAACGGATTCAAAACATGTTCGGCCTGCAAGCCGCTGATTTGGTCCCAAAATGTGTGCGACTTGAATACCGGCATCAACAGGAAAACATTAACAAACATACAAACAAACAAAAACAAAAACCGTGCTAAAAGTGCCAAACCGAAAAAAGAGAATTCAATTTCCTTGTAATTCGGGTGATCACTTATCAATATCAACGCGTTCACTCTGAGTTTTGATGGTTTAAAATCTACGGAATTTATAATATTATTCGAAATTTCAAAATTGCCGCTCGAAGTCTGATGTTATCTGGAAGAGTAGTAATTCAGAAAACTGATGTTTTCTGAAAGAGTAGTATCAATTTTTCGATCGTCAATGCTAAATTCTCCATAAGACAACTTCGCGCGGGTGTCCGCGGGTATGACGACCGTCTCATCTACTCATTGTCGCGCGGCGTTCCGATTTCACTGCCTCCTACATGATGGTCGTTTACTGAATGTTCAGCTGACTGGCATCCACCATGCTGATGTCCAAGATGGCCGATGTAAACAAAAGCAGAACTGTCTTATTAAGTGTTTCCAGTGACATTTCACCCGAATTTTCACTAAAAGACGTGTGTTTATTAACTAAAAACGTCATAATACAAGTGGGAATGCGCTAACTGCCCTACTGGAAACTGCCCTACTCGAAACTGCCCTACTAAAAACTGCCCTACTAGAAACTGCCCTACTGGGAAAATTTTTGTTTTGACTGTACATGGGAGGGGCTAAAGGAGGAGCCAAACCAGTGGGAGGAGCCTTATAACTGCCCTACTGAAAACTGCCCTACTAAAAACTGCCCTACTAGAAACTGCCCTACTAAAACTTCTTGGACGGACTGTACATGGGAGGAGTAAGGGAAATTTCCCTCAGAACAAGATTCCCGCCAAATTTTCAAACGATTTTGATGAAAGCTGAAGTGTCAATTTTCATCTGATTGAGCCCGGCAAAAATGTATCGGGTCGGTCATTATACGGTCGATGTTTTGGTAATTTTAGTTTTCACGTGTGTTTGCGAGAAAATAAAGAACATTTTAAAAGAACGGGTATTTTACCTGATTTTCTACGAAAATATATACTTGAAAAATTCTAAAAAAAACGACCTGTACCTTGATAGACGCGGAATAATGTGCAGAGTTCGAAGGGTGGCTTTTGGACGGGACATAAATGAAAATGAGTCAAGTTTCTCACCTAGAAAAGTCATTAAATTAGATAAACGGCCAAATTCGTGTGAAAATGTGAAATTTTGACAGGTACCCACAGGAAAACAGTTGATCCTAAAGACATTTCCTATAGGTACTGTCTATTTACGATGTAATTTAACAAAATTGAGGGATTTGGACGAGTTTTTTCGAAGAGCAACAGATCGGAGATCAAGACGATGGACGGCCAGAAGGGGGTAAGTCGGGATTTTTTCCTCTAAATCGATATTCTGCATCCTCTGTCAAATTTTGGAGTAAAGACATGAATTTCCAGAATCTGACTTGCTTTTCTTCGTAGATTTCGAATCCGGAGACGGCGATTTGCTAAATCAAAATGGCGGCCGAAAACCCGATAAAAAAAGTTTATTTTGGCCATTTGAGACAGAAATGTGGAGAAAATTTGAAAACGGAGTATACCAAGTATGACGAGAGAGGACGTGGATTTTTTTTAAAAAATACTAGAAAATTGCAAGGGGTCGTTTTTTAATTTTTTTATAAAAATTTCCTTCTCAAAATTTGGCAAAATTTTTGAGTTTTTGCGTTCACAGACCATTTATTCACTGTAGAGAGGTGTATTCATGAAAAAATGTTTATTTTGGCTATTTGAGATGGAAATGTTGAGAAAATGTGAAAACAGTGTATCGATTATGACGCGAAAGGACATTTTTTTTAAATACTTGAAAGTTGCAAGGGGTCGATTTTTGAAATTTTTTTAAAAAATTTTCATCTCAAAATTTGACAAAATATTTGAGTTTCCGTTCCGTCTGCGTGCACAGACCATTTATTTATTCACTTTCTATATACCTCGACAAAGAATTTGCACTGCGTTTTAATGCGGTTATCGCCCAGAAACAAGTTTAATGTTTGATGTCACTCCATTTGACGCATTTGGTACTTTGACAAAATGTAAACGATTGTTTTGACCATGTAATCAGATAGAGGGGACTATAGGGAATCGAAAAGAGGAAACCAGAGCTCGGAAGCTCGATTGTCGGTCTGTGGTAACGGCAAATTTATTGTCTATAAGAGCCTATGCATAATGTTTTCCAGAAGAACAAAAGTGTCAATTTTTATCGGATCGACCCCAGCAAAAAAGTATCGGGCAGGCCGTTTTCGGCCGATGTTTTGGTATTTTTTTGTTTTCACGTGTGTTTGCGAGAAAATTGAGAAAATTTGAAAAGAACAGGGTATTACCTGTTTTTCTACGAAAATATATACTTAAACTAAAAAAAAAGCGATGGATAGATGCGGAATAATGTGCAGAGTTCGAAGGATGGCTTGGAATGGAAAGGAATGAAAATAAGGGAAGTTTCTCACCTGGAAAAGTCATTAAATTAGAAAATCAGCCCAATTCGTGTGAAAACGTGAAATTATATAGTACCCATAGGAAAACAGTTGATCCTAAAGTCATTTGCGATAAGTACAGTCGCTATTTACAATACAATTTAACAAAATTGAGGGATTTGAACGAGATTCTCGAAGAGAAACAGATAGGAGATGCGTTGTTCAGGAATATGTGAATAATGCGTTTTTTTTAAATACTGGAAAATTGCAAGGGGTCGATTTTTTTTAAAATTATCATCTCAAAATTAGGCAAAAGTTTTGAGTTTCCGCGTTTACCGACCATTTATTTACTTTCTATATACCTTGACAATATTCACAATATTTCACAAAAGTTCCCTTGACAAATTCCATTCAATTTTCCTCGACAAAATTTCAATAATCGACCACTTGCAATTTTCTTATATTTAAAAAAAAAACGTCTTTTCTCGTCATAATCAATTCTCTGTTTTCACATTTTCTTAAAATTTCCATCTCAAATAGCAAAAAATAAACATTTTTTCATGAATACACCTCTCTACAGTAAATAAATGGTCTGTGAACGCAAAAGCTCAAAAATTTTGCCAAATTTTGAGAAGGAAATTAATATAAAAAAAATAAAAAACGACCCCTTGCAATTTTCTAGTATTTTTTTAAAAAAAATCCACGTCCTCTCTCGTCATACTCGGTACTCCGTTTTCAAATTTTCTCCACATTTCCGTCTCAAATGGCCAAAATAAACTTTTTTTATCGGGTTTTCGGCCGCCATTTTGATTTAGCAAATCGCCGTCTCCGGATTCGAAATCTACGAAGAAAAGCAAGTCAGATTCTGGAAATTCATGTCTTTACTCTAAAATTTGACAGAGGATGCAGAATATCGATTTAGAGGAAAAAATCCCGACTTACCCCCTTCTGGCCGTCCATCGTCTTGATCTCCGATCTGTTGCTCTTCAAAAAAACTCGTCCAAATCCCTCAATTTTGTTAAATTACATCGTAAATAGACAGTACCTATAGGAAATGTCTTTAGGATCAACTGTTTTCCTGTGGGTACCTGTCAAAATTTCACATTTTCACACGAATTTGGCCGTTTATCTAATTTAATGACTTTTCTAGGTGAGAAACTTGACTCATTTTCATTTATTTCCCGTCCAAAAGCCACCCTTCGAACTCTGCACATTATTCCGCGTCTATCAAGGTACAGGTCGTTTTTTTTAGAATTTTTCAAGTATATATTTTCGTAGAAAATCAGGTAAAATACCCGTTCTTTTAAAATTTTCTTTATTTTCTCGCAAACACACGTGAAAACTAAAATTACCAAAACATCGACCGTAAAATGACCGACCCGATACATTTTTGCCGGGCTCAATCAGATGAAAATTGACACTTCAGCTTTCATCAAAATCGTTTGAAAATTTGGCGGGAATCTTGTTCTGAGGGAAATTTCCCTTAGAATGGGAATTTACCTTTTCGAAAAATCCCTACGGGTAAATTATCTTATTTAACTCCTCCCATGTACAGTCCGTCCAAGAAGTTTTAGTAGGGCAGTTTCTAGTAGGGCAGTTTTTAGTAGGGCAGTTTTCAGTAGGGCAGTTATAAGGCTCCTCCCACTGGTTTGGCTCCTCCTTTAGCCCCTCCCATGTACAGTCAAAACAAAAAAATTCCAGTAGGGCAGTTTCTAGTAGGGCAGTTTTTAGTAGGGCAGTTTTAAGTAGGGCAGTTTCCAGTAGGGCAGTTAGCGATGAGCCGTATTATGTCATAATACAAGTATATTGTGTTCGATTTTTAATATTATACTAAATGAAGTGCAAATGTGACAGATTCATGAAAAATATGTGCTGTTCTTGTCATATTCAAAACAAGTGAAGTTGTGGGTGCCATTGGATTTGACACGTTTAAACCTTATGAAATAAATGTCATTGGGAAGCAAGATTGACTTAAGTTTGTTTCTAATTTTGTTCACTTTCCTATTTCCAATGTTGTACAGTTGAGACCAAACTTATATTATTTTTTGATTGACAAAGTTAATTTTTTTCAATCAACGGATTGAACAATTGACGCGAACGTAAAATTGCTCAATATTATCTCTTTCACGTAGTCGTGTCTATTGAATTGTGCATTTTGCTTTTGAACTGAAATTGTGTACAGTCATTGACGCTACACTATTGAACTTTTCTAAATGCCGTCCTTTATGACTGCAAAGTTGTCTGTGGTTTCCCTCAGTTGCGAGGCAAATAGTGGGTAGGTTCCCTACTCATTAGCCTTGACTGCTCCTTCCCACCGTGTATCCTTACCTATTCTTCATCATCATCATAATCTCACAACCATAATCTCACAACCACAATCTACCACTAGAAAACTTACACCGGTATGTGTCGTATTTATCTAGTGGAGCGGTCGCTCCACCCAGCCAAGTCGTACCGTACACTCACACTCACTCAACATACCGTAAATGCCTAATAAACTGAGGAGCAGACCAACCACTTTTACTGTAAGCAACAACATGGCATTTTCGGCCTACTGGATCATAAAATTGGAAAATCTCACATTGTTGTGAAATATCTTAATTTCGAGCTATGGCCCACCCCACTCCATATACTAAATTTGGGAACAATAGGTTATGCCATTTGCGTGCTAGAGGGCCGTGAAAACAGTGAAATTACACCCCTTTTAAAACCTATCTGATGATGATATCAGGAAACACCGCTATCACCGCCACAGCCTAAACGGCTTAGCCGATCGATCTGAAATTTTTACCACATGTGCACTTTTGGCGTCTGAGGTGCCTTTTTATAAAACCATCCGGTAGTCGCCATTTTGAAACCGGAAGTGACGTCATATCTCGAAAACGGCTCAACCGATCGGAATATAACTAGCGCCAAATGATTCAGACGGTCGTCTATATGGAATATCAATAGTTAAAGTAGAGATGTACTATTACCAAAACCGGAAATGACGTCATGAAAATGAAGAACTAGATTTTAATGACCTCTTACTACAATAACCACATATTCAGAAGGCTTATAATGATACATAACATTTATAGAAATAAATTCTAGGTGGCAGTTATTTCAGTCGCCATTTTGAAAACCGGAAGTGATACATATCTCGAAAACGGCTGGACTGATTGGAACGAAGCTTTCGCAATTCTTCATGGAATATCACTTTAAGCTTAGGTATATTGAGCACCAAACACAATTTTTCGTATTAACCAATTCGGAAATGGCGTATTTTTTTAAAGTATTTAGTCATTGTTGCTCCGATGTGTGTTACAAGTTGTGTAAATAAACTAAAAAAATAAGTGATATCCCCATAAAAAAACACTCTGTGTAAAAATACCAGCAAAGTCTCTTCAACTATAAGAAAATAGAAGAAATCTAAAAATTCAGCACTGAAAAGTAGCGATATCAAAAAATGAGCCAAGTCAAAACTTAATTTTAAAAACCAAAATATACTTGGCGCATCGTTTTTAAGGGCATTATAGGTATATTATATATATTTAGGTACATTTGATTTTTGGCATATGCTTCTATACTATTAAATACACGATGCGCCAAGTATATTTTGGTTTTTAAAATTAAGTTTTGACTTGGCTCATTTTTTGATATCACTACTTTTCAGTGCTGAATTTTTAGATTTCTTCTATTTTTTTATAGTTGAAGAGACTTGGCTGGTATTTTTACACGGAGTGTTTTTTTATGGGGTCGTTATTTATCGTAGAAATAATACGATAATACCCAAATAATCACTTGCAGGATCACAGAAAACATTTTTTTTTCAGAAACTGGGAAGATTGACACAAAACTTTATACACTCACTATAAATCTAAGGGAAGCAAAGACTTTTTAAATACTATTGAATAATAACAAAACTGAACAAATTCCCTGCGGGGCATTTCACCCCCCTTATAATGCAATATAAATTTGTAAGTTTCCGAGAAATCAACCCTGAAACGGTGTGCAAGAAGGCCTTCATTTAAATGATAGGCGATATTGTTTCTTTGTGTGTGTGTGTGGGGGGGGGGGGGGGGGGGGCACAACACTTTATTTTTCCCAGGGCCCGTCCTTCTCTAGTTACTCCTTTGACGCTTTACGAAATCATCACAGTTCCATAGCAATTATTTTTTATTTGTACACTTTTAAATTAAACCGAATTTGGGACTCTAAATTGGCCAGTAGATAGCTCGAATGGCGTGATAGTAATTTTGTACTGAAATTGATAAATTCGAGAGGGGGAAGGGGGGGGGGGGGGGGTGAGCATACGCACGGTATTTCCGTAATTGGCTAGCATAAGATACCGTAACTCACTCTAGAAAAGGGAAACGCTCTACAAGGTACTGTTCTGCAGCCTTGAAATCCAGGTCGTTTCCTATACACCAAACTGTCTCTTGGGTCCACGTTGTTCCTGAAACCAGCAAGGCAAGATGTTGATGCAATCATTCACTTTGGATTGTATTACAACCGTTAACAATATTTAATTGTATCACCTGCTTTCGGAAACGTGACCACCCAGACGTCATCGTCGCGAACCTCAAAGTTCTCGATCGCCTCTGCAAAGTTGAGATAATGGTCTGGAACCACGCAGTCCTTGTAGAGGATCGTGGCGCCAACCTTGCCGTCGGCATTGACTACTCGTGGATACTTGTCCGCCATTGTAGATCAAACTAGGAGTCAAAGTAAAGAGATCTATAAGCAACACTTTCACAAACATGATGTTAATGTTTATAATGTGTATATAATATGTCACTCCAAGATTATACCTATCATTATTGACCGAGCAAAGCGAGTGTCTCCTTTTGAATAATGATTCTTTGATCACGCTGAAATTTTTCATACTGGGTAGGTAAAAGGTATGTGGTTTATGTAGTTTTTGAACAAATCCTATAATGGTTAAAATTAAAATATTTACTGAAAACTCCCTCAGTTGAGAAAAATCAAATTGATAGAATTGGGGGTTGTTTTCATGTCAGAATGTATTGATGGCTGTTATACTCTGCATTGAAATGAGATAATGTAGTATAGGTACCAAGTTACTTTTTAATTAAAGTCGGTTGCACTTGTAGGTAAAATATAATATCTTTTGAACAATTTCATATTATGAAAAATTAAAAAAATCTTCCTTTGAGTCCAGTTTGGGCACACATATTTTATTTATAAATTTGTGTTTATATTGCTAACGTCGGCTAAGAAATAAACGTACACGTTTATTTTATTACTGGCACTTCTTTTAATTTGAATGGTTAAAAAGTAATGACGATAATTGATCGAGCGTCTCCTTTCGTCTCATTGGGCACATACCTCTGTTTTTGTCTTTTTTGTATTTTTTTCTGTTGGGTGTGGCTGTACAGGTCAGAGTTTTTCTTCGATCGAGCTGAAATTTTGCACACTTGTAGAGACAACCTTTTCTGTTTGCTGACCCCATTTTTTTTTTTAAATCCATTCATTGGTTAAAATTTAAATAAACATCTCCTGATAGGCTGAAAAGTGAAAATGGTCTTCGATAAATCTGATCAAATTCATATTTTAGCTATACAGGTCAGAGTTTTTCTTTGATCGAGCTGAAATTTTGCACACATGTATAACCAACCTTCTCTGTTTGCAGACCATAATTTTTTTGAAATCCATTCATTGGGTAAAATTTAAATAAATATCTCCTGATAGGCTGAAAAATGAAAACGGTCTTCGATAATTCAGATCAAACTCATATTTTGCATGATCATTAAGACCAACATTGTCTCTTATTTAACAAAATTTCATCCCAATCAGTTAAGAACGTATGAACTTATTAACATTTTTAATATCTGTCAGTAATGAAGTATCGAAATGAATGTTTTCCAGTGCCAATTGAATTGCATCTGATTTGCTATATTAACCAGGATGCTTAGATGTTATTTTCAAGTTTCAATGAAAAGCATAATAATATGTTGTGTTAATTGTGTGATCATATTTCAATTCAATATGGATGTTTATGTTTTCTGTGCTTGTTTCCGGTTCGAGAAATTGCACGTCCCCGTGCTCGCTCACCAACGCGTTACACTGAGCGTTTTCCTAGTTAGAACTATTCTACCCAGTGTTTACCTTCCAGTGCAGTCGACTCTTATCGTGTTATTCTTTCATTAGGCTTATTGTGTTTATATGCGCTAGGGAATTTAATTAAGGGAGTTTAATTAAATTACTTCAATATCCTCTTCTTACCAGAATCACTAACCTATACTATTTGAGTTACAGTTTCAAAAGTCGAATAAAATGATAACAGTCCCCCCCCCATCCCCGAAAACTCTATACAATTGGTTTTACTATTCCAGTTGGTTAACGATTGAAATATGGACATCAAAATATAACTAGCCTTACCTTCAGTATTGACGTTACTTACGATGCACTTTCGACGGATGTCTACAAGGAACTGTAAAATGAAAGTACAACAGTAGTGCGATTGCGTAACCAAATCTCTGCCATCCAATAGCGAAGTGTCATCCTATGTCAGTTCAAATACATTGTCAGTCATCGCTTCCTCCTCGCCAGTGCAAGGCACGCCTCACGAGGTCAATGAATTGCTTAAATTACATGAGTAGTACTTGCATGTCTTTATTAGCCCCCGCTTGACGTAACAATACAGACATCCGGTGTTGTTCAAGGCGCAAACAATATATAAAAATATAATATATAATATAAAAAATGTCAGTGAACTGAAAATTGGAAAATTAGACCGGCAATTTAAAGGTCGTGGGCTCGAGTGGAATCCCATCGGTGGTCAAATCTTTTATCGGCAGTTCACTTACATAACATCTGAGTCATGATCAGATGATGTCATGTGATGACATCTGAGACTGTCAGATCGGAATGAAGTTACCGGACGGTTATTTACATTTTGCGTCATACAGTTAATTACTTGCGACGTTAAAATGGCTGATCATTGTGGAATTATTATTATTATTATTATTATTATTTATTTATCAACAACATAATACAGGATTCCACATGTGTGATATGATAAATTTTTTGACATTAAAGAACAGTCACAAAGACATAGAACATAAAACATAAAAATAAAAATAAAACATAGAATCGTAGAGCATGAAACATAAAAGATAATACATATATCATAAATCTTTGACAGTGTTGGTAATGGTGATGTGGCACTATTTGTAAATTTACAGACAGGTTTGATAAAACAAATATTATTTACAAATTATGGCTGGACAATATGGCAAGTTATGACTGCAATGTGTACTGCAATGCAATTACACTGCAATTACACTTGCAGTGTAATTAAATGTTTATCAACTTATACATTTTAATTAGGTACCTACTTAATCTACGGTATCTTAATCTACGGTATTCAAAGAAATTCAAATACAAAATTATCACTCCTTTGGTTGGCGCATGTAGACTTCCTACTCTTATGGCACTCTCTGTCTTTGTTCTGATTTTTGTGTATTTTTGTAGGTAATGCCCAGAGAGCACACTGTTTAACCAATCGATCTGAAATTTTACAAACATTTTATTTTAATGTCGTAATAGCGGTCTCGATCCTGTTATTGGTGGAAAATTAAAAATGGAAACGCTTGAACGATCAATTTAAAATTTTGCATGGTCATTGGGATCAACATTTGAGGTGTTTTGGAAAATTTTCGCACATGTCTGTATAGAACTTCAAGAGTAATTGACATTTACCGACAGTTATCATTGTTTTGAAATATTTGTCACAATTCAAATAAATTCAAAGACAAAATGATCACTCCTTTGATTGACGCATGTAGACTTCCTCCACCTCTAATTCCAAGGTCTATTATAAAGCAACAACTTTCACACGGAACAGATTGGCTGAGTGGTAACGCTCTGAACTTGTATTCCGGAGACCCGGATTCGATTCCCGCGGCAGTCCTGCCTGACTGGGTTTTTTTCGTGGATTCCCTCAGTCGACAGGCAAATGCTGGAAAGGTACCCTACTAATAGGCCACGACCGCCTTCTTCCAACCTTCCATCCTTACCTATACTTCACCATCATCTCCCAATCATCATCATAATCATTCATCCGTCGCCATTAGCCTCGCTGCAGAACAGTGCGACGTTCAGCCCCAGACAAAAAAATACAATGTACTATAAATATGCTATATAAAAATAAAAATAAAAATATAAATATAAAATTTATATACTTATGCCTTCTGAAAATGTATTTATTGTATGGAGAAATGATTTTTGTAGGTTTGCATTTTTATTACGTCATTTTCGGTTTTAGTAAAATGACAATTCTAGTTTCACACATTATATTTCATAAGTGACATCTGAATCATTTGCCGAAAATTTCATTCCGATCGATCCAGCCGTTATAGATATGTTTTCACTTCCGGTTTTCAAAATGGCGGAAGAATGAAATTATACTTAAAAATTAAATTTGATATAATTATGATTCATTGGATATAATCACTGAATATATTAAATGGGTAAAAGGTCAATTAAGCAATAATTAACATTTTTATGACGTCATTTCCGGTTTCGACTATTGGTAAATAATACTTTTAACATTGTCATTCCATATAGACGCTCATTTGACGCTAGTTTCGTTCCAATCGGTCGAGCCGTTTTCGAGATATGACTTCACTACCTGTTTCAAAATGGCGGCACAAAAAATTCGTAAGGGCAAGGTATCGTCAGACGCCAAAAGTGCACATGTGGTAAAAATTTCAGGTCGATCGGTTCAGTCGTTTAGGCTGTGGCGGTGACAGTAACTTTTTCTGACATCAGAATCTGAAGAAGAAGAAGTGAAAGCGGTGCAATTTCACGATTTTCACGGCCCTCTTGTTTTTAAATGGCAAAACTTATTGTTGCCACACTTGGGATACATCATGGGGTGGGCCATACCTCCAAATTAAGATATTCCGCAACAATGTGAGATTTTCCATTTTTGAGATCCAGTAGGCCGAAAAAGCTACTTTAACGGCTACAGTAAAAGTGCAGGTGTCCCATCAGTTGTGTCAAGTTATAGTTAGGCAATTTAACGGTACGTAGAGTTGAGTGAGTGCAGAGTCCGACTTGGCTGAGTGGGACGACCGTCCCAACACACACGATGCGCCAAGAATTTTGATGTTAAAAATAAAGTTTTGACTTTTCTTATATCACTACTATACAGTGCTGAATTTTTAGATGATATTTATTTGTTCAGTTGAAGAGATTTGGCTGGTATTTTTAACCTGGGTGGTTTTTTATGGGGTCATGATTAAAGATGAAATGATATGATAAAGCAAGGGTCGACCCGGGGCCGTATTCTAGAACATTTAAATTCCCAATTCTGATGGAATCTGATTCGGTGCAATGTTAATCCTTATGGCCGTGACCGGATTCCATCAGGAATGGAATTGGGAAAACGTTCTAGATACGCCTCCCGGAGCAAGAAGTAGTTACTTGCTTTTCTATATTGAGAGGGAAGAGAATTGTGGTTGAATTTCCAACGAAAAATCCGAAATATACATTCATACAGACCAACCCAATAAATTGTAAATTATCCAAATAGATTTATTAAACAATAATTTATGTTCATTTGAGAATTGTGGTTGAATTTCCAACGAAAAATCCGGAATATACATTCATACAGACCCACCCAATAAATTGTAAATTATCCAAATAGATGTATTAAACAATAATTTATGTTCATTTATAAATTTTATCTACACGTCAATTACGTCTGGTTTAATGTTTATTGAACTCCAATGTTTTGTTTCATTGTCCAATGTTTATTATAGGTATAATATATAAACTCCTCAGTTTCTCCTATGGATTAAACTATTTTGAAGTTAGGAAATTATAAATTTTGTTGAGTTTTCTAAAATATGTTTAAATTTCAGAACTCTATCTGTAACAGTTATAATTTTGTGACGTCACAAACATAATACCTATTTTTTGCGCCTCCCGCTAGAGATACATTTTTCTTCCTACAGATTTTACATAATATAAAAGTTGAATTAAGGGAATCTCACTTTCCTGGCAAAAATTAAAGCCGGGCAATTAAATACTATACCTAATTCCAATTCAAATTCCAATTTAAAGTGCGCAAAATCTCCTGGACCTGACGGAATCCCAATTTTTATTCTTAAATATTGTAGGGACGGAATTTCACAACCTCTAGCGGATC
The DNA here is from genome assembly GCA_934045905.1 of Leuctra nigra. Classification (NCBI taxonomy): domain Eukaryota; kingdom Metazoa; phylum Arthropoda; class Insecta; order Plecoptera; family Leuctridae; genus Leuctra; species Leuctra nigra. Next base: position 26,731,923 of record OW203764.1, read on the forward strand.
TATTTAATAGGTCTTTACTGTCAGGAGTATTCCCAGATAAATGGAAACTATCGCACATTACACCAGTTTTAAAAAAGGGAAGCCGTCTGAAAGTTATTAATTACAGGCCGATATCTTTGTTATCAGTTATTTCTAAGGTTTTTGAAAAAATTCTACATAAGAAAATATATAATCATGTGTCTAAGCATGTATCAAGTGCGCAGCACGGATTTGTACGACAACGTTCTACCATAACAAACCTTGCAGAGTACACTTCTTTTATTGCAAGTAGCATCAATAACAAAGACCAGGTTGACTCAGTGTACACTGATTTCACCAAGGCTTTTGATCATGTGGATCACCAGCTTCTACTTCACAAACTGAGTGGTTATGGTATTTGCGGTTCTCTCCACAGTCTTTTAGAGGATTACTTGCGGAACAGAAAACAGAAGGTTGTTATTGACTCGAGTTCGTCATCAACTCAACTAGTAACTTCGGGTGTACCTCAAGGGTCAATTTTGGGTCCCCTGTTTTTCACCTTGTTCGTCAATGACATCCCTAATAACATGACATCTCAGTGTCTCATGTACGCGGACGATCTGAAAATATTCAGGTCTGTCAATAACGTAAGAGACTGCATCAAACTTCAAAACGATGTAAGTGTTTTGCTTTCATGGTGCAAGTTGTGGAAGCTGAGTCTGAATTTCTCTAAATGTAGCATTATCACTTTCACAAATAAAAGAAAGAACGTTGTACATTTCAACTATGAACTAGAAAATAAGAATATTGCTCGTGTTAACTTTATAAGGGATTTAGGAGTGACGATGGCTCATGATTTTACTTATAGCAAGCACTTTGAAACTATTAAGCCTAAAGATGTTGGGACTTTTAAGACGAAACTGTTTCAGACATTTTAATCGAACAACCAACAGGCTACTCTATATCTCCTTGGTCAGGCCACAGGTGGAATATGGCAGTGTTATTTGGAGTCCTCACCAAATAACTAAAATTAGAAGTCTTGAGCGGGTGCAAAGTAGGTTCATGAGCCTGACAAGTCAACTGTCTACTGAAGAGTTTAGACAAGCTGATTATTCGGTGCATTGTAATTTGTTTAAGTTGCCCAGTCTGAGTGATAGAAGACAGGTTGCAGATATGATGTTTTTATTCAAAATAGTGAACAGTCTGATCAATAGTGAGTTTTTATTAGCACAACTTCAATTCCATGTACCGTCCCGAGTGGCGAGAAGTCACAATCATTTCAGACCTTATTCTAGTCGACTTAATATTTTTAATAACATGTGTATTGTCCGGATACAGGAATGTTTCAATAGGATGGTCAAAATTAACTGTCATCTGGATTTTAATTTTAATACCATAACTGTGTTCAAATTGAATGTAATTAAAACACTGTAATTTGTCTCTGTTCATTGTTGACTGATGTGTTATTTAATATTATCTTGTTAAATGTTCTGTTTTTATTCTTATCTAACGAACCTGTTTCAGGGAAATCTGTTTTGTCTGCTATATGTTTTTATTATATTTGCACATTGTGGAATTTGGTTTCTGTTGCAAATAAAGATATAATAATAATAATAATAATTCCCTACCTAACCTAAAATAAACTTACGAGAAATCGAAATAAATAAGACTTGCAGAGAGTGGCAATCGAACCCGAGATCTTTAGCAGAGCAAAAGCAGTTTAGCAGTTTGTGAGGTCACAAAATTGTAACTGCACAATAAGTCAAAAATAAAACTATTAGGACTTTTCACAAACTTTTTTTTATTGCACTTCAATATTTCGTCCACGCTTCTGTGGACTTCATCAGGATGAAACGAAACAAGTAAACAGCAAATATAAGTATTTATAAATTGCTCTTAGATTGTGGGATCTGATATTTTTGACACATAGCTAATAGTCCATGAAGAAGTCGATTTTCAAGCAAGCGACTTCTTTGCCACCGCTCAGGAAACTCATGTAGAAACTCCAGTCAGTGTTGGGAACCATCGCATCAGTACGAATCATGTCCAAATTATCCTCAGTTTTATTAAACTTGTAGTCACAGCAGTGGCGGCTATTTGGCTTTACAACAGGTGTTCAATTACATAGAAGGACGTAGAAGAAAGTACTCTAAGAGGAGAGCCCCCAGCAGATGCGGGGCCGGGGCGCATAAACCCGGATTTTTTTGTATCTTTAGTTTGAAATTGATGCATTTTTACGTCTTTTGGAGAGCAAAATGATTAGACAAAATATTTAACTTCCTACTTCCTGGATTAGGGAGCACTTTTAAATAATTTTCTTGGATGATCAGGTGTGCAATTGTCACACCTTGCACACTGTAATAGCCGCCACTGAGTCACTGAAAGAGGATTGATTTTATTATCTATATGTATATAGTTTTGAATGCATTTACGTTTTATTTCACTGTTTTAAGACGGCTGGGTAGTGAGCTTGACCTTGAAGAGTTTTTTAATCGATTTGTATCAATATCTTTTACCAATGTAATTGTTTATAATAACATTAGGCTTTGTACGCGTCTTCAGAACTGTTCAACGAAAATAATTTCATAGTTTGGAATAAGATATTAGTTTTATTTTGTCCAACAGATGTTTAGTGCCATAATTTTACTAATTTTCGGGCACTAAACGTCTGTAGGACAAAGTAAATCTAATAAACCATTACAATTGCTATGTAATTATTTTAATTTAACTGTTCTGAATACTCGTACAAAGCCTTATTTTGTTAACAATTACATTGGTGAAAGATATTGATAAAAATCGATGAAAAACTCTTCAAGGTCAAACTCACTACCCAGCCGTCTTAATTGTGTTTATAGTATGTTACCTGATTGGACAATAAAATTTTTACGTACTTTAATTACTAGGTATCAAATTTTTAAATTTTTGTTATTGCAAATTATTACACTGATGTTACTTGTGTCGGTATAGTAGGTGACTGTGACTTACACTCTCGATCTTACCCTGCTTGGGAAAGTTCTTCATGTTCTGAGTGAGGAACGCCCACGGCAGTGTTGGGGAAGTTCCTTTTTAAAACGATCTTTTTAAAAGTTCAGTTCGTCCAAATATATGAACTTTTTAAAAGTTCAAGTTCTTTATTTTAAGCATGTGTAGTAAAAGTTCACGTTCCTTAAAAAACGAATATAAGTTCTTTTAAAAGTTCTTTAAAAAAAAAAAAACTATATAATTAACTACGCGTGAAACTTAAATGGAACTGGGAAGAATCTAAGAGGGGCCCCTACTTCCCATTCCACACCTGCCTCAAACTACCCTCGCCATATAGTAACCAATCCACGGAAATCTTTGGATCGGCTCGGACTTTATTCCGATTCGACTGCTTAGTGCTCAGTAGGAAAGAGCGAACTTGATCGAAACGTTCGTGGTTAAAACGAACGTTTGACGTTCACGTTCTTTGTATACAAAAAGAACGCGTTCGCTCAAAAGTTCGCAAAAAAAGTAACGCGTTCCTAGGAACGCGTTCTTTTTAAAAGTTCCCTCCCCAACACTGGCCCACGGGTAGTCGCCATCTTGTACATGATCACAGAAGTCGCTGTATTCACTGACGACGCCTTCGTCTTTATGTTCCTTGCATTGAGAGTCTTTACATTCCGTCAAATTACCAATCACCTGTGAACACATCACCAATAAAATATACTAGGAAAACGCTCTGTGTAACGCGTTGATGAGCGAGCACGGATACACGCAACACCTCGAACCGAAATTATGTCTATCGAATGTCATTAAAAGCCAATAATTCTTTAGTTTCGTCACATACTTGTATAAAAATCTCCAAAATCTCTAAAAATATTGGTGCCAATCCTTGCTAAGTTTTAAGTTGATCGATTAAACCTTTATGATTGAACGGTTCCTTGTTAATTTTCAAAAATCACAGGATCTCGTTCAAAAAATATACCTGGGACCACCCATATGATATGATATGTAGTGTGTGTACACAATATCAGATCAATCTGTTGAATGGTCATTATTAGTTTCATATCGTTTAAAACTTTCTGCTCTAACTACCTTGCCTTGAACTGTAGATTCGAAGTCGCCGTGAATTTGACAGCCAACACGCAAAATGTCCCTAAAATGACAAAAACTTTTGAAAATAACGACAGGTTAGAGTGAAAATTGGCAAAAATACTTAAAATGTTGGTACCAATGACCATGCGAAGTTTTTAGTTGGTCGGTCAATCGGTTCCAGTTTAAATTTCAAAAATCACAGGAATAATGGTTTCAAATTTGAACCAATTGGAGGATTTGGCTGAAATTTTTTTTGATTGGGTACAATGTTGGTTGCCATGACTTTCCTACATTTCAAATTGATCGAACCAACCAATCGAAAGATAATTTTTATAAAATTTGAACCAATCACAGGATCCCGTTCAGAAAAGATCCCAGGGATCGCATAGATTACGTTAGTATGTGTACAAAATTTCCGATCGATTGGTTGTGCGGTTTGACCTGGGCAGTGCAGGCAAAAAAAAAAAAAAAAAAAACACACACAGAGAAAGTGCCATAAGAGTACCGTGGTGACGCTCGCTACGCTCGCTCAATTAGGTGATTTCGTTTTATCCTCATTTAACCATCCCTTACAAATTCAAATATATATTTTCCATGTGCCAATATATCGCAATTCATATTTATTTATACTGTGTATACCTACTGAGTGCCAAGGTGTATTTTTTATTTTTTTGTCCGGGGCTTAACGTCGCACTGTTCTGCAGCGAGGCTAATGGCGACGGATGAATGATTACTATGATGATTGGGAGATGATGGTGAAGAGTAGGTAAGGATGGAAGGTGGGATGGAGGCCTCGTGGCCTATTAGTAGGGTACCTTCCCAGCATTTGCCTGTCGACTGAGGGAAAACCACGAAAAATCCCCAGTCAGGAAGGATGGCCGCGGGAATCGAACCCGGGCCTCCGGAATACAAGTTCAGAGCGTTACCACTCGTGAGTGGTAACGCCGACATCTTTAATTTCTTGAATAAATACAACTTTGGTTAGACTTAGATTTTTTTTTTTTTTATCTAGTGGAGCGGTCGCTCCACGCCAGCCAAGTCGTACGGCGCGCGCACACACTCATTTAAAAAGGCTGGAGCATACCCACTTTTACTGTAAGCATCAAAGTGGCATTTTCGGCCTACTGGATCTTAAAATTGGAAAATCTCACATTGTTGCGATATATCTTAATTTCGAGCTATGGCCCACCCTACAACATATACCAAATTTGGGAACAATAGGTTACGCCCTTTGCGCGCTAGAGGGCCGTGAAAACAGTGTTTTAGGGCGGTTTTCATAATAATAATCTCAGTAGTAGTAGGGTTGAGCTAAAATATGGTAAACAGGCCACAGCATAAACGGCTGAACCGATTGATTTAAAATTTTTACCACATATGCACTTTTGGCGTCTGAGGTGCCTTTTGCTATAACTGGTTTTATGCCGCCATTTTAAAACCGGAAGTGACGTCATATCTCGTCAACGGCTGGACCGATTGGAACGAAAATTGCGCCAAACGATCCAGACGGTCATCTTTATGCATGATAAGTAGCAAAAGACTAAACATTATGTTAAAGAAACCGGAAATGACGTAATGAAATTTGAAATACATCGATTGGCTTTTTGGCAACAAAGATTGATCCGATTATTTTGATATTTATGTAACGTATGTACTTTTGACGTCTCATGTGACTTGTTATAAAACCAACCGGAAGCCGCCATTTTGAAACCGGAAGTGACATCATATATCAATAACGGCTAAATAGATTTCAACGAAACCAGCGCAAAACAATTAAGACGGTCAACTTTATGTATTATCATCAATAATATTTGCAGTTTCTCATACTTAAACCGGAAATGACGTCACACATTTTAATAATCTCACAAATTATTATTTTGATGCAATAAATATACTATTTGAGACAGCTTATAAAATTATAATCATGTTTCAAATATACTTCAAGGGGTCAGAGATTTCAGCCGCCATTTTTAAACCGGAAGTAACGTCATATCTCAAAAACTGGTAGACAAATCGGTATGAAACTAGCGCCAAACGATTCGGATGGCCATCTCTATGGAATATGAACAGTACAAATAGAATTTTCCTATTTATGAGACCGGAAATGACGTCATTCAAATGTATAAATTATTATAATTCCCTCCTATACAATAAATACATATTCAGAAAGCTTAAAATGATAAAATGATGAAAGTTCAGCAGCCATTTTGAAAACCGAAGTGTTTCCATATCTCGGAACTGGGTTGACTGATTGGAATGAAACCTTTGCTATTCTTCGTGAAAGATCATTTAAAGCAATTATTTAGGACCATACGCTGCTATTCATTAGTGGTAACGAAATTGTAAAGGGTGATAATTTTTTAAAAGAATTTAGTAATTGTTCATTTCATATCGTTTTTTTTTAGGGCATTATAGGTATACTATGTATATGTATATTTCATGTATAATTTATAATTGGCTTATACTTCCAAGCTATTTAAGTACACGATGCGCCAAGTATTTTTTGATTTTCAAATAAAGTTTTGACTTGGCTAATTTTTTGATATCACTACTTTTCAGTGCAGAATTTTTAGATTTCATATTTTTTTTTAGTTGAAGAGACTTGGCTGGTATTTTTACACGAAGTGTTTTTTATGGGGTCGTACCTTCCTGACACATCGTTTATTATACATTAACAATAAATTGACAAAAGTATATTAATTTCACTGAAATACACTACTTTTGGCACTTTGGGACAGCCCTGGAGCCACCCGATTGGCCACCCGATTTTTTGAGGATATCGAAATTATGAAAGAGCGGAAAATTTCCTATAAGACTACCAAAGGAAAAATTAGTATCACATTTTGCACTATTTTTGTGTTTACAGCCCTCACTACACATAAATATTTACTCAGGTGATGCTAATTAAACATGTGTAAAATAACAGTTTTATTATATTTGACTCTATTACTCTCATAGCATTATCTTACTTTGACATCTTCCCAGGGTTCAGCCACTTTCAGTATACCAGAAAAAAAGGAATGGATCATTGTTGTAATCGCCTTCAAGGTCTTGGAATTCGTTTTGATTCCGAGATGGACAAGGTAACAAATCAGTGATGTAAATCTGGAAAGAGACAAAATCTAGTGGAGCGGTCGCTCCACCCAGCCAAGTCGTACTATACACTCACAATCACTCAACATACCGTTACTGCCTAATAAACAAAGGAGCAGACCAAACACTTTTACTGTAAGCAACAGCATGGCATTTTCGGCCTACTGGATCTTAAAATTCGAAAATCTCACATTGTTGCGAAATATCTTAATTTCGAGCAATGGCCCACCCCACATCCTATACCAAATTTGGGAACAACAGGTTATGTCACCCCTTTTAAAAGCTATCTGATGATGATGATGATGATGATGATGATGATGATGATAATTCAGGGGGTCAGGAAACACTGTTGACAGGGCCACAGCCTAAACGGGTAAACCGATCGATCTGAAATTTTTACCACATGTGCACTTTTGGCGTCTAAGGTGCCTTTTGCTATAACTGGTTTTATGCCGCCATTTTGAAACCGGAAGTGACGTCATATCTAAAAAAACGGCTAGACCGATCGAAATAAAACTAGCGCCAAATGATTCAGACGGTCTTCTAAGTGGATTATCAATAGTCAAAAAATAAATGTTTTATTACCGAAACCGGAAATGACGTCATAAAAATGAAAAATCAGACTTTAATCACCTCTTACTAGAATAACTACACAGTCAGAAGGCTTATAATAATACGTAACATTTATAGAAATAAATTCTAGGTGGCAGTAATTTCAGCCGCCATTTTGAAAACCGGAAGTGATGCCATATCTCGAAAACGGCTGGACCTATTGGAACAAAGATTTCGCTTTTCTTCATGTAGTATCATTTTAAGCATTATTTAGTACCAAACCCAACTTTTAGTAGTAACCATATCGGAAATGGCTTATTTTTTTAAAGGAATTAGCCATTGCTGCTCCGACATATTGTGTTACAAGTGTGTGAATAATCTAAAAACAGGAGTGATATCCCCATAAAAAACACTCCGTGTAAAAATACCAGCCAAGTCTTTTCAACTATAAAAAAATATAAGAAATCTAAAAATCCAGCACTGAAAAGTAGTGATAACAAAAATGGGCCAAGCAAAACTTAATTTTAAAAATCAAAATATACTTGGCGCATCGTTTTTTAGGGCATTATAGGTATATTATATGTATATAAGTAGGTAGATTTTATGTATATTTCACATCTGGCCTAAACGTCTAATCTATCTAGGTACCTATACGCACGATGCGCAAAGTATATTTTGGTTTTTAAAATTAAGTTTTGCTTGGCCTATTTTTTGATATCACTACTTTTCAGTGCTGGATTTTTAGATTTCTTATATTTTTTTATAGTTGAAAAGACTTGGCTGGTATTTTTACACGGAGTGTTTTTTTATGGGGATGTGTTAATAATTGCAGAACCGTACATTCATATACCTTTTTGCCGTTAATGTCTATACTGGGAATTGATCTAAAATGAGTTTATTTAACAATTAGTTTTATTTATGGCAATGCATCTTATTAAATTACATTTCAAATTTTGTAACATGTGTGAGTATTATTGGAACAATATACCCGATCTGGATTAAATACTATAGCAATAAATAGTTTTTGTGAAAAACTATTGCCTTTCTAAAGTTTGACAAAATTACTATTTAGTAATTTAATGTAATGTAATGTAATGGTCAGCAAAAGTTATTAGAAAATTAATACTATTGGCTCTCTATAGTTTTTTGAGATAACTGTTAGTTTCCAAATATCTAGCTCAAAAAATCTATTCGTTATAAAATGTTACTAGGTACACCCACCTCCAAGTGTTCCTACCGTTTTATACATTGTGCTCTTATGAGAAAGACAGTAGGAACACTTGGAGGTGGGTGTACCTATGGTATTTGTAATGACCATTGGGATGAATGATCAATTGATCTTCAAAATGAACATTGGTGCCCAATGGTCTTTTGCAAAGACCTTTGGATTAAAATATCTATATAAATTGTAATTTGCATTGACCTTTGGGATAAAATAACACGCAAAATGAGCATTTGCCTAATGGCCATTTACCAAGATCATTGGATGTTAATAATACGTTAATTACAATTGGTCATTACAAATTACCATTGAGATCATGATTATTTAAAATGAACATTGGCTCCCAATGGTAAAATGCGAAGACCATTGGATAGAATTGATACCTACGAATGGTTATTCGTCAAGACCATTAGGGGAAGAATGCTAATAAAAATAAACATTGGATACCAATGGTCATTGTAAATTAAAATTGAATTTTAATGGTTATTTAAGATGAGCATCATCCCCTAATGGTCTTTACGAATTACCACTAGGGGATGAATGCTCATTTTAAAATGTCAATGGCACCAATGCTCATTTGAAAACTATTGGCTCAAAACAAATGCTTCTTGATAAAGTGTTTACTTATAAGTTCACGGTTCAATATGTATTGAGTTATCATTTCGTGGAAGATTCGTTGCTATACTATTTTTAATGCAAAACTGATGAACTAAATGAATACATTTTCCGATGCAACTTATAGTTTCGATCTTGATAGAAATAATCATGTCACCAATAATTACTAGTTAGGAACGTATTCAGAAAAAAATATCCTCTCCGTTACTTTGTTTGATTGTATAATGCGACAAAAACCAACAGCCAAAAACAAAATGTTTCGAGCTATGTTTCAGATGGAGGTAGTTCAAGAACAAACTGAAATGATTATTGGGTGCATTTTTACGGAAAAGTTGAACTTTCCATTTTTACGTCTATTAATGAGAGCTATAAGGCTTGGTTAAGCCTTAGAGGAATTAGTGGTGATCTCTAATTCCTCTAAGGTCATGTCACCAATAATTACTAGTTAGGAACGTATTCAGAAAAAAATATCCTCTCCGTTACTTTGTTTGATTGTATAATGCGACAAAAACCAACAGCCAAAAACAAAATGTTTCGAGCTATGTTTCAGATGGAGGTAGTTCAAGAACAAACTGAAATGATTATTGGGTGCATTTTTACGGAAAAGTTGAACTTTCCATTTTTACGTCTATTAATGAGAGCTATAAGGCTTGGTTAAGCCTTAGAGGAATTAGTGGTGATCTCTAATTCCTCTAAGGTTAAGGGTAAGGGCAAGGTCTAGGCTATAGGAAAGTGCTCTGTGTAATGCGTTGATAATCGAGCATTCAATCTCCAAGACCACATTTTAAACTATGACCTGTTTTATTAACGATAATTGAAATTAAAATTTGTTTCTTACGACGTCAAATTCTGGATCGAAGGGCTCAAACATTGGTGGAACGAAGTCCGGCACTGAAAATAGTAGTTAATCACTGTTGTTAGATATTTTTTAATGTCAACAAATATTCAAGGAAACAAGGATTTTTGATAATAATATAATAATATGAAAATTAGAAAAAGACAATACGAAAGGCTCATGAAAATTTATTCCGGTAAATTTCAGCGCAATAGGAAAATGTCAGGAAATTTTATGCAGTTAATATGTAAATAATATAACAAATAATATTAACAATAAAACAACTGATAACCCGATAAATTAAAAATTTTCATTTATAAAATAAAATTCAAATATCAAACAATATGTTACCATGGTGAATCCTTTGTTGCCATGGCAATACAGCAAATTGTGATGTAATTGTCTATTTTTCTGTTTCAAAATGAGCAGTAATCTATGAAACTTTGTAAATAATTTCCTTGAAAACTATTCATATCAAAACAAAAATAACACCACATCTGTGTTCAACAACATCTCAAAGCTTTCATCAAATAAATATTTTTCTAAATTCTTATTTTCACAAGACTTCCTTAATCAATTGTCAAAGAATTAAAATTGTTCAATATCAATAATTGTCTGATGTATTACAAAAAGATTTGACGTCATACCTGCCACGACCACGGCGACGCAAAGCAAAAGTCCTCCAACAGCCATGACCACCTTGTTGCTGATTCTATGAAGACAAAGAGGACGAAACTTTGACTTTATTTCTTTTCTTACCTTACTCCAAGGTAGATTTAAGTCACAAGGTGCAGTGGAAAACTACCATCATATGCAACTGGCTACGTAATTAAAATTTTATCAGCATTTGCTTCACGTTTTGAGAATGATAGCATTTTCTTGTATTTTATTTATGACATATGGAAAACGGTTTATATAATTACAAGTTTTATTAGAATTTATTCAAGGCTAGTTGATACGTAACGTTGATAAAGATTGTATAATCAATAACTAGGAAAACGCTCTGTGTAGCGCGTTGTTAAGCGAGACTTCGTACTGCATTCGAATTTATGCTGAGGCCTATTATACAGATTGCGATTCCGCCAGCAATAGAAAATAGTTTTAGAATCATGACCAGTGAAAGCTTGTACACTTCTATGGACCAATTTGACCGTGGATAACCTAAAGTTCAAATTCATTTTCAACACGTGTAATTTCTTTCAGGATCACTTCCGAGCTACAAGTGGCTGCCCGGGGGAGTTCACTTCGCATTGACAAGTTGCCGAGAACTGGTTCGGGTAAAGTCCAGAAGTACCAGCTGAGACATCGCTTGACGAGGAGTTGAATGTTCACTCCCGGGCAACATCTCTGGATGCTGGGATCATCTGGAGTAGGTGCTGGAACTAATACGTACATTACATCCAGGGATGGGCAGTATCTCAGATACTAGTATCTGAGATACGTATCTTAAGATACAAACGTATCTTCGTATCTGTATCTCAGATACTTTTTCAAAGTATCTGGAGTATCTTGGATTTCTAAGATACAAAATACTTTTAAACGTGAATTTCGGAATTATATTTCCTTTCAGTATTTCCCCATGTTGAACTTCCTGGCTAGTGGCTCTCTATTGAGTTGGTTTTTCTGAAATACGAGAAGAACAATGCAGGAGTGTGGTGACTTTTTGGAAAATCCCTACCTGGTTCTTAAGATACAGAGTTTCCTAAGAGTTCTTAAGAGTTTCCTTGCAACTCTGAGGGAGAAAAGAGTGAGGGTTGTTTTGACTTGTCTCAGGCAGGAAACCAAAGCACAGCAAAAGTATCTTGTATCTTGAGTATCTTAAGATACTATAAGATACTTAAGATACTACTTTTATCTCAAGATACAAGATACTTAAGTATCTTAAGTTACTTAAGAATATTACTAATTTTACTACAAGATACTTAAGTATCTTGTTTTTTTTGTCTGGGGCTTAACGTCGCACTGTTCTGCAGCGAGGCTAATGGCGACGGAAAGGTATCTTGTATCTTGAGATACTTTTTGTTAAAGCATATTTGTATCTTGTATCTCAGATACTTTTTGAAAGTATCTTGCCCAACCCTGATTACACGTCATTTCAAAAATACATTCGAAATGCTCATTAAAAATCTTATGCCTGGATTCACAAAGAATTTTAACACTTTGACCTTCCTATGACCAATAAAGCTATATTACACAATACTCCTTATTGCAAAGCTATGCCAGGAAAACTGTATGATTATAATTTCTGAAGTAACAAATTACTAAGAAAATTATACTAGAGTAGCTAAGAGGAATGATTGTGAAATTTGTGATAAAAGCATGGAATTTGGTGGAGATGTTCCTTAGGATATATAAAATCGATTTGGCTATGATATTATTTAAGTTTTTGGCCCCGGGGGCATTGGTGACCTCAGGCAGTCAAATGACAAAAATCTCCACAATTAATTACTGAATTAAAATTTTTAGTCAATGTTAGCTTTTTTATGTCTGCCTATATAATGTGACTTAGAAAATTCAATATTTTTGGGAAAATTTCACATAATGGTCATTTTGGGGTCATTCCCTTTTTAAATTAAGATGAAAATGCCATGCGATTGGCAATTACAATCATTTAAACCAAATTTGTTGCGAGTTAGGGGGTCAATTGGCCAAACAAATCAAAATGTTGATTCAATTATGGTTCCGTCATGCCATAATAATAGGTACCATACAATTAGATAGATGCACGAAACTTAGCAGAGATGTTCCTTAGCATTCATGAAAACATTTTATTATAATATCATTTAACATTTTCACCATGGGGTTAGAAGTGACCTTTAGGGAGTCAAAAACATCGTCTTTTGCCATTTCAAAAATTTCCTGACTAGCCATGTCAACAAATTTTAACTGAAAAGTTGCTGATGACACGAGTGGCTTCCCAGTTTGTTCCGAGACTTTTGACCGCGAAAAAAACACCGAGCTTTGGTTTGTCAGCAACTTCTTGAAATGGTTTCAAGTTCTTCAAACTTTTTGAAACGTGTCATTACCAGAGACGAGACTTCCCCAAAACCTCCAAACCTGAATAGGCCCCTCTGAAGAGACATTTTTTTTATCAATTACACAAATTATCATAAAATCGCCAAATGCAAAAATCTTGTTTCACGATAACAGCTGTACTTCACAATAAAGAAGGCAAACGGGAATCTGAAAAAACAGTTTTGCCCAGGCAGAGTCATGCTAAACAATGCTGCCAACCGCAGTGCTCTCCGAAGCTCCATTGCCGCGCAATAGGGAAGTCTCATGAAATTTTATTCTAGTAAATTTCTATGAATAAACACAAATAATAATGACAAATACACTTATTACCTGTGAAATCTTAAATTTTCATTCATAAAAATCGAGTTCAAATATCAGCGATTTTTGGCGGGAAAAAACGGCATTTAACAAGAATCAGAACTGTGATGTCATTTCCAAGTCTTGAACATTGTGTTGACATGGGGATTCCCTTGTTGCCATGGCAATATAGCAAACTTTGATGTCATTGCCAATTTTCCTGTTTTTAAATGAGAGGAGATCTATCAAACCTGGTAAATTAATTACATGAGAACTATTCGTCCAACAACAAAAATAATTCCACATCTGTGTTCAGCAACATCTCAACTTTCATAAAATAAATGTTATTCTGAATTCTAATCTTCACGAGACTTCCCTATTCATAAAGTCCTGGAACGTTTTGATCACCCCATGTATGCTGAGTTTTGTGGTATTTGTTTAGATCTTTTGTATTGAATATGGACCTGTTGAGATTGTTATCACGTGTGTGGACAATACAGTTTTGGGATTGTTTGTTACAAGGAAAACGCCCGGTGAAACGCGTTGATAAGCGAGCACCGGTTTGTGAAGCACATCTTACCATGATACAACCGAAATGAAGTAAATACTTACCCGAATAATCACTTGCAGAATCACAGAAAAGTTCCAATTTTCTTCAAAAACTGGGAAGATTGCCACAAAACCAGACCTTACACACACTATAAATCAAAACCAAATCAAAATAAAAAGCAACCCGTTCTTTGTGTGTCATTCATTAATAAAAGCAACATTATCAATAATTAAGTAACAAGTCTGTAAATTTTTCCATGGATATTTTAATTAGAATGTAATGCAGACACGAAAGTCAAGTTAAATCTGTTGGAAAAAACACACAAATCACAACGAAACAAAATCAAAACATCTTATATTATACAAAATAAGTGAATGCCCAGAAACTAGATACCTATGTACCTATTAAGCTAGGTATACATGTTGTAACTATTATACATTTTCAGATAGCATATAAAATGACTACATATGTGAATTGAATGAGTGATTGGCATAATACATAAAGGTTCGGTACTATTCGAAAAGATTATCGTGTCCATTTTTGTCACAGAGGAAAAGGAATCACGCTATTGACTCATTATAACCTGGATGAAATATCTCAATCAATCAGCCAACAAGCCACATCATGATCATTGCTTACCTGAGATAGAAGCACTGATGAGATCTCATCCTCCCGGTGGTTCTGTATCATCATCTCTCTAGCTGCGTCTTCACATGTTCCATTCATCCATCGTCATGTGGTGATGTTTAGTTTTCACATTAAAGCGATCAAACTGTTTGCATTCATTTGCTGTGGATGGAATGTAGTTAATATTACAATATTAATAATGGGTGATTATTTTCAAAAGTTTACCTCGTGATGGTGACAGCTTTTGACGCTGACGTGAAGACATTTTCTTCACTGGTGAAGATCTCTTGACACTCTTGAAGTCCAGCTGTCTAGGGTTTGCTATCTTCGCTGATAAAAGATAGCCCCATAACGGATAGTGTGTGTTTAAATAAAAAACTAACTAACTAAATTACCAAACCAACTTACTGGTGAGAACTCTTAACTGGTGAAGATCTCTTGACGTTCTTGAAGTCCAGCTGTCTAGGGTTTTGCTATCTTCGCTGATAAAAGATAGCCCCATAACGGATAGTGTGTGTTTAAATAAAAAACTAACTAACTAAATTACCAAACCAACTTACTGGTGAGAACTCTTAACTGGTGAAGATCTCTTGACGTTCTTGAAGACCAGCTGTCTAGGGTTTTGCTATCTTCGCTGATAAAAGATAGCCCCATAACGGATAGTGTGTGTTTAAATAAAAAACTAACTAACTAAATTACCAAACTAACTTACTGGTGAGAACTCTTAACTGGTGAAGATCTCTTGACGTTCTTGAAGTCCAGCTGTCTAGAGTTTTGCTATCTTCGCTGATAAAAGATAGCCCCATAACGGATAGTGTGTGTTTAAATAAAAAACTAACTAACTAAATTACCAAACTAACTAACTGGTGAGAACTCTTCACTGGTGAAGATCTCTTGACGTTCTTGAAGTCCAGCTGTCTAGGGTTTTGCTATCTTCGCTGATAAAAGATAGCCCCATAACGGATAGTGTGTGTTTAAATAAAAAACTAACTAACTAAATTACCAAACTAACTTACTGGTGAGAACTCTTAACTGGTGAAGATCTCTTGACGTTCTTGAAGTCCAGCTGTCTAGGGTTTTGCTATCTTCGCTGATAAAAGATAGCCCCATAACGGATAGTGTGTGTTTAAATAAAAAACTAACTAACTAAATTACCAAACTAACTTACTGGTGAGAACTCTTAACTGGTGAAGATCTCTTGACGTTCTTGAAGTCCAGCTGTCTAGGGTTTTGCTATCTTCGCTGATAAAAGATAGCCCCATAACGGATAGTGTGTGTTTAAATAAAAAACTAACTAACTTAATTACCAAACTAACGGATGAGAACTCTTAACTGGTGAAGATCTCTTGACGTTCTTGAAGTCCAGCTGTCTAGGGTTTTGCTATCTTCGCTGATAAAAGATAGCCCCATAACGGATAGTGTGTGTTTAAATAAAAAACTAACTAACTAAATTACCAAACTAACTTACTGGTGAGAACTCTTAACTGGTGAAGATCTCTTGACGTTCTTGAAGTCCAGCTGTCTAGGGTTTTGCTATCTTCGCTGATAAAAGATAGCCCCATAACGGATAGTGTGTGTTTAAATAAAAAACTAACTAACTAAATTACCAAACTAACTTACTGGTGAGAACTCTTAACTGGTGAAGATCTCTTGACGTTCTTGAAGTCCAGCTGTCTAGGGTTTTGCTATCTTCGCTGATAAAAGATAGCCCCATAACGGATAGTGTGTGTTTAAATAAAAAACTAACTAACTAAATTACCAAACTAACTTACTGGTGAGAACTCTTAACTGGTGAAGATCTCTTGACGTTCTTGAAGTCCAGCTGTCTAGGGTTTTGCTATCTTCGCTGATAAAAGATAGCCCCATAACGGATAGTGTGTGTTTAAATAAAAAACTAACTAACTAAATTACCAAACTAACTTACTGGTGAGAACTCTTAACTGGTGAAGATCTCTTGACGTTCTTGAAGTCCAGCTGTCTAGGGTTTTGCTATCTTCGCTGATAAAAGATAGCCCCATAACGGATAGTGTGTGTTTAAATAAAAAACTAACTAACTTAATTACCAAACTAACTGATGAGAACTCTTAACTGGTGAAGATCTCTTGACGTTCTTGAAGTCCAGCTGTCTAGGGTTTTGCTATCTTCGCTGATAAAAGATAGCCCCATAACGGATAGTGTGTGTTTAAATAAAAAACTAACTAACTAAATTACCAAACTAACTTACTGGTGAGAACTCTTAACTGGTGAAGATCTCTTGACGTTCTTGAAGTCCAGCTGTCTAGGGTTTTGCTATCTTCGCTGATAAAAGATAGCCCCATAACGGAAAGTGTGTGTTTAAATAAAAAACTAACTAACTAAATTACCAAACTAACTTACTGGTGAGAACTCTTTACTGGTGAAGATCTCTTGACGTTCTTGAAGTCCAGCTGTCTAGGGTTTTGCTATCTTCGCTGATAAAAGATAGCCCCATAACGGATAGTGTGTGTTTAAATAAAAACAAACTAACTAATTAACTAGTTTTAACTAATAAACGGAAGATATATAATACATGTATAGTACTTACTGCCAGTTTATTAACTGGTGAGCTTATGCTCTAGTTTTATGTTCTAACCGTTCAGCATTTGTTTACCTGTTGAATGAAATTATTAATTTTCACTGAAAACATCTGTGACCATCAATAAAAGCCTTATGTATTTTCATATTATGTAAGTCCTTCAATGTCATTAATTTCTTTCAAATACGAGGGTAATTACATTATTTCAGTGACTCATTTGAATGTTTATGCACCTACTTAGGTACTGACGAGTTCTGCTAAGGACAATAATTAAATTTCATGTCGAAAATGTCAAACCATAATAAATTCATTAGTGAAGTTCATATTTATGAAAAAATGAAGTTTAGATTTATGGGCTCTTTGGTTTAGGCAGGGTTCCTCAGTCTTTCCAACATTTTCGTTCATGCCTATGTGTGTGAATAGGTTGGCCCATTTTTAATTTGTTTCTATTATAATAGCTATGCTTACTACGTCATTTTATCGTATGAAATGTCTTACATTGACACTTACGTGTGAAACGCCTGCTTCTGTCTTGTACTTGTGTGAATTGTGTTTATATTGTCCGAGACTTGGATTGCATCTTTTGTCGCTTCTATCTCGGAGTTATGTTTCAACTCTGTGGACAACAGAAACATTGCCGTTAAAATCATCTCATTCTTACTGCAGAGAGAGAGAGAGAGAGAGAGAGAGAGAGAGAGAGAGAGAGAGAGAGAGAGAGAGAGAGAGAGAGAGAGAGAGAGAGAGAGAGAGAGAGAGAGAGAGAGAGAGAGAGAGAGAGAGAGAGAGAGAGAGAGAGAGAGAGAGAGAGAGAGAGAGAGAGAGAGAGAGAGAGGCTGATCAAATGAAGATACTTCCTATATTCACAGTTCTACACAGAAAGAATTCCATTTGCCAAACAAGAAACGACAATCCGCATTTATATCTCTGACTTACAGATTTATATCATAGAAGGTCGCCTAAATTAGTATTATTTATGGATGAATTGAATTAGTGAACTGTACAGTAGGTATGGAAGTATCTTGATTTGAACAACCAACAATTCAGGATTATTTTAGAGATTATTTCGATCATCGTGTACAAAGTGGCAGTTGACTTCTCTGTGTGCAGATCATTGGTTATGACTTCATGTGTAATCCAGCTGATAGCTATCTGTCACTTAGGGTCGGTATTACCATTAGCTTAAGCTACAGTTAGATTAAACTCCACTTCAGAAAACTCGGTGTATTACCATTACATACTGCAATTTAATTCCGGAGCTTATTTCCCCAGTTTACAATACTCTCAGGCGACATTGACCGCAGTTTGTTTAAGCTATTTCGCATAGTATAATGGTAATAACACATTTCCCGAAGTGGAGTTTAACTAAACTGAAGATTAAACTAATGGCCCCTTAACTGTGTAACTGACACTTTGTTCTGAATGATTGAGACAATTTGATGTGATGACTACTACATTAATATCTAGCTCTATCTGGGCATTCACTTATCATTATTCATTATACTATGTAAAAGGTAAATATAATTTGAATGTCTATGGAAAGTAGGATCAAGGCTGCATTGTTTTGACTTCATGTTTTGAAGTTTGCAATGTTTTAAAGAAGCAGGATTCTGTTCTTCAAGTTCCATGAACTGTAGACTGTAGACTGTAGACTGTAGACTGTAGACTGTAGACTGTAGACTGTAGACTCGCTGGTGACCTGTAATAATAAAGTGACACTAGCAGATTCTGTTGGCATATTAATTTGTAATTATTGCAATCAAATTGAATCACTTTCCAATAAATTTAAGAACTAGGGGCTAGTTCTTCAATACTGCATTGTAAACTGGTACTAAAATGCTTAAACCTAGTGAAGAGGTACATTTTTTTTAGTTCAATTTATTTTGATATTTAAAATAAAACAATTCCAACCTCAGTAACGGCGAACGGAATCTAGTTAAGATTTAATCGTGTATTTGTGTATAACTTACCTGCATTCAACTGGGTTTCTGTTCTTTATTACCATCTTCGTACAAAATTCTTTGAGCAAACTTATTGACACTTTCCACAAGATAATAGAATTCACGGCAGGAAAAACGACATTTGTAAACAGGAGCTGGAAAACCGCTCTGTGTAACGCGTTGATAAGCGAGCATTCTATTGAGTGTGAATTAACGTGATGTGTGACAGTTGCTGCTCTAACCTAATACCTAGTTGTTTCGTTTGAAGATTTCACTGCCCCGTATCAAGGGACATACTGTGTTTAGATTGACAGCTGCATTCGCTGTTAAACCACGGAGACTGGTTCAGGTACATTGTTGACTAACTAGTCTCTAGAACAATTGATTGTAATAATAATGTGGTTCTTAAACTTGCGTCAAGGCATTGTTGAGCTGGCAATGTTAATACTCGGCACATGCACTGCGAAGGTGCCGGGTTCAATCCCCATCATTCACGACGGAGGATTGTGCGTAGTTTTCTCTCAGTCGAGAGGCAAAGGATGGGAAGGTTCCCTACTAGTAGGCCATGATCGCATCCTTCCTACTGGACATACAAGACACTGACTGGTTGTTGCAACACTCTTTAGGAGACGAAATGTCCGGACGAAATTATTTGAATTTTTAATCATGGATAAGACAAACTTAGGGTTTTACGTGGTAGGTACATATTAATATTTTTGCTTTGCAAGGTAGGGAATAAGTAATATTTAATAGATTTTTGGTAAAAGAAAAAGCTATTTCTATTCTCGCTGGGTGCCGCATTATAATTAATTTTAAAAATGTGCCAATTGTAACAACCCTAAGCTTATCCTTGAACAATACGCTTGTAACATTTGAGATCAATTGGTTCACGTGTTTTAGTCTCCATCTCCAATCATCCGATTGTTCTTTCTACTAATATACAATCAGACTGATCATGTGAACATCCCATCAAAGTTACACCCTCTTATGAAATATTTTATCTCTCTCAATTTGCTCCAACGGCCTAACACATTAAAATAAGTTATAGGTACTGACACAAGAGTTTGAGGGGGGAAACTAAAAACTGATGAGTGATGACTATTTAACAAGGCATGAAGCAAAAGAAGAGAAACAGTTTATAAAATTCAATTGAACTGACATCGCCTGACAATATCGCTAAATGTTGGTGCTATGATGGTGCTGAATTCAAGGTTGGTGCTACAAGTAGCACGGTTCTAAGTAGCACGGTGCTATCAAAATGTGCCATATTAGGTAAGGGCAGTAGAATAGTAGTAAATGATGAGGTACTTGTATTGCTCCTGTTTGCTGCTCGTTGGTCTGGATCAGTGAAAGATCTCGCAGCTCCTCTCATCTTCAGTCTCGTTCCAGGATTATTCTTGCGTTCAAATCACACTCAAAGTTTCACCAATATTCAGTAGCTATTCTTTTGCATGGAACAACGCAATGTGTGTTCATCTTGTAACATTTCAGAAACAGTTATTTAATATTGGAATCAAATTCACACTAAACAAATGTTGGTGTAATGTTGCTTTAGATGTCTTAACATTTTGGTGTCCATTCAAAAGAAAATATCGACTGAAATCAATTTTATAATCTGGAGAGGAAAAAAACTGAAGCGAACTAAATGATTTGAGATTGCAATGTGGTTGTCTGGTTACTAAGACATGTAATAATTGGGATAAGCACACTGTTGTTGGTGTATTCTTGGGGGGTTTTATTAGGAAAAACACAACATTGTTGATGTATTGTTGTGGTTATTATTATTAAGTTAATATCAACAGGTAATTCTAGTTGCTTGGTCTCATAATTTCTTCATATCAATGTTCTTTCTCGTAACTTTGACTTGTCAAGAGTGCATTATTTAACAAAAATCTGTGACGTATTTGTGGTTTTTAAGATATATTATTTCAATTTCTGCTCTAGTGTCCTTATGTCACACATTATTTTTTTTTGTCTGGGGCTTAACGTTGCACTGTTCTGCAGCGAGGTTAATGGCGACGAATGAATGATTATGATGATGATTGGGAAATGATGGTGAAGAGTAGGTAAGGATGGAAGGTGGGAAGGTGGCGTTCGTGGCCTATTAGTAGGGTACCTTCCCAGAATTTGCCTGTCGACTGAGGGAATACCACGAAAAAACCCCAGTCAAGAAGGGCGGTCGCAAGAATCGAACCCGGTCCTCCAGAATACAAGTTGAGAGTTCAGAAGTTATATGTAGTACTGACACAAGAGTTTGAGGGGGGTAACCACCGCGTAGAGAACAGCTATCTTCACACTATTAACCTTACGGTGTGAACACTTCAATGATCTACCATTGGCTCCCGTGAATACGGACTACGGGTGGAATACGCAGAAAAAAATGCTATAAAATCGACCCTTGGTCAGTCTGCACCCTAGCCGATCGCAGCGCTAAGTTCGCTGGTGGCGATCCCAGAACTAATCTAGGCAATCATTTTATTTCTTGAGTGATAGTCAATGGCGCGAGCTGTCAAATGCCATCTTTTAGGTTATTTGCTGTTTGGTGAATAATAAGTAAGTGAAAATGCTTGTATTACATGTTAATTATTAAAATTAATAAACTAAACACATTTTTACACTGATATCAACCCTTTTAATTTCATCTGATCGTTATCCAAGTTGTTTAAGTTCTAATTTATACATTTGATTTTGGATTAACCCGCTAAAATTCAGATTAGTTCGATTTTCTAACACCAACCATGGTGCTTAGAGAGCGCTGCGAACGGCTGGTAGCCGCAGCCAATCCACTCTATAGACCTGGCCATATTTAGCATTGGAGCCTGTTTCACGTCTCAAGCCCATCTGATCTCACCTTAAATTTAATAGTGTGAAGATAGCTGTTCTCTACGCGGTGGGGTAACTAACAACTGAGGACTATTTAACAAGGCATGAAGCAAAAGTAGAGAAACAGCTAATAAAATTCAATTGGACTGATCAAGTGAACATTAGCTTTACCTAATAATATCGCAAAATATTGGTGCTACGATGGTGCTGAGTTCAAGGTCGGTGCTACAAGTAGCACGGTTCTAAGTAGCACCGTGCTATCAAAATGTTCCATATTAGGTAAGGGCAGTAGGCGAGTAGTAAATGATGAGGTACTTGTATTGCTCCTGTTTGCTGCTCGTTGGTCTGGATCAGTGAAAGATCTCGCAGCTCCTCTCATCTTCAGTCTCGTTCCAGGATTATTCTTGCGTTCAAATCACACTCAAAGAATCACCAATATTCAGTAGCTATTCATTTTGCACGGAACAACTCAATGTGTTTTCATCTTGTAACATTTCAGAAACAGTTATTTAATATTGGAATCAAATTCACACTAAACAACTGTCGGCGTAATGTTTCTTTCGATGTTTTAACATTTTGGTGTCCATTCAAAATAAAATATCTTCTGAAGTCAATTTTATAATCTGGTTAGGAAAGAAAACCGAAGGGGACTAAATGATTTGAAATAGCAATGTGGTTGTCTGGTTACTAAGACATGTTATAATTGGGATAAGCACATTGTTGTTGGTGTATTCTTGGGGGTTTTATTAGGAAAAACACAACATTGTTGATGTATTGTTGCAGTTCTTATTATTAAATTGACATCAACAGGTAGTTAGTTGCTTGGTCTCATAATTTCTTCATATCAATGTTCTTTCTCGTAACTTTGACTTGTCAAGAGTGCATATTTATCAAAAATCTGTGACGTATTTGTGGTTCATAAGATAGGTATATTATTTCAATTTCTGCTCTAGTTTCCTTATGTCAACCATTATTTTTTGTCTGGGGCTTAACGTCGCACTGTTCTGCAGCGAGGCTAATGGCGACGGATGAATGATCATGATGATGATTGGGAGATGATGGTGAAGAGTAGGTAAGGATTGAAGGTGGAAAGGAGGCGGTCGTGGCCTATTAGTAGGGTACCTTCCCAGCATTTGCCTGTCGACTGAGGGAATACCACGAAAAAAAAACAGTCAGGAAGGACGGTCGGGGCAATCGAACCCGGGCCTCCAGAATACAAGTTCAGAGCGATACCACTCAGCCAACCTGTTCCGTGTCAACCATTATTGAATTGCAGTGTGTGTTAATAAATATAGTATTTCTTCTTATCATCCACCTATTATAATTTCGCAAGCTTAGCGATCATCAAATCTAAATCATTCCGACTCGCATCTCCATTCTCTAGGTTCAATTGACCAGGTGTATTTGTCGAGTAATTGAGCGTGTAGCCGATTCTTCAATATTGTATTATTGTCTTGTGTACACTTTGTCGGGCATTTTTGATTATGAAACATCTGAACTGTGTTGATGACGTCTTAGGGGGAGGAGATCTACATTGGTCAATTGTTCCAGAGTGTTTATGGAAAGTTGCAATGAAAATCAGTAATGATGTAGTTATTATCTTTGATATAATGGATCGTGCTTGATTGGCGATGTTGCACGTGTCCGTGCTCGCTTATCAACGCGTTACACAGTGCCTTTTCATAGTTTTACTTCCATTACACATAAAGTCTATTCAATATTACTTGAATGTATATATTTGTTGTTCGATTTCATGGGAAGGACAGTTCCAGGTGCTTTATAAGTTACTCAATATGGGAATAATCAAATACCTAAGTTGTTTTGTTTGAAGACTTCACTGCTACGTATCAGGGAATATACTGTGTTTAGATTGACAGTTGCATTCGCTGTTATTCTCATCTTAATAAACCACGGAGACTGGTTTAGAGGAATTGTTGACTAAATAGTCTCTAGAACAAATAACTAGAATCCTGTGGTTCTTAAACTTGCGTCAAGGCATTGTTGAGCTGGCAATGTTAATACTCGACACATGCACTGCGAAGGTGCCGGGTTCAATCCCCATCATTCACGACGGAGGATTGTTCGTAGTCTTCTCTCAGTCGAGTGGCAAAGGATGGGAAGGTTCCCTACTAGTAGGCCATGATCGCATCCTTCCTACTGGCCATACAAGACACTGACCGGTTGTTGCAACACTTTTTTAAAGACGAAATGTCTGGAAGAAATTATTTGAATTTTTAATCACGGATAAGACAAACTTAGGGTTTTCATATTTAATTATTTGCTTCGCTAGGTTGGGAATTAGTAATATTTTATAGATTTTTGGTAAATGTTAAAATTGCCAATTGTAACAACCCTAAGTTTATCCTTGAACAATACGCTTATAACATTTGAGCTCAATTGGTTCACGTGTTTGGTCTCCATCTCCAATCATATCCGATTGTTCTTTCTACTAATATTTAATCAGACTGATCATGTGAACATCCCATCAAAGTAACACCCTCTTATGAAATATTTTATCTCTCTCAATTTGCTCCAACGGTCGAGCACCTTAAAAAAAGTTACTGACAAAAGAGTTTGAGGGGGGAAAATAATAGCTTTTTATTAGTTTAGAAAACTGAAAACTTTTTAACAAGGCATGAAACAAAAGTAGAGAAACAGCTAATAAAATTCAATTGGACTGATCTAGTGAACATTATAGCTTTACCTAATAATATCGCCAAATGTTGGTGCTTCGATGGTGCTGAGTTCAAGGTCAGTGCTACAAGTAGCACGGTTCTAAGTAGCACGGTGCTATCAGAATGTGCCATATTATGTAAGGCCAATAGGCGAGTACGAGTAGAAAATGATGAGGTACTTGTATTGCTCCTCTTTGCTGCTCGTTGGTCTGGATCAGTGAAAGATCTCGCAGCTCCTCTCATTTTCAGTCTCGTTCCAGGTATTATTCTTGCGTTCAAATCACACTCAAAGTTTCACCAATATTCAGAAGCTATTCATTTTGCACGGAACAACGCAATGTGTTTTCATCTTGTAACATTTCAGAAACAGTTATTTAATATTGGAATCAAATCCATATTAAACAACTGTTAAGCTGGGTTCCCATACTTCGCTTTCATTTCGCATTCGGTTCGCTTTCGCGTCGCGAAGTTTGTAGTCGTTTCCATAATTTCTGTTTCGCGCGTTTCGCGTATCCATGGATACGCGATACATAAATAGTATTCTGCCAAAAGTTAAAAACAAAATGACGAATAATAATCAGATAATAAGCAAGAAAGGCAAGAAAATGCGGAAAAAGTAAAACTTGAAAGTTGAAATGTCAAAACGTCAAAACATATGTTCATTAATCGAATATCGAATATAAGCTCGAGGTCGACCGGAAATGGAGATTCGATATATCGCATCACTTCCGGTTTTCGCGCGTTATGATTTCGTCGAAGTTGAAGTTGGTCCAACATTTTTGCATTTCGAAAACGAAATTAAACATGGACGATTTTCTGTGTTAAAAGGTAGCCATTTTGCGAAAGCGAACCGAATGCGAAATAAAAGCGAAGTATGGGAACCCAGCTTTAGTGTAATGTTTCCTTAGATGTCTTAACATTGTGGTGTCCATTCAAAATAAAATATCTACTGATAACAATTTTATAATCTGGAGAGGAAATAAAACTGAAGCGAACTAAATGATTTGAGATTGCATTGTGGTTGTCTGGTTACTAAGACGTAATAATTGGGATAAGAACACTGTTGTTTGTATTCTTGGGATTTTTATTAGGAAAAACACAACATTGTTGATGTATTGTTGCAGTTTTTATTATTAAATTGATATCTACAGGTAGTTTTTTGTGCTGGATCTCATAGTATCTTCATGTCAATGTGCTTTCTCGTAACTTTGACTTGTCAAGAGTGCATATTTAACAAAAATCTGTGACGCATTTGATATATTTTTTCCAATTTCTGACCTACTTTGTCCTTATGGCAACCATTATTGAATTGCAGTGTACGTGTTAATAAACATAGTATTTCTTTTTATCACCGACCTAATATAATTTCGCAAGCTTAGCGAGCTTCTAATCCAAATCATTCTGACTCGCATCTCTATTCTCTAGGGTCAATTGACCAGGTGTATTTGTCTTGTAATTGAGCGTGTAACTGATTCTTCCAGGACGAACGTGCTTCTGGAGCAAGTGTGCGAGGCGCCGGCAACAGCCACTTCTACGGCTGTCTACTTCTAAGACTATGACAATGACATATGACAATGCCATATGACATATGACAATGACTAAACGCACTAATTTGCCAATATTTTAGACATCTTGACTCCACTAAGTGGAAAACGATACCCGCACTCAGTGCACACTCAGTGCGCACTAGGGTTGCTATTCTGCAACTGTTTTCGTTTGCTGACGGAATCGCAATCTGTATAAAGCTTATGGCAAAATCTGATTGCTGCTGAAATTGCTACCGGTTTGTAGTTGTTGAATCCCAACCCAGTGCGGCCAGTGGAAAACGCTATTACATAACATCATCCCATATAACCGGTCCGTACAACTCACGTAACACGTTAGTTCATTACTTGCCAATGATATTGACTTTTTTATGGCACTACCTCTGTTCAATATTGTTTTTTTTGTCTTTTATAGGCAATGACCAGAGTATACTCCGTTCAACCAATCAATCTGAAATTTTACAAACACATAAGACACTTGTTGGTCTCGTGCATAGTTCTTGAACGAGACCCTGTGATTGGTGGAGTGGAAAAATAAAATGAAAACACTGAACGATCAACTTAACATTTTGCCTGACCTACAAAGAGCGTCAGTAACACTGATCAAATTCGGTGGTATCATCATTCTGTTAGGTTGCCCTATTGTCACTTACAGCGCACTAGCCAAACCATTTCCCGCTAGGGTGCTGCCATCGCGTCTGGGTTTAAGCCTCCGAACACGGCAGAGAGATAGATATACACTTACACTATAGCAGAGGTATTCCCACTCCACCAATAAACGTGAAGCCTTTTCGTCATGAGAAGATTTGGCTGTCGCGGTCAGCCTTAGGGCATACTATAGTGGTAAAAATAACTAACTGCTAAATTTACCCATTGAGCCCTCGTAGCATTTATTTGCTATGCACGATCTTCTTTTGTTTTATATCAGCAATTTCCAATTAAACTATAAAATAAACTATAATACTATTAAATATTGTCAAAAAACAGCTATTCTTCGTGCCAGCAGGCACATCATATGCAAACTAAGAATTAGCGCTTTAGCTTAGCTGTATTATGATGGTAGTGGTATGCAACTCATTCGCCCTTTAAAGTACAGATGATCCGCTTTAATAGCTACTTAATCCATTATATACGTAAGGAACAGGTACAAATTTTTTTGAATATGTAAAATAGAAAATCCTACATCTGCCACCATTTGTAATTTTGTCGAATTTATATATTATTACATAATAAATATGTATGTCTGTATGTATGTATGTCTATATGTCTTCAAAAGAAATCTTACAAATCATTTAAATTAATTGAGTAGTCTTATAAAAAAAAAAAAAAAAAAAAAAAAAAAAAACGAATTTATATTTTTTCAAGGACATTTTCATATTACCGATTAATTGACACGTGTGTTTGTGTTTCTGTAATTCATTTTCAACACGTGTAATTTCTTTTAGGATCACTTCCGAGCTACAAGTGGCTGCCCGGTGGAGTTCACTTCATTGACAAGTTGCCGAGAACTGGTTCGGGTAAAGTCCAGAAGTACCAGCTGAGACATCGCTTGACGAGGAGTTGAATGTTCACTCCCGGGCATACATCTCTGGACGCTATGGGATCATCTGGAGTAGGTGCTGGAACTAATACACATTACATCCAGGGATGGGCAGTATCTCAGATACTAGTATCTGAGATACGTATCATACAAAAGTATCTTAGTATCTGTATCTCAGATACTTTTTCAAAGTATCTGGAGTATCTTGGATTTCTAAGATACAAGATATTTTTAAACGTGAATTTCGGAATTATATTTCCTTTCAGTATTTCCCCATGTTGAACTTCCTGGCTAGTGGCTCTCTATTGAGTTGGTTTTTCTGAAATACGAGAAGAACAATGCAGGGCTGGGGTGACTTTTTGGAAAATCCCTACCTGGTTAGTGGTTTCCTTGCAACTCTGATGGAGAAAAGAGTGGGGGTTGTTTTGACTTGTCTCAGGCAGGAAACCAAAGCACAGCAAAAGTATCTTGTATCTTGAGTATTTTAAGATACTATAAGATACTTAAGATACTACTTGTAATTCAAGATACGAGATACTTAAGTATCTTAAGTTACTTAAGAATATTACTATTTTTACTACAAGATACTTAAGTATCTTGTTTTTTTTTGTCTGGGGCTTAATGTCGCACTGTTCTGCAGCGAGGCTAATGGCGACGGAAAAGTATATTGTATCTTGAGATACTTTGAAACAGTCTGCTCTAAGACATAGTAACAATTTAGGAATCTAAGATCATTATTTACTAATCAGAGCTATGAGACAGAACAGAGTATAAATGTGACAGAAAGGGTTACATCAACAATGCCCTAGTGTATGCAATGTAACGGCCTAAAGGGCAAGGAAAGTGATCAGTGGAAATATTGTGAGTGAATCATCGGGCCTACAATCAAAATATCACGTACACCACCTGATAAAACGAGTCCAAGCTGATAAGAGGCATCGACGGTTGGATTCCTCAGGCACTATGACCAGTTGCGACGTCATTGACTGAGAGAGAGAAAATTTCGAATCAACCAATCATCGAGAACGACGCCACTCGAACAAGACCACGCGCTGGGAGCATATATAAGGGAGTGACGCATTGATAACGGGATCAGTTGGTCGACAGAAGTTTCTCGAGTACGTCCAGTGTGCAGCTATCAGAGGTTGCAAGTTTAGAATAATTTGAGTGCCGAGAAAGTCACAAGTGATCGAAGTTTAATAAAATAATATACTTGTACAAACATCAAAAACTAGTCAAATCAAAATTAAAGTGAAGATTATAATACGGACGCTGACTTACTACATAGACAACGACGCCAGAGTCAAACAGCAATTGACAAATCCAAAGAGTGAGTAACATGGCACTTGCTCTTTGATAATTGTCAACCGACGCCTGAGCGAGAGCCGTTACGAGCGACGCCGACGACGAGGACGCCAGTCTGCAACGACGTCGAGCTACAAGGCTGTTCACGAACGTCTCACATGCTGCATGACTTGGAGGTCATGCTAACTACACTTCGAGTCTGCACTGCTTGACCGAGGTCAAACCATCTACTTGCCGCCGTCGTGACAAGAGTCACAATCTCTACAGAAGATCGTCAGGAACAAGAAAACATACGTAAAGTTGAAAGAAATGAACTGTTTATTTATTACATTACAATTTAGTCTGAATTATTACCTGTCTGTACATAATAACAAGAATCTACCATTAAACTCAAGTAAAACTGTTTACAGTGTCTCAAGTTCTACCCCTGACCTTCCCGATTTGTTACAACTTTTTGTTAAAGTATATTTGTATCTTGTATCTCAGATACTTTTTTGGAAGTATCTTGCCCAACCCTGATTACACCTCATTTCAAAAATACATTCGAAATGCTCATTAAAAATCTTATGCCTGGATTCACAAAGAATTTTAACACTTTGACCTCCCTATGACCAATAAAGCTATATTACACAATACTCCTTATTGCAAAGTTATGCCAGGAAAACTGTATGATTATAATTTCTGAAGTAACAAATTACTAAGAGAAATTATAGTAGAGTAGCTAAGAGGAATGATTGTGAAATTTGTGATTAAAAAGCATGGAATTTGGTGGAGAAGTTCCTTAGGATATATAAAATCGATTTGGCTATGATATTATTTAAGTTTTTGGCCCCGGGGGCATTGGTGACCCCTGGCAGTCAAATGACAAAAATCCCCACAATTAATTACTGAATTAAAATTTTTAGTCAATGTTAGCTTTTTTATGTCTGCCTATATAATGTGACTTAGAAAATTCAATATTTTTTGGAAAATTTCACATAATGGTCATTTTGGGGTCATTCCCTTTTTAAATTAAGATGAAAATGTCATGCGATTGGCAATTACAATCATTAAAACCAAATTTTTTGCGGGTTAGGGGGTCAATTGGCCAAACAAATCAAAATGTTGATTCAATTATGGTTCCGTCATGCCATAATAATAGGTACCATACAATTAGATAGATGCACGAAACTTAGCAGAGATGTTCCTTAGCATTCACGAAATTATTTTATTATATCATTTAACATTTTCACCATGGGGTTAGAAGTGACCTTTAGGAAGTCAAAAACATCGTCATTTGCCATTTCAAGAATTTCCTGACTAACCATGTCAACACATTTTAACTGAAAAGTTGCTGATGACACGAGTGGCTTCCCAGTTTGTTCCGAGACTTTTGACCGCGAAAAAAACACCGAGCTTTGGTTTGTCAGCAACTTCTTGAAATGGTTTCAAGTTCTTCAAACTTTTTGAAACGTGTCATTACCAGAGACGAGACGTCCCCAAAACCCCCAAACCTAAATAGGCCCCTCTGAAGAGACATTTTTTTTTTATCAATTATACAAATTATCATAAAATCGCCAAATGCAAAAATCTTGTTTCACGATAACAGCTGTACTTCACAATAAAGAAGGCAAACGGGAATCTGAAAAAAACAGTTTTGCCCAGGCAGAGTCATGCTAAACAATGCTGCCAACCGCAGTGCTCTCCGAAGCTCCATTGCCGCGCAATAGGGAAGTCTCATGAAATTTTATTCTAGTAAATTTCTATGAATAAACACAAATAATAATGACAAATACACTTATTACCTGTGAAATCTTAAATTTTCATTCATAAAAATCGAGTTCAAATATCAGCGATTTTTGGCGGAAAAAACGGCCTTTAACAAGAATCAGAACTGTGATGTCATTTCCAAGTCTTGAACATTGTGTTGACATGGGGATTCCCTTGTTGCCATGGCAATGTAGCAAACTGTGATGTCATTGCCAATTTTCCTGTTTTTAAATGAGAGGAGATCTATCAAACTTGGTAAATTAATTACATGAGAACTATTCGTCCAACAACAAAAATAATACCACATATGTGTTCAGCAACATCTCAACTTTCATAAAATAAATATTATTATGAATTCTAATCTTCACGAGACTTCCCTATTCATAAAGTCCTGGAACGTTTTGATCACCCCATGTATGCTGAGTTTTGTGGTATTTGTTTAGATCTTTTGTATTGAATATGGACCTGTTGAGATTGTTATCACGTGTGTGGACAATACAGTTTTGGGATTGTTTGTTACAAGGAAAACGCCCGGTGTAACGCGTTGATAAGCGAGCACCGGTTTGTGAAGCACATCTTACCATGATACAACCGAAATGAAGTAAATCTACTTACCCGAATAATCACTTGCAGAATCACAGAAGAGTTTCAATTTTCTTCAGAAACTGGGAAGATTGCCACAAAACCAGACCTTATACACACACTATTAATCAAAACCAAATCAAAATAAAAAGCAACCCGTTCTTTGTGTGTCATTCATTAATAAAAGCAACATTATTAATAATTAAGTAACAAGTCTGTAAATTTTTCTACGGATTTTAATTATAATGTAATGCAGACACGAAAGTCAAGTTAAATCTGTTGGAAAAAACACACAAATCACAACGAAACAAAATCAAAACATCTTATACAAAATAAGTGAATGCCCAGAAACTAAATACCTGTACCTATTTATAAGCTAGGTATAAATGTTGTAACTATTATAAATTTTCAGATAGCATATAAAATGACTTCCTATGTGAATTGACTGAGTGATTGGCATAAAACATAAAGGTTAGGTACTATTCGAAAAGATTATCGTGTCAATTTTTATCACAGAGGAAATGGAATCACTCTATTGACTCAATATAAACTGGATGAAATATCTCAATCATTCAGCCAACAAGCCACATCATGATCATTGCTTACCTGAGATAGAAGCACTGATGAGATGTCATCCTCCGGTGGCTCTGTATCATCATCTCTCTAGCTGCGTCTTCACATGTTCCATTCATCCATCGTGATGTGGTGATGTTTAGTTTTCACAAATATGCGATCAAACTGTTTGCATTCATTTGCTGTGGATGGAATGTAGTTAATATTACAATATTAATAATGGGTGATTATTTTCAAAAGTTTACCTCGTGATGGTGACAGCTTTTGACGCTGACGTGAAGACATTTTCTTCACTGGTGAAGATCTCTTGACACTCTTGAAGTCCAGCTGTCTAGGGTTTTGCTATCTTCGCTGATAAAAGATAGCCCTATAACGGATAGTGTGTGTTTAAATAAAAAACTAACTAACTAAATTACCAAACTAACTAACTGATGAGAACTCTTCTCTGGTGAAGATCTCTTGAGTTCTTGAAGTCCAGCTGTCTAGGGTTTTGCTATCTTCGCTGACAAAAGATAGCCCCATAACGGATAGTGTGTGTTTAAATAAAAAACTAACTAACTAAATTACCAAACTAACTAACTGATGAGAACTCTTCACTGGTGAAGATCTCTTGACGTTCTTGAAGTCCAGCTGTCTAGGGTTTTGCTATCTTCGCTGACAAAAGATAGCCCCATAACGGATAGTGTGTGTTTAAATAAAAAACTAACTAACTAAATTACCAAACTAACTAACTGATGAGAACTCTTCTCTGGTGAAGATCTCTTGACGTTCTTGAAGTCCAGCTGTCTAGGGTTTTGCTATCTTCGCTGATAAAAGATAGCCCCATAACGGATAGTGTGTGTTTAAATAAAAAACTAACTAACTAAATTACCAAACCAACTTACTGGTGAGAACTCTTAACTGGTGAAGATCTCTTGACGTTCTTGAAGTCCAGCTGTCTAGGGTTTTGCTATCTTCGCTGACAAAAGATAGCCCCATAACGGATAGTGTGTGTTTAAATAAAAAACTAACTAACTAAATTACCAAACTAACTAACTGATAAGAAATCTTCTCTGGTGAAGATCTCTTGACGTTCTTGAAGTCCAGATGTCTAGGGTTTTGCTATCTTCGCTGATAAAAGATAGCCCCATAACGGATAGTGTGTGTTTAAATAAAAAACTAACTAACTAAATTACCAAACCAACTTACTGGTGAGAACTCTTAACTGGCGAAGATCTCTTGACGTTCTTGAAGTCCAGCTGTCTAGGGTTTTGCTATCATCGCTGATAAAAGATAGCCCCATAGGCCATAACGGATAGTGTGTGTTTAAATAAAAAACTAACTAACTTAATTACCAAACCAACTTACTGGTGAGAACTCTTAACTGGTGAAGATCTCTTGACGTTCTTGAAGTCCAGTTGTCTAGGGTTTTGCTATCTTCGCTGATAAAAGATAGCCCCATAACGGATAGTGTGTGTTTAAATAAAAAACTAACTAACTAAATTACCAAACCAACTTACTGGTGAGAACTCTTAACTGGTGAAGATCTCTTGACGTTCTTGAAGTCCAGCTGTCTAGGGTTTTGCTATCTTCGCTGATAAAAGATAGCCCCATAACGGATAGTGTGTGTTTAAATAAAAAACTATCTAACTAAATTACCAAACCAACTTACTGGTGAGAACTCTTAACTGGTGAAGATCTCTTGACGTTCTTGAAGTCCAGCTGTCTAGGGTTTTGCTATCTTCGCTGATAAAAGATAGCCCCATAACGGATAGTGTGTGTTTAAATAAAAAACTAACTAACTAAATTACCAAACCAACTTACTGGTGAGAACTCTTAACTGGTGAAGATCTCTTGACGTTCTTGAAGTCCAGCTGTCTAGGGTTTTGCTATCTTCGCTGACAAAAGATAGCCCCATAACGGATAGTGTGTGTTTAAATAAAAAACTAACTAACTAAATTACCAAACTAACTAACTGGTGAGAACTCTTAACTGGTGAAGATCTCTTGACGTTCTTGAAGTCCAGCTGTCTAGGGTTTTGCTATCTTCGCTGATAAAAGATAGCCCCATAACGGATAGTGTGTGTTTAAATAAAAAACTAACTAACTAAATTACCAAACCAACTTACTGGTGAGAACTCTTAACTGGTGAAGATCTCTTGACGTTCTTGAAGTCCAGCTGTCTAGGGTTTTGCTATCATCGCTGATAAAAGATAGCCCCATAGGCCATACGGATAGTGTGTGTTTAAATAAAAAACTAACTAACTTAATTACCAAACCAACTTACTGGTGAGAACTCTTAACTGGTGAAGATCTCTTGACGTTCTTGAAGTCCAGCTGTCTAGGGTTTTGCTATCTTCGCTGATAAAGATAGCCCCATAACGGATAGTGTGTGTTTAAATAAAAAACTAACTAACTAAATTACCAAACTAACTAACTGGTGAGAACTCTTCACTGGTGAAGATCTCTTGACGTTCTTGAAGTCCAGCTGTCTAGGGTTTTGCTATCTTCGCTGATAAAGATAGCCCCATAACGGATAGTGTGTGTTTAAATAAAAAACTAGCTAACTAAATTACCAAACTAACTTACTGGTGAGAACTCTTAACTGGTGAAGATCTCTTGACGTTCTTGAAGTCCAGCTGTCTAGGGTTTTGCTATCTTCGCTGATAAAAGATAGCCCCATAACGGATAGTGTGTGTTTAAATAAAAAAAATAAACTTACTAAACTACCAAACTAACTTACTGGTGATAACTCTTCACTGGTAAAGATCTCTTGACGTTCTTGAAGTCCAGCTGTCTAGGGTTTTGCTATCTTCGCTTATAAAGATAGCCCCATAACGGATAGTGTGTGTTTAAATAAAAAACTAACTAACTAAATTACCAAACTAACTTACTGGTGAGAACTCTTTACTGGTGAAGATCTCTTGACGTTCTTGAAGACCAGCTGTCTAGGGTTTTGCTATCTTCGCTGATAAAGATAGCCCCATAACGGATAGTGTGTGTTTAAATAAAAAACTAACTAACTTAATTACCAAACTAACTTACTGGTGAGAACTCTTAACTGGTGAAGATCTCTTGACGTTCTTGAAGTCCAGCTGTCTAGGGTTTTGCTATCTTCGCTGATAAAAGATAGCCCCATAACGGATAGTGTGTGTTTAAATAAAAAACTAACTAACTAAATTACCAAACTAACTTACTGGTGATAACTCTTCACTGGTGAAGATCTCTTGACGTTCTTGAAGTCCAGCTGTCTAGGGTTTTGCTATCTTCGCTGATAAAGATAGCCCCATAACGGATAGTGTGTGTTTAAATAAAAAAAACTAACTAACTGAATTACCAAACTAACTTACTGGTGATAACTCTTCACTGGTGAAGATCTCTTGACGTTCTTGAAGTCCAGCTGTCTAGGGTTTTGCTATCTTCGCTGATAAAGATAGCCCCATAACGGATAGTGTGTGTTTAAATAAAAAACTAACTAACTAAATTACCAAACTAACTTACTGGTGAGAACTCTTAACTGGTGAAGATCTCTTGACGTTCTTGAAGACCAGCTGTCTAGGGTTTTGCTATCTTCGCTGACAAAAGATAGCCCCATAACGGATAGTGTGTGTTTAAATAAAAAACTAACTAACTAAATATCCAAACTAACTTACTGGTGAGAACTCTTTACTGGTGAAGATCTCTTGACGTTCTTGAAGTCCAGCTGTCTAGGGTTTTGCTATCTTCGCTGATAAAAGATAGCCCCATAACGGATAGTGTGTGTTTAAATGAAAAACTGACTTACTAAATTACCAAACTAACTTACTGGTGAGAACTCTTTACTGGTGAAGATCTCTTGACGTTCTTGAAGTCCAGCTGTCTAGGGTTTTGCTATCTTCGCTGATAAAAGATAGCCCCATAACGGATAGTGTGTGTTTAAATAAAAAAAATAAACTTACTAAACTACCAAACTAAGCTACTGGTGATAACTCTTCCCTGGTGAAGATCTCTTGACGTTCTTGAAGTCCAGCTGTCTAGGGTTTTGCTATCTTCGCTGATAAAGATAGCCCCATAACGGATAGTGTGTGTTTAAATAAAAAACTAACTAACATAATTACCAAACTAACTTACTGGTGATAACTCTTCACTGGTGAAGATCTCTTGACGTTCTTGAAGTCCAGCTGTCTAGGGTTTTGCTATCTTCGCTGATAAAGATAGCCCCATAACGGATAGTGTGTGTTTAAATAAAAAACTAACTAACTAAATTACCAAACTAACTTACTGGTGAGAACTCTTAACTGGTGAAGATCTCTTGACGTTCTTGAAAACCAGCTGTCTAGGGTTTTGCTATCTTCGCTGACAAAAGATAGCCCCATAACGGATAGTGTGTGTTTAAATAAAAAACTAACTAACTAAATTACTAAACTAACTTACTGGTGAGAACTCTTTACTGGTGAAGATCTCTTGACGTTCTTGAA
Source organism: Leuctra nigra (assembly GCA_934045905.1). Classification (NCBI taxonomy): domain Eukaryota; kingdom Metazoa; phylum Arthropoda; class Insecta; order Plecoptera; family Leuctridae; genus Leuctra; species Leuctra nigra. Next base: position 26,768,460 of record OW203764.1, read on the forward strand.
GTCCAGCTGTCTAGGGTTTTGCTATCTTCGCTGATAAAGATAGCCCTATAACGGATAGTGTGTGTTTAAATAAAAAACTAACTAACTAAATTACCAAACTAACTTACTGGTGATAATTCTTCACTGGTGAAGATCTCTTGACGTTCTTGAAGTCCAGCTGTCTAGGGTTTTGCTATCTTCGCTGATAAAAGATAGCCCCATAACGGATAGTGTGTGTATAAATAAAAAAACAAACTGACTAAACTACCAAACTAACTAACTGGTGATAACTCTTAACTGGTGAAGATCTCTTGACGTTCTTAAAGTCCAGCTGTCTAGGGTTTTGCTATCTTCGCTGATAAAAGATAGCCCCATAACGGAAAGTGTGTGTTTAAATAAAAACAAACTAACCAAACTAACAAACTAACTAACTGGTGATAACTCTTAACTGGTGAAGATCTCTTGACGTTCTTGAAGTCCAGCTGTCTAGGGTTTTGCTATCTTCGCTGATAAAAGATAGCCCCATAACGGATAGTGTGTGTTTAAATAAAAAAACTAACTATTTAAACTACCAAACTAACTAACTGGTGATAACTCTTAACTGGTGAAGATCTCTTGACGTTCTTGAAGTCCAGCTGTCTAGGGTTTTGCTATCTTCGCTGATAAAAGATAGCCCCATAACGGATAGTGTGTGTTTAAATAAAAAACAAACTAACTAAATTACCAAACTAACTAACTGGTGATTACTCTTCACTGGTGAAGATCTCTTGACGTTCTTGAAGTCCAGCTGTCTAGGGTTTTGCTATCTTCGCTGATAAAAGATAGCCCCATAACGGATAGTGTGTGTTTAAATAAAAAAACTAACTAACTAAATTACCAAACTAACTAACTGGTGATAACTCTTCACTGGTGAAGATCTATTGACGTTCTTGAAGTCCAGCTGTCTAGGGTTTTGCTATCTTCGCTGATAAAAGATAGCCCCATAACGGATAGTGTGTGTTTAAATAAAAAACTAACTAACTTAATTACCAAACTAACTTACTGGTGATAACTCTTCACTGGTGAAGATCTCTTGACGTTCTTGAAGTCCAGCTGTCTAGGGTTTTGCTATCTTCGCTGATAAAGATAGCCCCATAACGGATAGTGTGTGTTTAAATAAAAAAACTAACTAACTAAATTACCAAACTAACTAACTGGTGATAACTCTTCACTGGTGAAGATCTCTTGACGTTCTTGAAGTCCAGCTGTCTAGGGTTTTGCTATCTTCGCTGATAAAAGATAGCCCCATAACGGATAGTGTGTGTTTAAATAAAAAACTAACTAACTTAATTACCAAACTAACTTACTGGTGAGAACTCTTCACTGGTGAAGATCTCTTGACGTTCTTGAAGTCCAGCTGTCTAGGGTTTTGCTATCTTCGCTGATAAAAGATAGCCCCATAACGGATAGTGTGTGTTTAAATAAAAAACTAACTAACTAAATTACCAAACTAACTAACTGGTGATAACTCTTCACTGGTGAAGATCTCTTGACGTTCTTGAAGTCCAGCTGTCTAGGGTTTTGCTATCTTCGCTGATAAAAGATAGCCCCATAACGGATAGTGTGTGTTTAAATAAAAAACTAACTAACTAAATTACCAAACCAACTTACTGGTGAGAACTCTTAACTGGTGAAGATCTCTTGACGTTCTTGAAGTCCAGCTCTCTAGGGTTTTGCTATCATCGCTGATAAAAGATAGCCCCATAACGGATAGTGTGTGTTTAAAAAAAAAACTAACTAACTAAATTACCAAACTAACTAACTGGTGATAACTCTTCACTGGTGAAGATCACTTGACGTTCTTGAAGTCCAGCTGTCTAGGGTTTTGCTATCATCGCTGATAAAAGATAGCCCCATAGGCCATAACGGATAGTGTGTGTTAAAATAAAAAACTAACTAACTAAATTACCAAACCAACTTACTAGTGAGAACTCTTAACTGGTGAAGATCTCTTGACGTTCTTGAAGTCTAGCTGTCTAGGGTTTTGCTATCTTCGCTGATAAAAGATAGCTCCATAACGTATAGTGTGTGTTTAAATAAAAAACTAGCTTACTAAATTACCAAACTAACTTACTGGTGAGAACTCTTAACTGGTGAAGATCTCTTGACGTTCTTGAAGTCCAGCTGTCTAGGGTTTTGCTATCTTCGCTGATAAAAGATAGCCCCATAACGGATAGTGTGTGTTTAAATAAAAAAAATAAACTTACTAAACTACCAAACTAACTTACTGGTGATAACTCTTCACTGGTGAAGATCTCTTGACGTTCTTGAAGTCCAGCTGTCTAGGGTTTTGCTATCTTCGCTGATAAAGATAGCCCCATAACGGATAGTGTGTGTTTAAATAAAAAACTAACTAACTAAATTACCAAACTAACTTACTGGTGAGAACTCTTTACTGGTGAAGATCTCTTGACGTTCTTGAAGACCAGCTGTCTAGGGTTTTGCTATCTTCGCTGATAAAGATAGCCCCATAACGGATAGTGTGTGTTTAAATAAAAAACTAACTAACTAAATTACCAAACTAACTTACTGGTGAGAACTCTTAACTGGTGAAGATCTCTTGACGTTCTTGAAGACCAGCTGTCTAGGGTTTTGCTATCTTCGCTGATAAAGATAGCCCCATAACGGATAGTGTGTGTTTAAATAAAAAAAATAAACTTACTAAACTACCAAACTAACTTACTGGTGATAACTCTTTACTGGTGAAGATCTCTTGACGTTCTTGAAGACCAGCTGTCTAGGGTTTTGCTATCTTTGCTGATAAAGATAGCCCCATAACGGATAGTGTGTGTTTAAATAAAAAACTAACTAACTAAATTACCAAACTAACTTACTGGTGATAACTCTTCACTGGTGAAGATCTCTTGACGTTCTTGAAGTCCAGCTGTCTAGGGTTTTGCTATCTTCGCTGATAAAGATAGCCCCATAACGGATAGTGTGTGTTTAAATAAAAAACTAACTAACTAAATTACCAAACTAACTTACTGGTGATAACTCTTAACTGGTGAAGATCTCTTGGCGTTCTTGAAGACCAGCTGTCTAGGGTTTTGCTAACTTCGCTGATAAAGATAGCCCCATAACGGATAGTGTGTGTTTAAATAAAAAAAATAAACTTACTAAACTACCAAACTAACTTACTGGTGATAACTCTTTACTGGTGAAGATCTCTTGACGTTCTTGAAGACCAGCTGTCTAGGGTTTTGCTATCTTCGCTGATAAAGATAGCCCCATAACGGATAGTGTGTGTTTAAATAAAAAACTAACTAACTAAATTACCAAACTAACCTACTGGTGATAACTCTTCACTGGTGAAGATCTCTTGACGTTCTTGAAGTCCAGCTGTCTAGGGTTTTGCTATCTTCGCTGATAAAGATAGCCCCATACCGGATAGTGTGTGTTTAAATAAAAAACTAACTAACTAAATTACCAAACTAACTTACTGGTGAGAACTCTTAACTGGTGAAGATCTCTTGACGTTCTTGAAGACCAGCTGTCTAGGGTTTTGCTATCTTCGCTGACAAAAGATAGCCCCATAACGGATAGTGTGTGTTTAAATAAAAAACTAACTAACTAAATATCCAAACTAACTTACTGGTGAGAACTCTTTACTGGTGAAGATCTCTTGACGTTCTTGAAGTCCAGCTGTCTAGGGTTTTGCTATCTTCGCTGATAAAAGATAGCCCCATAACGGATAGTGTGTGTTTAAATAAAAAACTGACTAACTAAATTACCAAACTAACTTACTGGTGAGAACTCTTTACTGGTGAAGATCTCTTGACGTTCTTGAAGTCCAGCTGTCTAGGGTTTTGCTATCTTCGCTGATAAAAGATAGCCCCATAACGGATAGTGTGTGTTTAAATAAAAAAAATAAACTTACTAAACTACCAAACTAACTTACTGGTGATAACTCTTCACTGGTGAAGATCTCTTGACGTTCTTGAAGTCCAGCTGTCTAGGGTTTTGCTATCTTCGCTGATAAAGATAGCCCCATAACGGATAGTGTGTGTTTAAATAAAAAACTAACTAACATAATTACCAAACTAACTTACTGGTGATAACTCTTCACTGGTGAAGATCTCTTGACGTTCTTGAAGTCCAGCTGTCTAGGGTTTTGCTATCTTCGCTGATAAAGATAGCCCCATAACGGATAGTGTGTGTTTAAATAAAAAACTAACTAACTAAATTACCAAACTAACTTACTGGTGAGAACTCTTAACTGGTGAAGATCTCTTGACGTTCTTGAAAACCAGCTGTCTAGGGTTTTGCTATCTTCGCTGACAAAAGATAGCCCCATAACGGATAGTGTGTGTTTAAATAAAAAACTAACTAACTAAATTACCAAACTAACTTACTGGTGAGAACTCTTTACTGGTGAAGATCTCTTGACGTTCTTGAAGTCCAGCTGTCTAGGGTTTTGCTATCTTCGCTGATAAAGATAGCCCCATAACGGATAGTGTGTGTATAAATAAAAAAACTAACTGACTAAACTACCAAACTAACTTACTGGTGAGAACTCTTAACTGGTGAAGATCTCTTGACGTTCTTGAAGTCCAGCTGTCTAGGGTTTTGCTATCTTCGCTGATAAAAGATAGCCCCATAACGGATAGTGTGTGTTTAAATAAAAACAAACTAACTAAACTACCAAACTAACTAACTGGTGATAACTCTTAACTGGTGAAGATCTCTTGACGTTCTTGAAGTCCAGCTGTCTAGGGTTTTGCTATCTTCGCTGATAAAAGATAGCCCCATAACGGATAGTGTGTGCTTAAATAAAAAAACTAACTGACTAAACTACCAAACTAACTAACTGGTGATAACTCTTAACTGGTGAAGATCTCCTAACGTTCTTGAAGTCCAGCTGTCTAGGGTTTTGCTATCTTCGCTGATAAAAGATAGCCCCATAACGGATAGTGTGTGTTTAAATAAAAAACAAACTAACTAAATTACCAAACTAACTAACTGGTGATTACTCTTCACTGGTGAAGATCTCTTGACGTTCTTGAAGTCCAGCTGTCTAGGGTTTTGCTATCTTCGCTGATAAAAGATAGCCCCATAACGGATAGTGTGTGTTTAAATAAAAAAACTAACTAACTAAATTACCAAACTAACTAACTGGTGATAACTCTTCACTGGTGAAGATCTCTTGAAGTTCTTGAAGTCCAGCTGTCTAGGGTTTTGCTATCTTCGCTGATAAAAGATAGCCCCATAACGGATAGTGTGTGTTTAAATAAAAAACTAACTAACTTAATTACCAAACTAACTTACTGGTGATAACTCTTCACTGGTGAAGATCTCTTGACGTTCTTGAAGTCCAGCTGTCTAGGGTTTTGCTATCTTCGCTGATAAAAGATAGCCCCATAACGGATAGTGTGTGTTTAAATAAAAAACTAACTAACTAAATTACCAAACTAACTAACTGGTGATTACTCTTCACTGGTGAAGATCTCTTGACGTTCTTGAAGTCCAGCTGTCTAGGGTTTTGCTATCTTCGCTGATAAAAGATAGCCCCATAACGGATAGTGTGTGTTTAAATAAAAAACTAACTAACTAAATTACCAAACTAACTAACTGATGAGAACTCTTCTCTGGTGAAGATCTCTTGACGTTCTTGAAGTCCAGCTGTCTAGGGTTTTGCTATCTTCGCTGACAAAAGATAGCCCCATAACGGATAGTGTGTGTTTAAATAAAAAACTAACTAACTAAATTACCAAACTAACCAACTGATGAGAACTCTTCACTGGTGAAGATCTCTTGACGTTCTTGTAGTCCAGCTGTCTAGGGTTTTGCTATCTTCGCTGACAAAAGATAGCCCCATAACGGATAGTGTGTGTTTAAATAAAAAACTAACTAACTAAATTACCAAACTAACTAACTGATGAGAACTCTTCTCGGGTGAAGATCTCTTGACGTTCTTGAAGTCCAGCTGTCTAGGGTTTTGCTATCTTCGCTGATAAAAGATAGCCCCATAACGGATAGTGTGTGTTTAAATAAAAAACTAACTAACTAAATTACCAAACTAACTAACTGGTGATTACTCTTCACTGGTGAAGATCTCTTGACGTTCTTGAAGTCCAGCTGTCTAGGGTTTTGCTATCTTCGCTGATAAAAGATAGCCCCATAACGGATAGTGTGTGTTTAAATAAAAAACTAACTAACTAAATTACCAAACTAACTAACTGATGAGAACTCTTCTCTGGTGAAGATCTCTTGACGTTCTTGAAGTCCAGCTGTCTAGGGTTTTGCTATCTTCGCTGACAAAAGATAGCCCCATAACGGATAGTGTGTGTTTAAATAAAAAACTAACTAACTAAATTACCAAACTAACCAACTGATGAGAACTCTTCACTGGTGAAGATCTCTTGACGTTCTTGTAGTCCAGCTGTCTAGGGTTTTGCTATCTTCGCTGACAAAAGATAGCCCCATAACGGATAGTGTGTGTTTAAATAAAAAACTAACTAACTAAATTACCAAACCAACTTACTGGTGAGAACTCTTAACTGGTGAAGATCTCTTGACGTTCTTGAAGTCCAGCTGTCTAGGGTTTTGCTATCTTCGCTGATAAAAGATAGCCCCATAACGGATAGTGTGTGTTTAAATAAAAAACTAACTAACTAAATTACCAAACCAACTTACTGGTGAGAACTCTTAACTGGTGAAGATCTCTTGACGTTCTTGAAGTCCAGCTGTCTAGGGTTTTGCTATCTTCGCTGACAAAAGATAGCCCCATAACGGATAGTGTGTGTTTAAATAAAAAACTAACTAACTAAATTACCAAACTAACTAACTGGTGAGAACTCTTAACTGGTGAAGATCTCTTGACGTTCTTGAAGTCCAGCTGTCTAGGGTTTTGCTATCTTCGCTGATAAAAGATAGCCCCATAACGGATAGTGTGTGTTTAAATAAAAAACTAACTAACTAAATTACCAAACCAACTTACTGGTGAGAACTCTTAACTGGTGAAGATCTCTTGACGTTCTTGAAGTCCAGCTGTCTAGGGTTTTGCTATCATCGCTGATAAAAGATAGCCCCATAGGCCATACGGATAGTGTGTGTTTAAATAAAAAACTAACTAACTTAATTACCAAACCAACTTACTGGTGAGAACTCTTAACTGGTGAAGATCTCTTGACGTTCTTGAAGTCCAGCTGTCTAGGGTTTTGCTATCTTCGCTGATAAAGATAGCCCCATAACGGATAGTGTGTGTTTAAATAAAAAACTAACTAACTAAATTACCAAACTAACTAACTGGTGAGAACTCTTCACTGGTGAAGATCTCTTGACGTTCTTGAAGTCCAGCTGTCTAGGGTTTTGCTATCTTCGCTGATAAAGATAGCCCCATAACGGATAGTGTGTGTTTAAATAAAAAACTAGCTAACTAAATTACCAAACTAACTTACTGGTGAGAACTCTTAACTGGTGAAGATCTCTTGACGTTCTTGAAGTCCAGCTGTCTAGGGTTTTGCTATCTTCGCTGATAAAAGATAGCCCCATAACGGATAGTGTGTGTTTAAATAAAAAAAATAAACTTACTAAACTACCAAACTAACTTACTGGTGATAACTCTTCACTGGTAAAGATCTCTTGACGTTCTTGAAGTCCAGCTGTCTAGGGTTTTGCTATCTTCGCTTATAAAGATAGCCCCATAACGGATAGTGTGTGTTTAAATAAAAAACTAACTAACTAAATTACCAAACTAACTTACTGGTGAGAACTCTTTACTGGTGAAGATCTCTTGACGTTCTTGAAGACCAGCTGTCTAGGGTTTTGCTATCTTCGCTGATAAAGATAGCCCCATAACGGATAGTGTGTGTTTAAATAAAAAACTAACTAACTTAATTACCAAACTAACTTACTGGTGAGAACTCTTAACTGGTGAAGATCTCTTGACGTTCTTGAAGTCCAGCTGTCTAGGGTTTTGCTATCTTCGCTGATAAAAGATAGCCCCATAACGGATAGTGTGTGTTTAAATAAAAAACTAACTAACTAAATTACCAAACTAACTTACTGGTGATAACTCTTCACTGGTGAAGATCTCTTGACGTTCTTGAAGTCCAGCTGTCTAGGGTTTTGCTATCTTCGCTGATAAAGATAGCCCCATAACGGATAGTGTGTGTTTAAATAAAAAAAACTAACTAACTGAATTACCAAACTAACTTACTGGTGATAACTCTTCACTGGTGAAGATCTCTTGACGTTCTTGAAGTCCAGCTGTCTAGGGTTTTGCTATCTTCGCTGATAAAGATAGCCCCATAACGGATAGTGTGTGTTTAAATAAAAAACTAACTAACTAAATTACCAAACTAACTTACTGGTGAGAACTCTTAACTGGTGAAGATCTCTTGACGTTCTTGAAGACCAGCTGTCTAGGGTTTTGCTATCTTCGCTGACAAAAGATAGCCCCATAACGGATAGTGTGTGTTTAAATAAAAAACTAACTAACTAAATATCCAAACTAACTTACTGGTGAGAACTCTTTACTGGTGAAGATCTCTTGACGTTCTTGAAGTCCAGCTGTCTAGGGTTTTGCTATCTTCGCTGATAAAAGATAGCCCCATAACGGATAGTGTGTGTTTAAATGAAAAACTGACTTACTAAATTACCAAACTAACTTACTGGTGAGAACTCTTTACTGGTGAAGATCTCTTGACGTTCTTGAAGTCCAGCTGTCTAGGGTTTTGCTATCTTCGCTGATAAAAGATAGCCCCATAACGGATAGTGTGTGTTTAAATAAAAAAAATAAACTTACTAAACTACCAAACTAAGCTACTGGTGATAACTCTTCCCTGGTGAAGATCTCTTGACGTTCTTGAAGTCCAGCTGTCTAGGGTTTTGCTATCTTCGCTGATAAAGATAGCCCCATAACGGATAGTGTGTGTTTAAATAAAAAACTAACTAACATAATTACCAAACTAACTTACTGGTGATAACTCTTCACTGGTGAAGATCTCTTGACGTTCTTGAAGTCCAGCTGTCTAGGGTTTTGCTATCTTCGCTGATAAAGATAGCCCCATAACGGATAGTGTGTGTTTAAATAAAAAACTAACTAACTAAATTACCAAACTAACTTACTGGTGAGAACTCTTAACTGGTGAAGATCTCTTGACGTTCTTGAAAACCAGCTGTCTAGGGTTTTGCTATCTTCGCTGACAAAAGATAGCCCCATAACGGATAGTGTGTGTTTAAATAAAAAACTAACTAACTAAATTACCAAACTAACTTACTGGTGAGAACTCTTTACTGGTGAAGATCTCTTGACGTTCTTGAAGTCCAGCTGTCTAGGGTTTTGCTATCTTCGCTGATAAAGATAGCCCTATAACGGATAGTGTGTGTTTAAATAAAAAACTAACTAACTAAATTACCAAACTAACTTACTGGTGATAATTCTTCACTGGTGAAGATCTCTTGACGTTCTTGAAGTCCAGCTGTCTAGGGTTTTGCTATCTTCGCTGATAAAAGATAGCCCCATAACGGATAGTGTGTGTATAAATAAAAAAACAAACTGACTAAACTACCAAACTAACTAACTGGTGATAACTCTTAACTGGTGAAGATCTCTTGACGTTCTTAAAGTCCAGCTGTCTAGGGTTTTGCTATCTTCGCTGATAAAAGATAGCCCCATAACGGAAAGTGTGTGTTTAAATAAAAACAAACTAACCAAACTAACAAACTAACTAACTGGTGATAACTCTTAACTGGTGAAGATCTCTTGACGTTCTTGAAGTCCAGCTGTCTAGGGTTTTGCTATCTTCGCTGATAAAAGATAGCCCCATAACGGATAGTGTGTGTTTAAATAAAAAAACTAACTATTTAAACTACCAAACTAACTAACTGGTGATAACTCTTAACTGGTGAAGATCTCTTGACGTTCTTGAACACCAGCTGTCTAGGGTTTTGCTATCTTCGCTGATAAAAGATAGCCCCATAACGGATAGTGTGTGTTTAAATAAAAAACAAACTAACTAAATTACCAAACTAACTAACTGGTGATTACTCTTCACTGGTGAAGATCTCTTGACGTTCTTGAAGTCCAGCTGTCTAGGGTTTTGCTATCTTCGCTGATAAAAGATAGCCCCATAACGGATAGTGTGTGTTTAAATAAAAAAACTAACTAACTAAATTACCAAACTAACTAACTGGTGATAACTCTTCACTGGTGAAGATCTATTGACGTTCTTGAAGTCCAGCTGTCTAGGGTTTTGCTATCTTCGCTGATAAAAGATAGCCCCATAACGGATAGTGTGTGTTTAAATAAAAAACTAACTAACTTAATTACCAAACTAACTTACTGGTGATAACTCTTCACTGGTGAAGATCTCTTGACGTTCTTGAAGTCCAGCTGTCTAGGGTTTTGCTATCTTCGCTGATAAAGATAGCCCCATAACGGATAGTGTGTGTTTAAATAAAAAAACTAACTAACTAAATTACCAAACTAACTAACTGGTGATAACTCTTCACTGGTGAAGATCTCTTGACGTTCTTGAAGTCCAGCTGTCTAGGGTTTTGCTATCTTCGCTGATAAAAGATAGCCCCATAACGGATAGTGTGTGTTTAAATAAAAAACTAACTAACTTAATTACCAAACTAACTTACTGGTGAGAACTCTTCACTGGTGAAGATCTCTTGACGTTCTTGAAGTCCAGCTGTCTAGGGTTTTGCTATCTTCGCTGATAAAAGATAGCCCCATAACGGATAGTGTGTGTTTAAATAAAAAACTAACTAACTAAATTACCAAACTAACTAACTGGTGATAACTCTTCACTGGTGAAGATCTCTTGACGTTCTTGAAGTCCAGCTGTCTAGGGTTTTGCTATCTTCGCTGATAAAAGATAGCCCCATAACGGATAGTGTGTGTTTAAATAAAAAACTAACTAACTAAATTACCAAACCAACTTACTGGTGAGAACTCTTAACTGGTGAAGATCTCTTGACGTTCTTGAAGTCCAGCTCTCTAGGGTTTTGCTATCATCGCTGATAAAAGATAGCCCCATAACGGATAGTGTGTGTTTAAAAAAAAAACTAACTAACTAAATTACCAAACTAACTAACTGGTGATAACTCTTCACTGGTGAAGATCACTTGACGTTCTTGAAGTCCAGCTGTCTAGGGTTTTGCTATCATCGCTGATAAAAGATAGCCCCATAGGCCATAACGGATAGTGTGTGTTAAAATAAAAAACTAACTAACTAAATTACCAAACCAACTTACTAGTGAGAACTCTTAACTGGTGAAGATCTCTTGACGTTCTTGAAGTCTAGCTGTCTAGGGTTTTGCTATCTTCGCTGATAAAAGATAGCTCCATAACGTATAGTGTGTGTTTAAATAAAAAACTAGCTTACTAAATTACCAAACTAACTTACTGGTGAGAACTCTTAACTGGTGAAGATCTCTTGACGTTCTTGAAGTCCAGCTGTCTAGGGTTTTGCTATCTTCGCTGATAAAAGATAGCCCCATAACGGATAGTGTGTGTTTAAATAAAAAAAATAAACTTACTAAACTACCAAACTAACTTACTGGTGATAACTCTTCACTGGTGAAGATCTCTTGACGTTCTTGAAGTCCAGCTGTCTAGGGTTTTGCTATCTTCGCTGATAAAGATAGCCCCATAACGGATAGTGTGTGTTTAAATAAAAAACTAACTAACTAAATTACCAAACTAACTTACTGGTGAGAACTCTTTACTGGTGAAGATCTCTTGACGTTCTTGAAGACCAGCTGTCTAGGGTTTTGCTATCTTCGCTGATAAAGATAGCCCCATAACGGATAGTGTGTGTTTAAATAAAAAACTAACTAACTAAATTACCAAACTAACTTACTGGTGAGAACTCTTAACTGGTGAAGATCTCTTGACGTTCTTGAAGACCAGCTGTCTAGGGTTTTGCTATCTTCGCTGATAAAGATAGCCCCATAACGGATAGTGTGTGTTTAAATAAAAAAAATAAACTTACTAAACTACCAAACTAACTTACTGGTGATAACTCTTTACTGGTGAAGATCTCTTGACGTTCTTGAAGACCAGCTGTCTAGGGTTTTGCTATCTTTGCTGATAAAGATAGCCCCATAACGGATAGTGTGTGTTTAAATAAAAAACTAACTAACTAAATTACCAAACTAACTTACTGGTGATAACTCTTCACTGGTGAAGATCTCTTGACGTTCTTGAAGTCCAGCTGTCTAGGGTTTTGCTATCTTCGCTGATAAAGATAGCCCCATAACGGATAGTGTGTGTTTAAATAAAAAACTAACTAACTAAATTACCAAACTAACTTACTGGTGATAACTCTTAACTGGTGAAGATCTCTTGGCGTTCTTGAAGACCAGCTGTCTAGGGTTTTGCTAACTTCGCTGATAAAGATAGCCCCATAACGGATAGTGTGTGTTTAAATAAAAAAAATAAACTTACTAAACTACCAAACTAACTTACTGGTGATAACTCTTTACTGGTGAAGATCTCTTGACGTTCTTGAAGACCAGCTGTCTAGGGTTTTGCTATCTTCGCTGATAAAGATAGCCCCATAACGGATAGTGTGTGTTTAAATAAAAAACTAACTAACTAAATTACCAAACTAACCTACTGGTGATAACTCTTCACTGGTGAAGATCTCTTGACGTTCTTGAAGTCCAGCTGTCTAGGGTTTTGCTATCTTCGCTGATAAAGATAGCCCCATACCGGATAGTGTGTGTTTAAATAAAAAACTAACTAACTAAATTACCAAACTAACTTACTGGTGAGAACTCTTAACTGGTGAAGATCTCTTGACGTTCTTGAAGACCAGCTGTCTAGGGTTTTGCTATCTTCGCTGACAAAAGATAGCCCCATAACGGATAGTGTGTGTTTAAATAAAAAACTAACTAACTAAATATCCAAACTAACTTACTGGTGAGAACTCTTTACTGGTGAAGATCTCTTGACGTTCTTGAAGTCCAGCTGTCTAGGGTTTTGCTATCTTCGCTGATAAAAGATAGCCCCATAACGGATAGTGTGTGTTTAAATAAAAAACTGACTAACTAAATTACCAAACTAACTTACTGGTGAGAACTCTTTACTGGTGAAGATCTCTTGACGTTCTTGAAGT